>JBBGZY010000242.1:0-82500 GCA_037952925.1 Lithobates clamitans
GTTTTAAAATCATTCGAGTCCCTATTATATTTTTTTACCTTTTTCTTTTGAGTTTCTCGATCTATCTTTTCAAGTTTCTTTTGCATATTGGTGTTGAACTCTTTCATCTGATTAGAATCAATAATGGGTTCCAACTTACTCTGCAGGCCAGTGATTTTCTCTTTAATTTTACTAAGCTTAATCTGTTTTCTTTTTAAAACAAGGGTTTGTAATTCCCTCCCTACTCGATTAAAAAATTCGTACCACTCATCTATAAACACCTGTTCATTAAGCCCATCCTGGGGTGCCACTTCCCATCTTAGGCTGCGGAAGATGAGGTTTTCCCTTAAGTAATGTTCAAAGGTGAAGACATCCCACCAAGTCTTGATTTGTTTTTCTAGCAAGTTCTCTAAATTTTTAAAAATACCCGTGTAGTCTTCCTCACAGTCAATCATTTCATGACTAGTGGAGAAGACGCATTCGGGATCCATTTGTCTATTGGATAAAAAATTAATAGCATCCATGGCTGCAGGTGGTTAAGGATGATACAATGTGACAAATGAGAAAACTCAAATATACGCGCCCCTCTTGAGTCTTCACCACTGCGCTCAAATGCCAGATGGAGGGGTGCTTAGCCCCTACACAAGAAAAATCCTAACGTAATAGCTATAGAGCTGCCACTCTAAAATTGTATATACTAAGCAAAACCTTTCTATCACTTGCAAATAATCCTGGGCTGTATTAGTACCTGCAAGACAGAAAAAGTGGCGCTAAATAGCGATGTAGTTCCTAACTGAAGTGGAGAGCGATGATCTAATGTTCCAACAAATAATATGTGTACATTGAATCAAACATGATAAAAATTCTCATCAGTGTGAGAAAATAAACATACAAAAATCCCTGTCATCAGTGTGAGAAAATAAACATACAAAATCCCTGTATAGGTGTATCAAACACACAACACTGTAAATAATGAAAAAGACATAAACTCTAATTGATAGTCCATAAATATTCCCAAG
The DNA here is from genome assembly GCA_037952925.1 of Lithobates clamitans. Classification (NCBI taxonomy): domain Eukaryota; kingdom Metazoa; phylum Chordata; class Amphibia; order Anura; family Ranidae; genus Lithobates; species Lithobates clamitans. The sequence continues at coordinate 999 of JBBGZY010000242.1, forward strand.
GCAGGACACCGTGCAAGAAAGGTGAGGTCTCTGAAAATAATCCACCAATTCACTCAGTGTTAGTGATTCCTCTCCCCTTGAATTGCACACTCACCAGCTCCATATGCCTCACACTCTCGTGTTATGGCAATAAGGCATAAATGTAGGTTGGTCAGTGAAGGGTCAAAGGATCCTGAATCTTTTATAATCCGGGAGTTACCTCAATTCATAAAAAGAACTCAAGATAGTGTGATACCGTAAAATAAGTGAGATTTATTCAACTTAAAACTTCAATCATTGCACTCACATGAACAATTCTTGATAAAAGCCAAACTGACACTGCAAAGCAACTCAAAAACCAAACGAATCCTTCTCTGTGAAACGCCCAGCACCACTGTGAGAATGAAGGTCACGGCGGACCTCAAGAAGCAGCGATGGAAAAGTTCTCACCCCTCTCCGCTGATGTAAAATTGTGGATCACCTGCTGGCGAGCCCAAGGGGCAGCTCCTCCGAAGCGTTTAAATGCTCCCGCTGATGCACGGAGATCCACAGCCCAGTCCCGTCCGTCACTACTGCTTAATGCTTACTGATAGGTGCCGTACAGCCACGCCCCGACATGTTTCGTCACATCAGACTTCCTCATGGGATTGGCTGCACGGCACGGCACCTCCTCCCCTTATACTACTTGCGTCTTACGTAGTAATCGTATGCAAATCAGTGTACGCCTTCCCAGATGCCTCTGCGGCCCTCAAGAGCAGTGATGCTGGGCCGATCACGTACATCAAAGAGTGGCTAAACTGTACAGGTATCTAGAAAGTCTAAGCAAAATGTAATCAAATGTGTTGCATAGATCGGGTATTTGAAACTCAAACAAGGTGAGACAAACTATTGTACATTATAGATATCATTCATTGGGTCACATTCAGCAGTGTATCACCAACTTCTTGGTTAAATACTCCCCACAAAAAAATCCTGAAACCAACATCCTGGAACAAAAATCCCCCATAATGGAATTTCTTTGACAAGGCAGCCCATATATTTCTTGACCATGGACATGAATTGGGGGCATTGTCCTGAATGTATCCTTCATACCCCCTACCTACTAATAAAAATTCACATGAATGAACTCAAATCTCATTCCCTATATCTGCATAATATAACAACTGTGATGTGCAAATATTGTGAATGACAAACAGTTGTCGTGTTGTTGGCCAGTGAAGTGAGCCATCTAGTGGTGGAAATGAAAAGTATATTCTTTAAAAGAATTTTGAGCCATCCAATTACCCCCCTTAATCAGTGCAAGTAAAACCCCCCAAAATTATGGCTGAACTGTGTCATTACAAATATTAGTGACTACATAGATGAATATATCCATGATCCATTTCCTATATCTACATTGTATGACAGCTGTAGTGTATAAACAACATTAAACCCTTACTGAGTGGTTGTGAATAATTAAAAGAATATTATATATATCGTGTTGTTGGCCAGTGGAGTTAGTCATCTAATAGTGAAAAATAAAATATAAAATAAAAATAAAAATGTGTTCTTAATGTTTCAAAGAATTGAACCACATAATTACCCCCCTTATTTCAGTGAGAGTCCAGCTCCCCAAAATTATTGTTGAGCTGAGTCCATGTGAATATTAGTGTCTAAATTGCTAAATATTAATTTCCCAAGTGGCACTTGTATATAAACAATGAAGTGAACAATTAAAAAAATTTAAATTAAAATATAAGGATTGAAATATGAGAGCAAAATAACAGTTGTTTCTCTCGACAATAATTAAGTGTGGCGAGTTCAGAAGAAAAATGTATGGAGAGGGATATGGGGGCAGAATCCTATGGGTATATAATTCAAACATCACTGATGAAGCAGTTCAAATCTACCTCAATATTTAGGCCCCTGGGGGCAAGGCTTTTCAAACGAAATATCCATAGGGTCTCTCTTTGTGAGAGATCCCTAACTCTATTGGACCCTCTCCAAGCTGGATAAACACAATCCAATCCACAAAATTGTGCTAGGGAGGGGTCTTGATGGTGTTTATCTCTAAAGTGTAGAGATACACTATGTTGTTTGTAACCATTTCTGATGTTCGTAAGGTGCTCCGATATTCGGACTCGGAGTAGTCGTTTCGTCCGGCCCACATACAGTAGCCCACACGGGCACCATAAGAGGTAGACCACATATGAGGAATTGCACGAAATGTATTCCTTGATTTCAAAGTTTTGCTGATCTGTGCTAGTGACGGTAGTCCTCCCCCTATTGGACACCCTCACAGTTTTGCAACATACACATTTCCTACATGGGAAAAAACCCTGTAGGTTGATGCTTAAAGATTGTTGCCCTGGTGGGTCCAAAATCTTTCTTACCACTCTATCCCCAAAGTTTGGAGCTCGTTTATAAACGAACCTGGGTGATGAGGGTAAGATTTGGCCTAAGTGTCTGTCCCTTTCCAAGATGTGCCAGTGCTTCCTAAATATTGCCTCAATATCCTTGTACTGGAAATGGAAGCCCGTGATGAACCTAATTTGTTGTTGAGTAGTTTCTTCTAGTGGGCGCCTACTTCTAAAACACTGGTCTCTTGGTGTACGTGCTACCTCCTCTATTGTATTATCAAGTCCCTGTTCACGGTAACCTTTTTGCATAAATTTGTTCTTTAATAGTTTAACTTGGGTGTGGTAATCCTCCAACTCGGTACAATTTCTTCGTACCCTGAGTATTTGTCCCTTCGGTATATTACGAATCCAAGTGGGATGGTGCCCACTGGTGATGGTTAGGTAACTGTTGCGATCCGTAGGCTTGAAATACGTCTTAGTCTTCAGACCACCATAGTGTATTTCTATAGTTAAATCCAAAAAGTTGACAGAGGTGTCACTTATTTGGGATTCTAATTTAATACCATTGGGGTTATTGTTCAAATGTCCTAGAAATTCAGTTACTGACTCTCTGGATCCCTCCCAAATGAGGATATTGAAGACTCGTTTGTCTTCCCACTCGGCCATAACCTGTTTATGGCCGAGTGGGAAGACAAACGAGTCTTCAATATCCACAGGCCTCAGTTAAAGTTTTATCGTCGCTTCATAGACGATTTAATGTTCATTTGGGAGGGATCCAGAGAGTCAGTAACTGAATTTCTAGGACATTTGAACAATAACCCCAATGGTATTAAATTAGAATCCCAAATAAGTGACACCTCTGTCAACTTTTTGGATTTAACCATAGAAATACACTATGGTGGTCTGAAGACTAAGACGTATTTCAAGCCTACGGATCGCAACAGTTACCTAACCATCACCAGTGGGCACCATCCCACTTGGATTCGTAATATACCGAAGGGACAAATACTCAGGGTACGAAGAAATTGTACCGAGTTGGAGGATTACCACACCCAAGTTAAACTATTAAAGAACAAATTTATGCAAAAAGGTTACCGTGAACAGGGACTTGATAATACAATAGAGGAGGTAGCACGTACACCAAGAGACCAGTGTTTTAGAAGTAGGCGCCCACTAGAAGAAACTACTCAACAACAAATTAGGTTCATCACGGGCTTCCATTTCCAGTACAAGGATATTGAGGCAATATTTAGGAAGCACTGGCACATCTTGGAAAGGGACAGACACTTAGGCCAAATCTTACCCTCATCACCCAGGTTCGTTTATAAACGAGCTCCAAACTTTGGGGATAGAGTGGTAAGAAAGATTTTGGACCCACCAGGGCAACAATCTTTAAGCATCAACCTACAGGGTTTTTTCCCATGTAGGAAATGTGTATGTTGCAAAACTGTGAGGGTGTCCAATAGGGGGAGGACTACCGTCACTAGCACAGATCAGCAAAACTTTGAAATCAAGGAATACATTTCGTGCAATTCCTCATATGTGGTCTACCTCTTATGGTGCCCGTGTGGGCTACTGTATGTGGGCCGGACGAAACGACTACTCCGAGTCCGAATATCGGAGCACCTTACGAACATCAGAAATGGTTACAAACACCATAGTGTATCTCTACACTTTAGAGATAAACACCATCAAGACCCCTCCCTAGCACAATTTTGTGGATTGGATTGTGTTTATCCAGCTTGGAGAGGGTCCAATAGAGTTAGGGATCTCTCACAAAGAGAGACCCTATGGATATTTCGTTTGAAAAGCCTTGCCCCCAGGGGCCTAAATATTGAGGTAGATTTGAACTGCTTCATCAGTGATGTTTGAATTATATACCCATAGGATTCTGCCCCCATATCCCTCTCCATACATTTTTCTTCTGAACTCGCCACACTTAATTATTGTCGAGAGAAACAACTGTTATTTTGCTCTCATATTTCAATCCTTATATTTTAATTTAAATTTTTTTAATTGTTCACTTCATTGTTTATATACAAGTGCCACTTGGGAAATTAATATTTAGCAATTTAGACACTAATATTCACATGGACTCAGCTCAACAATAATTTTGGGGAGCTGGACTCTCACTGAAATAAGGGGGGTAATTATGTGGTTCAATTCTTTGAAACATTAAGAACACATTTTTATTTTTATTTTATATTTTATTTTTCACTATTAGATGACTAACTCCACTGGCCAACAACACGATATATATAATATTCTTTTAATTATTCACAACCACTCAGTAAGGGTTTAATGTTGTTTATACACTACAGCTGTCATACAATGTAGATATAGGAAATGGATCATGGATATATTCATCTATGTAGTCACTAATATTTGTAATGACACAGTTCAGCCATAATTTTGGGGGGTTTTACTTGCACTGATTAAGGGGGGTAATTGGATGGCTCAAAATTCTTTTGAAACATAGAGAATATACTTTTCATTTCCACCACTAGATGGCTCACTTCACTGGCCAACAACACGACAACTGTTTGTCATTCACAATATTTGCACATCACAGTTGTTATATTATGCAGATATAGGGAATGAGATTTGAGTTCATTCATGTGAATTTTTATTAGTAGGTAGGGGGTATGAAGGATACATTCAGGACAATGCCCCAATTCATGTCCATGGTCAAGAAATATATGGGCTGCCTTGTCTGACCATATATTATAAACCGCCAGATTAATTCCATTATGGGGGATTTTTGTTCCAGGATGTTGGTTTCAGGATTTTTTTGTGGGGAGTATTTAACCAAGAAGTTGGTGATACACTGCTGAATGTGACCCAATGAATGATATCTATAATGTACAATAGTTTGTCTCACCTTGTTTGAGTTTCAAATACCCGATCTATGCAACACATTTGATTACATTTTGCTTAGACACTTTCTAGATACCTGTACAGTTTAGCCACTCTTTGATGTACGTGATCGGCCCAGCATCACTGCTCTTGAGGGCCGCAGAGGCATCTGGGAAGGCGTACACTGATTTGCATACGATTACTACGTAAGACGCAAGTAGTATAAGGGGAGGAGGTGCCGTGCCGTGCAGCCAATCCCATGAGGAAGTCTGATGTGACGAAACATGTCGGGGCGTGGCTGTACGGCACCTATCAGTAAGCATTAAGCAGTAGTGACGGACGGGACTGGGCTGTGGATCTCCGTGCATCAGCGGGAGCATTTAAACGCTTCGGAGGAGCTGCCCCTTGGGCTGCGTCGCCAGCAGGTGATCCACAATTTTACATCAGCGGAGAGGGGTGAGAACTTTTCCATCGCTGCTTCTTGAGGTCCGCCGTGACCTTCATTCTCACAGTGGTGCTGGGCGTTTCACAGAGAAGGATTCGTTTTGGTTTTTGAGTTGCTTTGCAGTGTCAGTTTGGCTTTTATCAAGAATTGTTCATGTGAGTGCAATGATTGAAGTTTTAAGTTGAATAAATCTCACTTATTTTACGGTATCACACTATCTTGAGTTCTTTTTATGAATTGAGGTAACTCCCGGATTATAAAAGATTCAGGATCCTTTGACCCTTCACTGACCAACCTACATTTATGCCTTATTGCCATAACACGAGAGTGTGAGGCATATGGAGCTGGTGAGTGTGCAATTCAAGGGGAGAGGAATCACTAACACTGAGTGAATTGGTGGATTATTTTCAGAGACCTCACCTTTCTTGCACGGTGTCCTGCCTTGGGAATATTTATGGACTATCAATTAGAGTTTATGTCTTTTTCATTATTTACAGTGTTGTGTGTTTGATACACCTATACAGGGATTTTGTATGTTTATTTTCTCACACTGATGAGAATTTTTATCATGTTTGATTCAATGTACACATATTATTTGTTGGAACATTAGATCATCGCTCTCCACTTCAGTTAGGAACTACATCGCTATTTAGCGCCACTTTTTCTGTCTTGCAGGTACTAATACAGCCCAGGATTATTTGCAAGTGATAGAAAGGTTTTGCTTAGTATATACAATTTTAGAGTGGCAGCTCTATAGCTATTACGTTAGGATTTTTTCTTGTGTAGGGGCTAAGCACCCCTCCATCTGGCATTTGAGCGCAGTGGTGAAGACTCAAGAGGGGCGCGTATATTTGAGTTTTCTCATTTGTCACATTGTATCATCCTTAACCACCTGCAGCCATGGATGCTATTAATTTTTTATCCAATAGACAAATGGATCCCGAATGCGTCTTCTCCACTAGTCATGAAATGATTGACTGTGAGGAAGACTACACGGGTATTTTTAAAAATTTAGAGAACTTGCTAGAAAAACAAATCAAGACTTGGTGGGATGTCTTCACCTTTGAACATTACTTAAGGGAAAACCTCATCTTCCGCAGCCTAAGATGGGAAGTGGCACCCCAGGATGGGCTTAATGAACAGGTGTTTATAGATGAGTGGTACGAATTTTTTAATCGAGTAGGGAGGGAATTACAAACCCTTGTTTTAAAAAGAAAACAGATTAAGCTTAGTAAAATTAAAGAGAAAATCACTGGCCTGCAGAGTAAGTTGGAACCCATTATTGATTCTAATCAGATGAAAGAGTTCAACACCAATATGCAAAAGAAACTTGAAAAGATAGATCGAGAAACTCAAAAGAAAAAGGTAAAAAAATATAATAGGGACTCGAATGATTTTAAAACCAACAAGGTTTATGCTTGGCAGAGTTTAAATGGTAATAATTCTGACACCAATACCAGTAACAAAGAGGGAGAGGTTGCTGGGACCATCACACAATCACAGCAATCTAAAGAGGCACCCCCTAGGGGCACTAATAACAGGAGTGTAACAGGCCCCAATCACTATCGGAATGGCAATACCCCGACTAACAGGAAGTATGGCCATAATGAACAACATCAACCAGGAGGCCCAATCAGATCTAATAATAGGGGATATCCACAACAATATGGATACTCCTCACCCCATTCATATCAGCAGAGAGGGGGGGGAGGGGGGCGTGCCATGGATTACCCCCAACAATGGCACCATTATCCTCCTCCTGAACCCAACTATCATGTACCACTACACAACAGATACCAACCACTAATGGATGAAGAGTATAAAACTTACCATCAACAGGAGCCTTTTTTAGGACAACGGGGGAGGGGTGGGGGGAGGGGGTCCGGGACACCGAGGAGGAACACACATTCAGGGGAACGCAGGGGAGGCAACCCCACTGGACCCCCACATTACCCAAACCGGGAAATGACTGCCTACCAAAGAGGAGAAGGGGATGTCGGGCAGGCAGACGGAGACAACCCAAGAAAAAGACCGAGGGACATGTAGAAACGGGTATATACAACTTGAGTGAAGTTAAGCTAAATGAGAAGGAATTAAATATTTTACACACTGGCCTTAAATGTGCCCCCAGGAGAGCAATGAATAAGTTTGAAACTTACATTGACACACATAAATTTATTAGAACACTCAATTTAAAGAAATACTTCCTCAGCCACCCTGTTGAATCAGGGGTTAGGGCCAATACAGGAGGGCAGAGAATAGATAGTGGGCTTAAGAACAAGTCAATTTTCAATCCACAATTATCGAACAACCACTTCATAGAGGTGTTCAAGCATTTAGTGTTGAAAGACATTGAAGAGCTCCCTGTTAAGAAAACGGTAAACCCGAGGTATATTACAGATGGACTAAAATCATTGGAGGATAAGAAAAATATCATCATCCGCCCGGCGGATAAGGGGGGGGGAGTTGTGCTGTTGAATAAAGAGTTTTACCACCATCAGCTAATGGAACTCTTGGGTGATAAAGTCACATACAAGAAACTTGGAGTAGATCCAACGGAAGCTTATAGAACACAACTGAGTGCGCTGGTCGAATGGGGCCACCAGATTAAGGCTTTGAATGATAAAGAGAAACGCTACTTAGTGCCCTCAATATGTAGGATCCCTATCATTTATACATTGCCGAAAATCCACAAGAACGCACAAACACCACCGGCCCGTCCTATTGTGAACGGGATTGGTTCTGTTACGGCACGTATGGGTGAATATTTGGATAAATTCCTACAGCCCAGCGTTTTAACCACCAAAGCTTATTTGAAGGACACATCAGACCTGTTACAACTCTTAAGGGGATTAGTCATCAACCCTGGAGTAGAGACTTACTTGGTAACGGCTGATGTGTCCTCATTATATACCATCATAAAACATGAGGATGCTCTGCTGGCACTTAACTGGGCACTCAGCAGGAGAGATGAAGTCCCCTACACACAGAAACGTTTTTTGGGACATGCCTTGGACTTTTGCATGTCCCATAATTATTTTTGGTACCACGGTTTTTTCTTTTCACAACAGGTTGGCGTGGCAATGGGAGCTAAATATGCTCCCAGCCTCGCCAACCTGTTTATGGCCGAGTGGGAAGACAAACGAGTCTTCAATATCCACAGGCCTCAGTTAAAGTTTTATCGTCGCTTCATAGACGATTTAATGTTCATTTGGGAGGGATCCAGAGAGTCAGTAACTGAATTTCTAGGACATTTGAACAATAACCCCAATGGTATTAAATTAGAATCCCAAATAAGTGACACCTCTGTCAACTTTTTGGATTTAACTATAGAAATACACTATGGTGGTCTGAAGACTAAGACGTATTTCAAGCCTACGGATCGCAACAGTTACCTAACCATCACCAGTGGGCACCATCCCACTTGGATTCGTAATATACCGAAGGGACAAATACTCAGGGTACGAAGAAATTGTACCGAGTTGGAGGATTACCACACCCAAGTTAAACTATTAAAGAACAAATTTATGCAAAAAGGTTACCGTGAACAGGGACTTGATAATACAATAGAGGAGGTAGCACGTACACCAAGAGACCAGTGTTTTAGAAGTAGGCGCCCACTAGAAGAAACTACTCAACAACAAATTAGGTTCATCACGGGCTTCCATTTCCAGTACAAGGATATTGAGGCAATATTTAGGAAGCACTGGCACATCTTGGAAAGGGACAGACACTTAGGCCAAATCTTACCCTCATCACCCAGGTTCGTTTATAAACGAGCTCCAAACTTTGGGGATAGAGTGGTAAGAAAGATTTTGGACCCACCAGGGCAACAATCTTTAAGCATCAACCTACAGGGTTTTTTCCCATGTAGGAAATGTGTATGTTGCAAAACTGTGAGGGTGTCCAATAGGGGGAGGACTACCATCACTAGCACAGATCAGCAAAACTTTGAAATCAAGGAATACATTTCGTGCAATTCCTCATATGTGGTCTACCTCTTATGGTGCCCGTGTGGGCTACTGTATGTGGGCCGGACGAAACGACTACTCCGAGTCCGAATATCGGAGCACCTTACGAACATCAGAAATGGTTACAAACACCATAGTGTATCTCTACACTTTAGAGATAAACACCATCAAGACCCCTCCCTAGCACAATTTTGTGGATTGGATTGTGTTTATCCAGCTTGGAGAGGGTCCAATAGAGTTAGGGATCTCTCACAAAGAGAGACCCTATGGATATTTCGTTTGAAAAGCCTTGCCCCCAGGGGCCTAAATATTGAGGTAGATTTGAACTGCTTCATCAGTGATGTTTGAATTATATACCCATAGGATTCTGCCCCCATATCCCTCTCCATACATTTTTCTTCTGAACTCGCCACACTTAATTATTGTCGAGAGAAACAACTGTTATTTTGCTCTCATATTTCAATCCTTATATTTTAATTTAAATTTTTTTAATTGTTCACTTCATTGTTTATATACAAGTGCCACTTGGGAAATTAATATTTAGCAATTTAGACACTAATATTCACATGGACTCAGCTCAACAATAATTTTGGGGAGCTGGACTCTCACTGAAATAAGGGGGGTAATTATGTGGTTCAATTCTTTGAAACATTAAGAACACATTTTTATTTTTATTTTATATTTTATTTTTCACTATTAGATGACTAACTCCACTGGCCAACAACACGATATATATAATATTCTTTTAATTATTCACAACCACTCAGTAAGGGTTTAATGTTGTTTATACACTACAGCTGTCATACAATGTAGATATAGGAAATGGATCATGGATATATTCATCTATGTAGTCACTAATATTTGTAATGACACAGTTCAGCCATAATTTTGGGGGGTTTTACTTGCACTGATTAAGGGGGGTAATTGGATGGCTCAAAATTCTTTTGAAACATAGAGAATATACTTTTCATTTCCACCACTAGATGGCTCACTTCACTGGCCAACAACACGACAACTGTTTGTCATTCACAATATTTGCACATCACAGTTGTTATATTATGCAGATATAGGGAATGAGATTTGAGTTCATTCATGTGAATTTTTATTAGTAGGTAGGGGGTATGAAGGATACATTCAGGACAATGCCCCAATTCATGTCCATGGTCAAGAAATATATGGGCTGCCTTGTCTGACCATATATTATAAACCGCCAGATTAATTCCATTATGGGGGATTTTTGTTCCAGGATGTTGGTTTCAGGATTTTTTTGTGGGGAGTATTTAACCAAGAAGTTGGTGATACACTGCTGAATGTGACCCAATGAATGATATCTATAATGTACAATAGTTTGTCTCACCTTGTTTGAGTTTCAAATACCCGATCTATGCAACACATTTGATTACATTTTGCTTAGACACTTTCTAGATACCTGTACAGTTTAGCCACTCTTTGATGTACGTGATCGGCCCAGCATCACTGCTCTTGAGGGCCGCAGAGGCATCTGGGAAGGCGTACACTGATTTGCATACGATTACTACGTAAGACGCAAGTAGTATAAGGGGAGGAGGTGCCGTGCCGTGCAGCCAATCCCATGAGGAAGTCTGATGTGACGAAACATGTCGGGGCGTGGCTGTACGGCACCTATCAGTAAGCATTAAGCAGTAGTGACGGACGGGACTGGGCTGTGGATCTCCGTGCATCAGCGGGAGCATTTAAACGCTTCGGAGGAGCTGCCCCTTGGGCTGCGTCGCCAGCAGGTGATCCACAATTTTACATCAGCGGAGAGGGGTGAGAACTTTTCCATCGCTGCTTCTTGAGGTCCGCCGTGACCTTCATTCTCACAGTGGTGCTGGGCGTTTCACAGAGAAGGATTCGTTTTGGTTTTTGAGTTGCTTTGCAGTGTCAGTTTGGCTTTTATCAAGAATTGTTCATGTGAGTGCAATGATTGAAGTTTTAAGTTGAATAAATCTCACTTATTTTACGGTATCACACTATCTTGAGTTCTTTTTATGAATTGAGGTAACTCCCGGATTATAAAAGATTCAGGATCCTTTGACCCTTCACTGACCAACCTACATTTATGCCTTATTGCCATAACACGAGAGTGTGAGGCATATGGAGCTGGTGAGTGTGCAATTCAAGGGGAGAGGAATCACTAACACTGAGTGAATTGGTGGATTATTTTCAGAGACCTCACCTTTCTTGCACGGTGTCCTGCCTTGGGAATATTTATGGACTATCAATTAGAGTTTATGTCTTTTTCATTATTTACAGTGTTGTGTGTTTGATACACCTATACAGGGATTTTGTATGTTTATTTTCTCACACTGATGAGAATTTTTATCATGTTTGATTCAATGTACACATATTATTTGTTGGAACATTAGATCATCGCTCTCCACTTCAGTTAGGAACTACATCGCTATTTAGCGCCACTTTTTCTGTCTTGCAGGTACTAATACAGCCCAGGATTATTTGCAAGTGATAGAAAGGTTTTGCTTAGTATATACAATTTTAGAGTGGCAGCTCTATAGCTATTACGTTAGGATTTTTTCTTGTGTAGGGGCTAAGCACCCCTCCATCTGGCATTTGAGCGCAGTGGTGAAGACTCAAGAGGGGCGCGTATATTTGAGTTTTCTCATTTGTCACAATAGTACTAACCAACCTGATTCCTATACTGACCACTATACTGCCCACTACACTATACTGTCCACTATACTGACCTCTATACTGTCCACTACACTATACTGTCCACTATACTGACCACTACACTGTACTGTCCACTATATTGTCCACTATACTATACTGTCCGCTATACCTACCACTACACTATACTGACCACTACACTATACTGACCACTATACTATACTGTCCACTATACTGACCTCTATACTGTCCACTACACTATACTGACCACTATACTGTCCACTACACTATACTGTCCACTATACTGACCTCTATACTGTCCACTACACTGACCACTATACTATACTGACCACTATACTACACTGACCACTATACTATACTGACCACTACACTATACTGACCTCTATACTGTCTACTACATTATACTGACCACTATACTGACCACTACACTATACTGTCCACTACACTGACCACTATACTATACTGACCACTATACTATACTGACCACTACACTATACTGTCCACTATACTGACTTCTATACTGTCCACTACACTATACTGACCACTATACTATACTGTCCACTATACTGACCTCTATACTGTCCACTACACTATACTGACCACTATACTGTCCACTACACTATACTGTCCACTATACTGACCTCTATACTGTCCACTACACTGACCACTATACTATACTGACCACTATACTATACTGACCACTATACTACACTGACCACTATACTATACTGACCACTACACTATACTGACCACTACACTATACTGACCTCTATACTGTCTACTACATTATACTGACCACTATACTGACCACTACACTATACTGTCCACTACACTGACCACTATACTATACTGACCACTATACTATACTGACCACTACACTATACTGTCCACTATACTGACTTCTATACTGTCCACTACACTATACTGACCACTACACTATACTGACCACTATACTGCTCTTCTTTGTTTTCCATCGGTCCAGAGGGGAGCAGGAGGAGGAGACAGCGGCGGCTCACAATCTCAAATTTTTGTGTCCCCCACGCTCCGCCATGTTCAGTCTCTTGCGCCTTGTGATTGGGCGTATGGGGTCATGTGCGGTGGCGGGGCTGGCCTGTTAACGCTCGCGCTTGCTCCTGGAGTCCCGCCTCCGCACATGACCCCATTCACCCAATCACAGGATGCCGGAGACTGAACATGTGCAGAGGCGGGACTCCAGGATGTACCGCGATCGTGGACAGGCCATCCCCGCCGCCACACATGACCCCATACGGCCAATCGCAGGGCGCCGGAGACTGAACATGGCGGCCAGAGCGTGGGGACACAGGGCAGTGAATTTAGGAGGAGGCAGCCAGTCACTCACTGGCGCGGAATTTCCCCCCCCTAAATGTTGCGCCCGGGGCCACGGCCCCCTCCGCACCCCCCACGCTACGCCACTGTATGTGACACCTTGTCCAGGCTCTCACTTAGACAAATTCTTCTAGGACTCATTTAGACAGACAAACATATTTAAGTGCCTACTACCGCACCTAATACATGAGCGGTATTAAACCCAAAACCAAAAATGCAATATATTCCAGCTCTCCAATCATTAGATGTGGTGGCTGCATTAGTTTTCTATTTTTTTAGGCTTTTTCCCCCTCTGTTTTCACCTGGGGATCTCGCCAGTAACACACCTCCTGTATTAGACCCCTTTCACACTGAGGCAGTTTTCAGGAGTTTTAGCGCTATAAATAGCACCTGTAAAGTGCCTGAAAACTGCCTCCCATTCATTACAATGGGTGCTTTCACACCCGGGCGGTGCGCTTTGCGGGATGTTAGAAAAAGTCCTGCAAGCAGCATCTTTGGGGCGATTTGGGAGCGCAGTATATAGCGCTCTCAAAATGCCTAAGCACTTCGGAAACACTGCAGCACGGGAGTTTTTAACCCCTTTTTTGGGGGGGGTAAAAGCACGCCGCTAGCGGCGTAAAAGTGGTGCAAAAGCGCAGCTTAAGCAGCGGTAATACACGGGCAGCCCCAGTGTTAAGGGGTCTTAGTGTGCCTCCATTCTGGGTGAAGAAGCAACAGAGACACCTTTTAACAACAGCATTGTCTGTCTGAGGGGGAGGGGAGTGTTAGACGTACCAGCAGATTTAGATACACTAACAAATTAAATCCAAACTCCAGCTAAGACCTCAGACACACAGGGCATTTGCCCATCTCTCCTAGATGCTTTTGCTCCTGGCAAGAGTGTCTTGACAGAAAAAAACTCTGGACTCATTTAAACGTGTCTAGATGTGTTTAGGCGCATCAAACTCTTTATTTCATTGTCCAGAATAATAATTTATTCTGGCCATTGAAGCAAATTGATTCTCAAGCACTTGACACATCTAGTGTTAATACGCATTTTCTTGCATCAAGCGTTTTTTTTTTTTTCCCGAAACACCACTGCTCCTGGGCATGCTGGCAGTGGGGGGTTTTCTGCCTCTAAATGCCTATGAGGCCGATTTACTAAAGTCAAATAGACTGTGCACTCTGCAAGTGCAGTTGCTCCAGACTTTAGTACGCGAGGTAAAGCTTCACTTTGCAAAGAATACCCAATCATGTGCAAGGAAAATTAAAAAAATTGCATTTTTGATCGCATGATGAAAGTTAGCAGAGCTGCTCATTTACTACGTTTTGGAGCAACTGCTCTTGCAAAGTGCACAGTCTATTTGCCCTTAGTAAATCAACCCCTGTGTATGCATAGGCACATAGGCTAACATGCAGAGGCATTTAGAGGCAGAAAACAGCATTAAAAACATCCAGTGTGCGTGAGGCCTAATACTTTATGATCAGTTACAGCAACATTTTATTTCCTTTTGGGATAAAGGTTTTACATAAATAAAAGCTGATCTTTTTAAGCATCCCTGCCAGTGTTAAATGGTTTGTCTCATCCCTGTAACCGATACATCTGGAAGAGAGCTTGTCCTTTTGAAAAACAACAGACTTACAGGCTGGGAAAAAAAAGCTTAATAAAGAAAACGAATGCAACTATCACATCTAAAAACTCGAAAGCTGGAGTGTGATAAATGTTTTCTGTTTAAAACTGCTTTAAGACACGTTAATAGCACATTGTTTATGTGTGTGCGTTGTGGTCGAAAAAATGCTTGCCAAATGCATCCTCTGTGTTGGTTTTCTATTGTATGGATTTTTGTCTTCTCATCTGGGCTAGTAACACTTTCTAAACGCATCTGAAATATGCTGTAAACTAGGGTTGCACCAATAAAAAATTTGTATTCGCGAATACGAGTACCGATATTTTCGGTCAAGTACTCGCCGATACCGAATACTAATACTTTGCTGTCCAATTTGCGTCAATACAAAAAAAATGTCGCAAATTGCACTGCAAAGAATCGCATGCAATATGAACAGGAATCAAATGCGATTCCTGTCCAAATCGCATTTGATTTCCCTCACTGCTTGTGTGTGTGTATATACAAAGGGATTAAAGTGCCATCTAGTCAGGTTAAACAATGTTAGAACTCACAGTACATATCTGGTAGCAAATCAGGACCGCTGGAGGTGCCCCCAGGGCTGGAGGAGAAGTTCTGGGGCCCCTTGGGTATAGGGCAGAAGTGATGTCAGCTTGGGGTGGACCGCCTCTATCTCTTCCAGCCCTGTGAGCACCTCCAGTGGTCCTGATTTGCTACCAGATATGTACTGTGAGTTGTTTGTTTAACCTGACTAGATGGCGCTTTAATCCCTTTGTATGTATATATACACACGCACAGGCAGTGTGGGGGAAATTGCATGCCATTAAGACAGGAATCGCACCGCATTGATGTTCAAATTGCATGCGATTCTTTGCAGTGCAATTTGCGCCCATTTATTTTGTATTGACGCAAATTGCACTGCATAGTATCGGTTTCTCTATTGGGAGCATTTGGTCGAGTACTAATACTCGCTCAAATGCTTGGTATCAGCACCGATACCTGTATCGGTGCATCCCTACTGTAAACACCATAAAGATGTTTGCAGTGCATTTACATTGACATCAATGGAAGCATTTGGGGAGTGGTAAAGCCTGGCAAACAACATGTCGGGTCAATTTTAATGCATTGCTAACTTAAAGCGGAGTTCCACCCAAAAGTGGAACTTCTGCTTTTCTGTCTCTTCCCTCCTCCGGTACCTTTCAGGGAGGGGGCGGACAGGTACCTGTTTTTGACAGGTACTATTTCCCACTGCCGGAGACGGCGCCGTGGCGCTGTCTCCTGGAAGTTCGACCCCCCCCCCTCCTCTGTCCTCTGCTGCTGGGCCAATTAGAAAGCACAGCATACTTCGCGCAGCGCAGTAGGGAACCGGCCGTGGTTCCCTTACCTGGAATGGTTTCACTGCCGGGTTCCCTTACCTGGAATGGTTTCACTGCCGGGTTCCCTTACCTGGAATGGTGGCGGCTGCACCCGACATCTGATCCGAAGATCAGCTGCGGTGCCAACAACCTCAGCTCCCTGGGCAGGCAAGTGTCCTAATATGAACTCTTTTAAAAGTCTGACTTTTAATTTTTCGTGGGGGGGCTTAACTCCTCTTTAAAGTGGATGTAAATCCAATTTATGAATTTTGAGCTGGGCACATATATCTGCAGTGTTTCCTTATCTCTCTCCAAAGCACTAAGTCCTGTGGCTCCTGACAAGTTCTCCAACACGTGATAAAACCAGGCTGAATTTTGTGTCAGGGTGGGTGCTATAAATGGATTAGCAGAGAGCTGCTCTACTCTCAGGACAGCTCTGAAAGTCTCGGCCTTTGGAGGGGTGGGGGTGCTTTTCCTCCAATCATTTGTCTCCCAGTGTAATCCAACACTACACTGCTAAATGAGGAAGTGAAAATTCTAACAGGATTATCATGGATTATCAATTTTATATTTTCATCCAGATTTGGACACATTTTATTATGGACTGTTTTTTTTTGATTATGCACTTTCATTCACTGGGTGTTTAATTGTTTTATTTTTACTTTTATTTTAATTTTCAATGTTTCATTCACTCATATATAGTTTGTTCAGCGCCACTATTTACTTGGTTGTTTTTCCCATTTATGGTAGATGTCGGTTCACATAAAAACGTCCAACATTCTGCCCGTTTGTATGGCGGTCTGTCTGACAGAAGCCGGCCATGCGTGCTGGAAAACCAGCACCCGACCAGCTCCCGATGAGAGTGCTGATTAGAGTGTTCAGGCGGGGGGGGGGTCCCCCTGTCAGAACACAACAGTTTAGCGGGCGAGATCGCAGGGGAGATGCACTGTACATGGTTGGTACAGTGCATCCGACCAGAGCTGACAGTTTTGCATGAAAAAAAACTAACAATGTGCAACAGGCTTAATGTTAGGTACACAGTTAGGTACACACAGGCTGAAAACGGTGAGTTAAGCAGTTACCGGCCGGCTTTCGGTCCCTGTGTACAGCATCTCATCTGACAGAAGGCGGTCTCATGACCAGCTTCTGTAACCAAAAAGCAATTTGTGAAGGGCATCAGCACTCTAAACATACCCAGGCGCAAGAAAGGGGGACACTGGTGCAACCGCCAAAAAAAAAAAGTCCGACATTTAGCCTGTGTTTATGTCGGTCTGTCAGAAGCTGGCCATTTGGTTGGCTTCTGTCATTTGTGCATGCTAGAAAACCAACATCCGATTGACGCCTGATCAGCTTCTCAGCCAATGGCGCGGAGGGCATCCCCCTGTCAGAACACAACAGCTCAATGGGAGAGATCGCTGTACTAACCTTGCAACTAATAATGTGTACCCGGCTTTAGTCTTTGAGAAAAGTCTATAAAAGTCACTGGTGCTTGAAGTTCACATTATGGCAGCGTCAGCAGTCTCTCTTCCAAGCAGGATCTGGGGTGGCTCCCACCAGCAAACCATGTATAAACAGGTAGGTGCTTTTCGCTCTCCTTCTAAATGTAGCATTTATTAAAACATATTGCTAAAATGAAAAACAATAAATATGCACTCACATTTAAAAGACACTAAAAAGTGTATCAGTAAGTCTCCAGCAGGTGGCGACCTTCCAGGTGGTCAATAGAACCAGGAAGAGCCAGCAGGAGAAGCAGACCAGAGCAGCAGTATATCACATGGATGTGAACCACTGTGGACAGCAGGGAAGTGTTGTTGCAAGCCAACAAAATGACCGTCATGATGTCATGTGTGAAGTCGATGGGTGTGGTTATGTATTTCAGGGTGTGGTCCTCTGGCAAGTGAGTGCATATTTATTGTTTATCATTTCACCAATATGTTTTAATAAATGCTACACATCTGGTGTGTGAAGGTGCACAAGTCACTGAAGTAAGGAGTGAAGTTGAAGATCACTGTTTCTACTGGGGAGCACTTGACTGTATTTTATTTAATTATACTTTATTTACATTTTTTTCACAATTTTTTCATAAATTTTGGTTTCCGTGAGTTTGCATGCAGATATATATCTGGTACACAGTACACAGAACATGAAAATGCAATTATTTTAGTAAACATTAACTGCTAAATACCTTTATTCATCAGCATTTAGAACAGTCTTGTGACTTCTATCAGTGTCTGTTTAAAGCTTGTAGGAGGATATTTCATTCTACACTGACTGTCCTATGAGGCTGCAGGACCCCTGACCTGCTGTCCGGACAGTGCTGATTGGCCCTGTGCTGATCACATGCACCCTCCCAAGAAAGAAATACACAGCAATACACACCAAACTGAGCTTGTGCAACTTGTCCTCTAGCCTCTGTCTTATCAGGAGATAGATTGGGGACTGTGGAAGAGAGGGAGGATCAGAGAGGACAGGATCAAACAGCCTTTTTTACAGACGACAGACTGATTTTACTGTTGTGGGTTTAGTAAAACTTTAGTTATAATTTTATTGTTAATTATTGGGATACATAAAGATCGCGCTGATTTGAGATTAGTAAATATTTTGTTACGTAACGTATCGTCTCTGCTCTTTTATTTCTATATACTCTCTATTATTCTTTTAGATGTCTATGTTGTTGTTGTTCTACTTTATTTGTAAATAACTAATACATTTGCTTCTTTGAGCATTGTGTTTATTCTTATAGCTAATATTGTTATAGTATCACCATTGATGTTATCAGAGCTCTGATAGACTGGCTGATCAAACTTAAGTAGGGGGAATCCAAAAAAACACCCCCAATTTATTTCACTGGACTTAGCTTTAAGTATTCTTTTTAGTGAGAAATTCCTTTTAAAGCTAGAATGTATTATTTCTTTTTAACTTCTCTTTGCTTTTTGCTTTTTATGGGGTCAAAATGATTTTGATGGCACATCTATAAATGTATATAGCTGCCTGTCTCTTATCACCTGCAATCTCCAAAACCCAGATTGTAATTCCTAAGGACAGAGCAGCAGGAAATTGTTTTCCACTTACTGCTATGATGTGACATGGAATAAAATAGCCACATATTCAGCCATTCAGTCTGTAGTTATGTAATCCTTCCTTGTTTTCTTATTTCTGTAGGACTCGGATGAAATTCAGGTTCACTATCCTGGAATGTTCGAACTAATGAAAGATTTGCAAGGCAAGTATAAGTTTTTTTTATATTTTTATTTTTTATATACCTTTTTGTGTAAATGACATGGTACTTGGGGGGATGTAATTAGATGAGTGCAGTGAATGTCTGGCTGCACTGACATACCAGGGTTTGCCCATGGATGAGTGACCTGCATGCAGCACCTCCTGAAGTCTGGAGACATTTCTCCTGACAATAGAGCAGATTCGAAGGCCAGATGCTACAGAGTCTACTGCCCAAAACTTTGTCTCTTGTATACAAGTAAGAGAAATTCTGGACCAATATTTGAAAGTGAATGTATTGTGCTTCCATTAGATTTTTTTTTATTTATATATTTGGTTCAGTGGTAAAAAAAAAAAAAAAAAAAATTTAAAAACACTTCTTTTCTTTTTGGTCAGATATAATGACATTTTGCATGTAAGTTAGGCCTTATTTAGACATGCGGTTGGAGGGTGGTATAAATTCGCGGTTGAGCCGTGTTTTTGCAGGGTGTTTATATGCTGCGGTCGCGATGCTTCACGTCACGCCCTTGGCAAAATATGGCCGACATGTAGCAATCAGCGTGCGGCAAGCCATACATCCAAATCTACCCTTACAGTTATGGTAATCTGTACAGTATTTGTGTCTTTTAGGTATGGGGGAGAGTAATTGCGCTTTGAACAGAAGATGCTTGTTACACAGGGATTCAATGATGGCAGCTGCCGCCATATACCAAGGTAACATGATATCCTTGTATAACTGTTTTCCTTTACAGGTTTTTTCTTTTTTTTCTTCTTCCCGTCACACCGATGACACTACCCTTACATCATTGGTGAAACTAAGCAGTGCATGGCTTGTGAATCAATCAGATCCTAAATGAGCATGTTGGTAAACATTGAAAGATGCACCAGTGGAAGGTGCACTACACCAAATGATGAGTCCAAATTAGTTTATTAGTTTACACCAGTGGTCTTTAAACTACAGCCCGGAGGCCGGATGTGGTCCTTTTGCCTTTATTTGGCCCTTGGGTCACTATTCTTCCTACTGACGCCATTGATGGGGCACTGTTCCTCCCACTGACACCAATGATGGAACGCTGTTCCTCCCACTGACAGCAATGATGGGACACTTCCTCCCACTGACACCAATGATGGGGCACTATTCTTCCCACTGACACCATTGATGGAGCACTATTCCTTCCACTGACACCAATGATGGGGCACTATTCTTCCCACTGACGCCATTGATGGGACACTATTCCTTCCACTGACACCAATGATGGGGCACTATTCTTCCCACTGACGCCATTGATGGAGCACTATTCCTTCCACTGACACCAATGATGGGGCACTGTTCTTCCCACTGACGCCATTGATGGAACACTATTCCTTCCACTGACACCAATGATGGGTCACAATTCTTCCCACTGACGCCATTGATGGAGCACTATTCCTTCCACTGACACCAATGATGGGTCACAATTCTTCCCACTGACGCCATTGATGGAGCACTATTCTTTCCACTGACACCCATGATGGGGCACTATTCTTCTCACTGACGGAGCACCATTCCTTCCACTGACACCAATGATGGGGCACTATTCTTCCCACTGACGCCATTGATGGGGCACTATTCCTTCCACTGACACCAATGATGAAAGCAGTGTTCTTCCCACTGAGTTTTTAATATGATGCTCAGTTTGAACTTCAGCAAGTCAGCTTCACCACATCTAGATGCCTAAATGCACTGAGTTGCTGCCATGTGATTAGCTGATTAGCAATCTGTGTTACCTAGCAATTGAACAGGTGTACCTAATAAAGTGGCCGGTGAGTGTAGACTATAACCCCATTCTGAAAATGTAAAACATGGAATGAAAATCACTCTGATTAATGAAAGGTCTTGGCTGGAGTGGCCATCTTTGTGTCTCCCTGCAGAACAAGGCTATCATATACGCCTCAGCCCAGATGTCTTGAGTTTTACAGCAGCTGATCAGTTTGTTTACTGTTGTCGTCTGGAATTCTGCGCGCATCTGTCCCTAAAACACATTTCATCTTTCCATAGAGATGTACGGGGAGGAGGATGGCTCTATACCAGCCACATTCCAGATATACTATATGATCGGGTGGAAACCTCATGAATCACAGGTAATCACCGGGGCTTCTTGTGCAGAGCGTGGATCATAAAGAAGCTCCCAGACTGGCGTATTGTACTGAACAGCTGCTCATGTAAACCCTATAAATATTCAATGACAATAGAATGGAGGAGGCTATTTGAATTGGGGAATTGTGTTTGCATAATTTTAAAGTGTTTTTAAAGTTGAATTTTAGTCAAAAAATTAGGTCCTGCTAGATCACTTCAGGCTGGTCCCTTTTGCAGGTATAGCTATGTAAAACTTTAATAACAAGTGCCTATACCACTTAAAATCCAGTACTACATCATCTCACCCTGCTCTGCACATGCTCAGTTGCTCTCCATTTTAAGGCACTACTGAGTTTTTAGAGGCCAATCTGCGGACAGCCTTAAACCCTCCTATCCTTTACAGCCAAGGATGCTGCTTCTGTTTGATCTGCATCTGCCAAGGTGCTGCACATGTTATCAGTTATGACACCAGCCATTTGATGGTTTGACGGTTTGTTTAAGGACACAAGCAAATGTGACAGTTAATAATCGATTGGTTTAGTTCCACTTTATAATTTACTGCTGTTCAGGGGCTTTGGGTTTCAGCAAAATGGCAGCCCCCAGCAAGAAGAAACAGGAGCAATTCTGGAGGCAATTTACAGCACACACTCATTTGGTAGCATAATTATTATGTATGTATGTTCCTTGCTAAAGAACATTATTTTGTATCAAGTTTTTATTTTTTCTTTCTTTTTTTTTTTTTTCCAAGATTTTTTTTGGAAATTTTGAAAGTATACACAGAAAGGGGTACAGGTACACCAACAGAGTATAACAACCAGGGTCAGGTAATCCAGAAAAGAGCTCAATAACTATTACAGAACTGTATGTAAACAATCACACTAAAAATGTATCCATATAGGCATGTTGAACAATTTTAAACAGAAGTTATTCAGTTTTGAATTGCGTGTTAGTCATCCCTAGGGAGCAAGAGTACAAATTAAGCAAACCAAGCCTAGTGGGCATATCTACGTGGGAACAAGGGTGGGGTGGGAAACATGTCAGGAGATGGTAGAAGAGAGCTTCCTAGGGAATAAAATGAATGTAACTTATTGGGGAAAGTTTAAAAAAAAATGAAAGGGTATGGGAGGGGGTGAAGTAGGGTATGAAGGGTAAGGCAAAACTGAGAGGAAATCCCTGTAATCCCTGAAATCCCTGTAATTAAGGCAGTCCCATACGCTCACCAGAACTAGTGTCCATTGGATGACTATTACTTCTCTGGGCACAGCCCAAAATTTTGGATTTTCTTTTGGTTTCACTTTCAATAATAATGGTAAACCTGACAAATAGAAAGGGGGAATCTCTCTGATGGGGACACCAACAACAATAAAAAATGGACAGGGGTTCTACTCCCTCTCCACTCTATTCAAAACAAAGAGAATTTTGCCTTTAGTTATACTTTGATAGTTATGATGAGGATCATGTATGATCTGTTCTGCTGTAAAGGTGTTGTGTAGAAAATGTAATATTATTAAAGAGATTTTGTAGTTTATAATGCCTACCCAACCACCTTGGATGGTATAATAACTCCATTTAAAGTATACCTAAAGTCAAAACTTGAAGTGAAGGTGTTAAGTGTGTCCTAGTTTGTGTGTCCTAGTTTGTGTGTCCTAGTTTGTGTGTCCTAGTTTGTGTTCTAACTGAAGGGGAATGATAGCTGCGCTGTGCAGGGAAGCTTACAGATTGCTGTTCATACTCTGTTTGAACAGACGTTCTGTCAGTTCTCCTCTTAGAGAACCGGAAACTGTGTGTTTACACACACACACACACACAGTTCCGGGTTCTCCGTGTCTCAGCGGCGATCGCGGGAGCCCAGAGATGATCGAGACCGCCGGGCACTCGCATCGGCTCGGGGGGGGGGAGGTGCATGCGCGCCACCTAGTGGCCACAGGGCGAAGTGACGTTACATAACGTTGTTTCGCCCAGCCGTGCCATTCTGCCGCAGTACAACTGCGGCAGCTGGTCGGCATGTGGTTAAGTTTTAGTTTTTTCCCACAATTCTTTGCAAAATTAAGATTTTTTTTTTCATAAAATTGTCATTTTAACAGGTTTAACCCCAAAACACATTCTGCTACTTCTCCTGAGTATGGGGATACCACATATGTGAGACTTTTTTTTACAGTCGGACCACATACAGAGGCCCAATATTCAGGGAGCACCATCAGGTGTTCTAGGGACATAAATTACACATTTGGGTGTACGTTTATCAAACAGAGAAGAGCCGAGATCCTAATGATCACAGCTAATCTCTCAGGTGTGCCAGTTTATGAAGCTGAGATGAGGAGTGGAGAACATGTTCTTCACTTCTCATCACAGGACACACCCTTCTCTCATTCACTTTTACACAGATGACCAGTTTATGAAGGTGAGATCTGAAGATCCCACTGGCCATCTCTGTAAAATATCTCCGTCCCAGACTCTGCAGCTCAGAGGTGGAGAATTTGGGTGAGAAGCTGCTGTGATGTGAGGAAGGAGGCTTCTTTCTTCCTAATAGCAGCAATAGCAAACTTAAAGATATAAATAACTATATATGTTTGTGTGCACATATGTGTTTTATATATGTGTATATATATTATGTATGTATGTATGTATATATATATATATATATATATATATATATATATATATATATATATATATATATATATATATATATATATATATATATATATATACACACACACACACCTACAGTACAAACACACACACAGTATAGTTAAAATGTATTTTCTTTTAGAACCCATTCACATCTGAGCAATGCAGAATTGTTGGCAAAATTGCACAATTCTTGCCACAATTCCAAATTGCTGTAAAATTCTGTCAAAATAAGCAATTCATTGTTAATAAAAATAAAAAGTGTGGCGCTAATGAATGGTGAGACGCCTGTTACTAATCAAGTAACAATGATCTCTGAGGAGGAGTGATAAAACTTTCAGTGTAGATTTGTGAGGTGAAAAGTGATTATTTTGTGAAACATCCAAAAAAAAAAAAATATATAATAATGGTGAATACTTAGATGTATAGGGAAATAGGATACTCAGTGACAATCTATGGATTGATAAAGAGACAATCATACATATACAACCATATTCCAAAAAAAGCAAAACAGGCAAGTATTGATGCAAGGTATCTCAATATGCTGCGTATGCTATTCAACAAAACTAGTGTTCATAAGGATAGAAACCAAAAGGATGGACATCCAAATCCCTAAGGGGGGGTACACATATGGAAACGCCAAGTCTCTCAATGGGTGGATGGGGTACTCCTATTCAGTCCCACAATCAATTAGGCGCAAGCCGTCTTCCTAAAAGGTGATTATAGGTTGTTTAGGGAGGGTCCTTAGAAACAAGCTGAATCTTGACTCATATGGATGGTTTCAACCCGGAGAAAGAAAAAGCAAAAGGATGCCCTTACCAGATCAGGTGGACTCACAGGCCGTGGCGGTGAGTCAAACGAGCTTGCACCGTCAAGCGGTATGGGGTGAAGATCTGTAAAAAGACTCGTGGAGCATCTTGTCAGCAGTCCTCAAATGATATACCAAATTGGAATCCGGGGTCCCCAGGATGCGGTTTCGATCGCCAAATGACCGTTTCCTCAAAGGCCCATCATATGTGCAAATAGGCAAAGAAAAGAAAAAAGCTTCCACATAGTGTAAATCCTTGATTTGTAGAAAGCATAAGAGCACTTTATTTAAGGAGTATACTCCAAAAGAATTTTTACAAATGGGGGCAGTAAAAACTCGGCTCAATATAAAATTGATATCAAAAAACGACATAAAAAAAGTATAAAAACAGCGCAGAGGGTGGTGGTGGGGTGTAGTTCTTATTGTCTCTTTATCAATCCATAGATTGTCACTGAGTACTCTATTTCCCTACACATCTAAGTATTCACCATTATTATATATTTTTTTGGATGTTTCACAAAATAATCACTTTTCACCTCACAAATCTACACTGAAAGTTTTATCACTCCTCCTCAGAGATCATTGTTACTTGATTAGTAACAGGCGTCTCACCATTCATTAGCGCCACACTTTTTATTTTTATTTCATATTTGCAACGGTCAAATTGCTGTGTTGGCTGCTCCATCTCCCTATTGGAGTTGGCGCAATTTCTACACTTTTCTTGAATTCATTGTTAATGGCACCCCAAATGCAGTTGGCAGGCATGCATTTTGCAACACATTTTGTCATTTAACAAATACACTACCAACATGCCAAAATGCGCATTGAAAAAATGCACAATGCTCCATGCCCAAAAAATTTTCATTTTGGCTTTTTGGGCCTTTTTTGTCCGCATTTTGGTACTGTTTTTGATGCACTTTTTGCTGCTTTTTTGCAACACACATTTTGGCTTGTTTTTAAAACTCATTTTTATGTGCATTTTGGTGCTTGTTTAACTTGTATTTTGGCAAATTTTTTACCTGCGTTTTTGTGTGCATTCCAGAAACACAGGCAAAATGCATGATATGTTTGCGGTGCCATTAATGGTTAATGGCACCCCAAAAATGGCTAGAAAATGTGCTGTTTGCCAAAATACGCATAAAAAGCAAATCAAAATGCAATGATGACTTCAACTTCAACTTCAGTGTAGATTTGTGAGGTGAAAAGTGATTATTTTGTGAAACATCCAAAAAAAAAAAAATATATAATAATGGTGAATACTTAGATGTATAGGGAAATAGGATACTCAGTGACAATCTATGGATTGATAAAGAGACAATCATACATATACAACCATATTCCAAAAAAAGCAAAACAGGCAAGTATTGATGCAAGGTATCTCAATATGCTGCGTATGCTATTCAACAAAACTAGTGTTCATAAGGATAGAAACCAAAAGGATGGACATCCAAATCCCTAAGGGGGGGTACACATATGGAAACGCCAAGTCTCTCAATGGGTGGATGGGGTACTCCTATTCAGTCCCACAATCAATTAGGCGCAAGCCGTCTTCCTAAAAGGTGATTATAGGTTGTTTAGGGAGGGTCCTTAGAAACAAGCTGAATCTTGACTCATATGGATGGTTTCAACCCGGAGAAAGAATTCATTGTTAATGGCACCCCAAATGCAGTTGGCAGGCATGCATTTTGCAACACATTTTGTCATTTAACAAATACACTACCAACATGCCAAAATGCGCATTGAAAAAATGCACAATGCTCCATGCCCAAAAAATTTTCATTTTGGCTTTTTGGGCCTTTTTTGTCCGCATTTTGGTACTGTTTTTGATGCACTTTTTGCTGCTTTTTTGCAACACACATTTTGGCTTGTTTTTAAAACTCATTTTTATGTGCATTTTGGTGCTTGTTTAACTTGTATTTTGGCAAATTTTTTACCTGCGTTTTTGTGTGCATTCCAGAAACACAGGCAAAATGCATGATATGTTTGCGGTGCCATTAATGGTTAATGGCACCCCAAAAATGGCTAGAAAATGTGCTGTTTGCCAAAATACGCATAAAAAGCAAATCAAAATGCAATGATGACTTCAACCTGGCAAAACTACTTTTCAAATCGCATTATATATATCCCTTACAATTAAAGTATTGGAATCAAAACGTACCCTAGACTGTGATTGCAAGAGGGTAACAAAGCACACACAAACACGGAGATTTCTTTAATTTAGTCATTTTTGCAGTGTCTGGTGTGGATAAAGGATGACTTTTCCTTCAAGCTTTGCACAACTTGTACATGAAATAGATGCTGTATTGAGTCTCCAAACATTTCCATATATATATATATATATATATATATATATATATATTTATATATATATTAACAATCCACACATCACCTGGCTTTAGTTTTAGATCCTTCCAAACTTTTAGGATCTGGAATTGGGGAGAAAACACATAAATGAGTTTTTCAAAAACCTTAAAAGATCAGCAACATTCTCTGTGAGATCCAAATGGAGGACTTCAGCTGCTGAGACAAAATAGAAGAAAGTGAGCAACACACTCCCAAACCAAATCCCATAGGGAGAGAGTCCAACATCCCCTTAGGGGCTTGATAAAATATAAGAAAACATTTAGGCAAAAGTTTTCTAGTTTCTTACTCTACTTATTCCGCTACATTGTAGACAGTAGGGGGTGTAAAAATAAAACCTCAAAACTTCTAGTAAGGACTCTCCTATAAAAATGATTTCCTCTGTTACTCTCTGTAGATTCTGTACTTATAAACTACTTCTGATAACACTTTATACTGTGGCCTTTGCAGTAGCATTTGCCACTGGACATCCAAAAAACATGTCCATACAGACAAAATGTATACTCCTAAGATCCTGACTTGGGCATCTGGATATATCTTCTTGTAATATCTGGAAGGGATGTTCAGCTTTTGGTAACACCTTTGGTAACAGGTAAAACAAGAAGTGGTATGTTATAAAAACAACTGTGGTGAACCTTGGCTCTATCCCACGCTCATTTACTAAGGCAGCCATAACTGCTTGTGACTGATGACACGGTCAATCTGTCAAGCTGGAGGGAAAAGAGCGACTGGCAGACATAAAAGATCACATTTTTCCAAAGTCCTGTTTCATAAGAAGTTGCCCCCTGTGGACCACTTGTTCTTCTCGTTCTGGGGTCCTTAAAGTTGAATTATTAATCCCAGCTATACTGGGCCAGAACTAGGGTGGAATCTGTGAGTTGCACAGACCCAGCAAGTGTCCGGGGCTGTAATGCAGCATCCATAGTCACCTGGTCTGCTTCCATGTGTGAGTTTTAAAGTTAGTATGGCTACCTCAGCAAGAACCTGGAAGGCTGAAACAGCCAAACAAATTAACTTCGCATGCTTTATTGGTTTACCTGCCAAAGTAAAAACAAACTTCTGGCCCTTCAAATGGAACCAAAAGCTCTCTATATCTTGACTATCTATAAAAATATATACTCTTTTTATAGCTCACAAGCTTTGCTTAAATATGGAGCTCTGCTTTTTGAGCTGGGGAAAAAGGATCCAATGACTCTAAATACAGAGTATCCTTCTGGGTGTTAAACTGCATCCTCATTATAAAACTGGGAATAACTCTACAAAAAATAAAAAAAATCTGGGTCTTCAGGGAGTGTGTCTTGCACTGGGCTCACAGCAGCTGATTACTACACCATCAATTTAACACATGTGGTTTTCCTTTGTCTCCAGTCTCCTCCAATAGAGGCAATAAGGTGGCTGGATTCAAATGTACGCATTTTTCATTGTTAGATTTGTACATAAACAAACAAAACAAATTCAGATTGTGAACCTTTCATTAGACAAACATTTAGTTAGCTGTATATTTGCTGCGCAGAATGTGGGACCATTAAATATTTGACCAAAATAATATCTCTAACTTTATCTAATAGCACCTTTGCATAAAGCTACAGCTCTGATATATCGGGGTGAACCCTTGATTACTGGGTCCAGCTTGCATAAATATATTACAATGGCTTATTTTCTATCATGCTGTTTGTGTAAGAACTTCAGTTTCATGTTTCAAAAAGACAACTTTTTCCTGGCAATATTATAATAAATGATAACAATACCCTGCGGTCATGCAGAGATGTCCATGAATCCAAAATATTCTTCTGCTTATACCCACTGCACTTACAAGGGAAAGGGTCACATCATTTCACAATCCACACATTCTGCTTTGGATTTCAAAAATAAAAATAAATAAAAAACAAAAGGATCAACAATCTGTGTATATCACAGAACAGAAAGCTCTCAGCCACCTCAAAAACTATACACTTGGCTGCAGGTGCTATCTATCCTAACAGGGTGTGTGGACTTGATGTGATGGGCCTGTTATATTTAAATTTTATTTATTATTACTCTCACATCATGGACCGCACATCAAGTTATTATCAGACCTTTAGATTTCATTTTTGTAGAAAACTTCTTATGTAGCCCATCCATCTTGGCTTTGTTAAATATTATGGCAGCTGTATTCCAAATAACAACCTCATCTTAATCGTTCTTTTTCTCTCAATAAGGGCTTAATGTATAAATGTAAAATAAAATTGTTATCTTAATCTATACTAATCCCATTTTTACAAATGACCCCATTAACCTCGATTTCATTTCCAACCAAAGGTTGTCTAAACCAGTTATAATATATCTATATTATTAATAAAATTGTTAAACTCATATTAGAAATTTATACTCAAATGATAATTTCAATATCACACCCTAATCCTAATATATATCCAGAGATATATTTCCTTAAAGGAGGTAATTTTTCACTATCAAAGGATATTCAATTTGTGTAATACACGGTTAAATTTAACCTTTTTTTACCATGTTTGGAAAACAGATTAAAAAATAATTGTGATCACATTGTTAATCATTAGATTAATTAACCTGTCACATTTTGTTTTGTCTAAAAAAACTGAAATTGGCATGGTGTCCTTCCAGCTTATCACTGATCTCTCATCCCAGCTAAATTCTTTCATGAGAGCGCAAAGGAGGGGGTCACATCTGCATACATGACACACACAAGCGATAGAACTAAAGGTTCCAGCATTCACACACATACACGAATATCTCTCTAAAATCGCTTAAATTTTTCCCATTTGTACACAACACATGCATATCATTCTCTCGCTTTCTTTTAACTCTTTTTATTTTCCTGCTTAACTTCTGCTTTCTTTATTTAGTTCTGATATCCTTTGCATCCCATGTATTGTAATACCATACTTCACATACTGTACCTTCTATGATCAGACGGGCAGCCATAGTGCTCATCCCATCTTCCCTCTCTGACAACATATAAAGAATTCTGTTTTAACTCTCATTACTCTGTTTCAACTTAACTAGTTGTAGTTCCTGACCCTAAATTCATCCCACAACTTAACATCAAAATGTCCCTTTCTGTCTAGTGTTAATTGTCACCCTTGATCCATCCTGCTCACATAGATAGCTGTTTGTCTAGCTGTTTACTCTGCATGATTCTTAGTCCCTGTGGACTTTGGTAACCCAGTCTCTTACCCTTCATTCCCTTACTTAATTTAATGCCCATAATGACTGGCCAGTCTTCTCTGTGTGCCTATACCCTCTTGCCTCTAAACTACTTTATCTAGCAGATGTACTACATATACCTGTGAACAGCACTGTTCTTCCCTTTCTTATCTATAACACTCCGATGGACAATAGACAGGGACAACACAACATATAACCACCAATCAATACAGTTTGAGGGGAGTAAAAACAGGGATAAGGGGAGTAAAAACAGAATACTTTAAATGTTGTCAAAAACATATATGTTGTAAAAAGCACCAAAATGCACAATAAAAAACCCACGACTAGATGCGCATTAAAAAACACAGCATGTTAAAAAACTGCAAAATGCACGTAAATAATGCCAAAATGAGCAATAAAAAAAGGGCCAAAACACACATTTAAAGAATGTGGCAAAATGTGTGTAGAAAACCTTAAAAAAAGCCCTAGTGGTCAGTGCTTATTATTTTCATGTAATTACACTGTCTTTTTAACTTTGGTTTCACTTTTAAAACTCAGCTGCTCTGTAATCACACAGGTTTATCAGATCACAGGCAGTCCTCACCCTTCTACTCAGATCTCAGGTGTTCTCAGAGGAAAAACTTCTCTCTTCTTCTGAGAACAAATGTTTGGCGCTTCATAAACAGGGTGCCAGAGGAGAAGATTTTTCTCTGAGAACTGCTGAGAACTGACATGAGATAGATTATCTCTGTTTGATAAACGTACACCAAAATTTCCTGACTACCTCTTGCACTTTTTTGAAGGCCCTGGAGCACCAGAACAGTGGAAACGCCCACAAAATAACCCCATTTTGGAAAGCAAACACCCCAACACATAATCTGAGGCATTATGAGTCTTTTGAACATGTAATTTTTTCCACAAGTTTTTGGAAAACTTATTTTTTTTTTTTTTTTTTTTTACACAAAGTTGTCCATTTATAAGATTTTTCTAACACACAGCATGTACATAGCAAAAATTGCACCCCAAAATACATTCTGCTACTCCTGAGTATGGCGATACCACATGTGTTGAACTTTTCTACAACCTGGCCACATACAGAGACCCAACATGCAGGGAGCACCATCAGGTGTTCTTAGGGAAATAAATTTCAAATCCAATTTCCTACCTATTACACTTTTGTGAGGCATTGTAGGGCACTATAGTGGTATGGATGTGGCACGGATGAGCACTGATGTGGCATGGACGTGGCACAGATGAGCACTGATGTGGCATGGTTGTGGCATGGATAAGTAGTGATGTGGCACGGATGAGTAGTGATGTGGCACGGATGAGTAACAATGTGGCATTGATGTGGCACGGATGAGCACTGATGTGGCATGGATGAGCACTGATGTGACATGGATGTGGCACGGATGAACACTGATGTGGTATGGATGTGGCACATATGAGTACCGATGTGACATGGATGAGTACTGATGTGACATGGATGAGCATGAATGAGGCATGGAGGGGGCCATGAATGAGCCAGAAGGGGCACAGATCAGCGCTGTGGGCACGTCACTGATCCGCGATGTGCCGGGTCCGGACGACGTGTCAGGAAAGGTCTGATCATTGGAGGAGAGCACACTGAGTTCCAAGCATAGCTAGAGAACTGACCACAGTGTGCTCTCCTGCTTAGTGTTGTCAGTTTTTAATAGGGAAGCAGAGGGACTGGCAGGATCACCAGGGATTTCACACAAGGGAAGCAATACAAAGAGAACAGGATACTTTCTCATACAAGTACGTGGTACAGCAGGCACATATCAGCAATATGAAGTGTTGGGGTAACAAACTCTTTAAGACTCCATGCAGACTGATGCAGATGATGCATGTCTGAAAAGGAGGGTTGCACATCGCTGGTATCATCCACAACAAACTATATTGGAGACTGCCCAGACAAAACATGGTTCTACCATGGTGTTCTGTCTGAGCAGTCCCTGTGCGACCCTCCTTTTCAACTGGCACAGAATTGTTTTATTCTCATAATAATAATAAAATAATAATTATAAGCAGATGTCCAGAGCACCCCACCTCCACTTACATTAGATGTCAAGAGCCATTCCCCACCACCATCGGAAGTCAAGAGTCCCTCACTGTCCCCTACATCACAGTGCACTCCCCATGTGCCGCTTCCGGGAAGAAGCTGCAGGTGGAGCTGGGAAGCAGAAAGTGCAGGGTATGGAGGGAGAACCAGAGGAGGGCTGGAGTCATCTGCAAGAGTCCACTGAATGCTGAGACCAGGGAAAGCGGAGAAAAAGGGGGTGCTGTGGCTGCACAGAGTGATACAGGATCTGTAGGAGGAAATCTGTCCTCTCTGCTGCCGACTGATGAGATGGGGGTCGAGGCGAGCCTCTCCGCAACTGCATGGAGATGCGCAGGATCTAGTGGAGAAGTTTTGTCCTCCTCTCTGCTGAAACACAAGATAGGGGCGGAGATGAGTGGAGTGCCGCAGCTGCAGGAGAGTAGATGGTGCCACAAGAAATGACCTGGTGAGCTGGATTCGGCCCATGGGCTTTGCGTTTGTCACATGTGCCCTAGAAAATCAAGTACTTGCCAAAATATTGAATCACATTTTGATATCCATTCACTTCCTTCCATAAAATGAAATGCTGTATATTTGCTCCAGATGAATTATATTTCCCAGCGTTGACAGTAAGGACCTGCAATGTATCAGTGTACATTACTACTCCATCAAGTAATAAATGAGTGTTGGTTCAAGTTAGGCTTGCTTTTATGCTCACTATTATTAAACAAGCCAAACATTTGTTGTACTTTATGTTTAAATGAATTCATTGGGTTTCATTAAATAAAGTAGCATCAGATCCAATACACATAGCGGCTAGAATGGCATTGCGTAGTGATTCAATTTAGCTTTAGAGCTGCACTAGAAAATTGCAAACAGACCTGAAATATTCTCTCTCTCTCATTTTGTACTTTCAGGCAAAGCCAGCCAAGAGAGGTTCTGCAACAGCGTCATTTGGAGATCTTGGACAAGTAAATGAAATTGTATCAAAGTCTAAGAAAGATGAAAGCTAAACAGACCGCTTTTCACAATATCATTTCTGAGCTGGATAATAGAAAAGGCTTTTACAATAAATGTTTTGTGAATTTCACTCTCCTAAATATTTGAGTTTTATTGTTGCATGAGATATTCTTGTGCTGTGATTTCTTCTTAAAGGACATCTAAGCCCAAGAACAAAAATTGAATATATTGCAGCTTACTAGTCCTTGGTTGTGGTGGCTGCAGTCATTTTCATTTTCCATGCTAAGAACAGTTTCAGCAAGTACAGAAAATACTGGTTGATCTTTCCTGGAATAATTTCTTGCAAAGAATATCCTCTTCCTTCCAAGCTATCTTTTAAAAACTACAAATTCCCCCTCCCTCTTGTAATAAGGATTAAAAGAGGAAGATGTGTTTGTATTCCAAATCAGGATAACATCCTACTGTGACCGCTATGGATCCCTTAATAGATACAGTGGGGTACGTAAGCATAGCCACCCTAGGGTAGGAAGTGTGTTATTCACAGGATTACCAGGTGAAATATACAAAAAAGAGACAGACAAATACAATTCATGCAGCCTCCACATCTAAGGCTGGTAAGGTAAAACGTATTATGTTTTTGGTTTTGGATGCACTTTAACCTTCCTGTAAACCTTCCTTTTAACCTTTCTGTGGCTCGGGGTTAATTTTCAGTACCACAAGCATTAACCTCGAGCCACTTTAGGGATTGCATCGCAGTATCCTGGTACAGCTTACTTACCTTGTCCCAAGGACACATACAATACACTGTAATCTGTAAGATTACATTACTGTATCAAATCATTTCACCTCTGCTTTGTCTAGTGCCCTGCCTACACTTTTATATTATATATACTGTTCTTTCTGCCTGGAAACTTGAGAATGTCCATAGCATCCAAAAAGTGTCCCTTTACGTCAAAAGCGGTTTTAGACCAGCTAGAAAACAGTGATAGTAAATTAGAATCACTTGCAGAATTGAGCGATAGTGAATCGTGGGGAAATTCGTCATCAGACACTGAAAGTGACGACAATTCTGCGACTGAGCAAATTTCAGTGTTTTTGATTTGATTACATTATTGAATACATTTTATTATTATTATTTTGATAATTATTTATTATATTATAATTTATGATTTCGTGTTTCAAACATTATCATACCCGGGATGTCTACTAGACTCTTGTTTGGACAGATTTAAGTAATTATTCCTATGAATTACAGGCTTACAATATAAAACGCCAAATTTCTATGCAAAACAATGTACCGCTTTGAGATTAAAAAAAAATCTGACATAATCATACCGCCCAGGAGGTTAAAGTGTCACTAAGCCCACATCATAAAAACTTATCAATAAATGGTATACTACATGCTGTTCATAGTCACTCAGTCATTATGAGTTTCATGTTCTGTATTCTGCAGAAAACCTGGTTGATCCGGCTGCTCTCTATCTCCCCCTTCTGTTCATGTCCCCAATTCATCTAGGGATTCTGCAGCTGTGGTAGAAACTCTGCACATGCTCAGTTTTCAGTGAGTTTCTATGCTGAGTATTTCCTCTCTATCACATTGGAGCAGCCCTAGTGGTAAATGACAGCCCACATAGGATTTTTAAGATGCATTATAACACAATGTATGCATCACATGCAACTAAATTTTATGGTGGCCCTTATGAATTTTAGATGCTACAAGAATAAAATGATGCAATTTACTGTAACTAGGCAGTTTTATTTTTATATTCATTGAACAGTACATGCATTGCCCAATGACAAATTACCTGTGACCATAAAAATATTAGTAAATTGAGTCATAGAAAGAGCTCTTTTACAACTGTGTTACCAAACTGCTTTCCAGAGTTTTAGGCCCTTAAAATTTATGGCTTTGCTACAACACAGCAGGAGGTGACTGTTGGCTCACATAAATTCTGATGAAAGGCAGTTGTTTTTTGTTATATATGTCTTCGGGTGCCTTCACTCATTTTCATGGCCCAACAGGCTAAAATTATTGCACAAATTGGCTTATTTGAAGGATTTTCAATCAAATCCTCTCTTGAACCTCATGTACATTGTCCTCTTTATTCTCTTCTGTGTCAGTCTAGCCTAGGGCAGGCATATTGGGATCCGTATTGATATTGAGGGAAGACGTATGGAATTTTGAAAGTGACGTTAAAGGCAATTACTATTTTAAAAAAAATAACAAACATGTTATAATTACCTGCTCTATGCAGTGGTTTTGCACAGAGTAGCCCTGATCTTCCTCTTCCCGGGTCCTCCGCCAGATCTCCTGGCCTCTCCCTCTTGCCTTAGTGCCCCCAGGGCAAACAGCTTGCAATGGAGACACCGTAGCAGGCTTGCTCCCAAGCAACTGCTCTGCATGTCTATTCACAAACAGAACTGCATCTCGGCCCTGTCCCCTCTCTCTCCCTATTGGCTCACTGCCTGTGATTGACAGCAGCAGGAGCCAATGGCTCCCAGTGCTGTCTTAGCCAATGAGGAGGGAGAGTTTCCGGGAGCGAAGGCTCTCCTGCACATCTCTGGATTGTAGTGGGGCTCAGGTACGTACTAGGGGGGCTGCTGCACAGAGGAGGGTTTGTACCTTCATGCATAGAATGCAAGAAGGTAAAAAACCTGGACCCTTCACAACCACTTTAAACCCTGAGCAAAGCTGGCTGTCGCAAGTCATTATTTGTCTTAGGAATTGTGGCATATGTAGATGCAGAAAGTTCTGCTCTTGTCAGGTAGGCTTTTCGTTGCTTGAAATGGATATAGAATCGTATGCAGAGATTGGTGTTCGAGCCGTCTCCTGCTCCTAACAAGGGGCGCATTATCACTCTGAGGTTGAGTGTTGTGTAGGCCTTTTAGAAAAGCAAATGTTTGCCTGCTGTTTAGCAACGGCACCCTTACGCCTGGACTCTGCCATAGATATGTGTAAGGGTATTCCATTGTGGTGTACTCACAAGGTAGGGTTTGGAATACAGAGTAGGTGCAAAAGGGCAGGAGAAAGCACCCGATTACCATATATGTGGGAGTGGAGCTAAAATGTACCACCTAAGCTCTGAGTGTTTCAATTTTAGAGCCAAATTTAAAAAGTTTACAGTTTAGCGAGGAAAGTTTAAATATAGCTTCTGTATTTTACAGCAGCGTTAGTCAACTTTTTTCAGTCAAGGCACCCTTCAGAACTGTACACAATCTCGAGGCACCCCATTCAAAAATGTAAGAAACTAAACAAATAGTTTTACGCAATATAACAACATCCACTTATGTAGTACACCCAACATTAGAGGTTATACAGTAGTACCTTGGATTACGAGCATAATTCGTTCCAGAAGAATGCTTGTAATCCAAAGCACTCATATATCAAAGCGAGTTTCCCCATAGGAAATAATGGAAACTCAGATAATCAGTTCCAGTGGCACTGTTAGTGTATGCAGTACCGCATGTAACCAGAGGTGGGGGGCGCCGGAGACATTTGGAAACACTCGGAGAGCACTCAGAGCCGCTTGGATGCACTCGCAGAGGCTTGGAGAAATTCGGGAACAGAGTGTTTTTGAACTGCTCCGAGTGTCACCGGTGCCCCCGCACCTCTAGCCAAATGCGGTACTGCACACCCCAGAGGCTTGAATCTTGCTCGTTTTGCGACACAGTGCTTGCAAACTGAGTCAGGAGTTTTAAAAAATAGCTTGTATTGCAAAAGCTCGTAAACCGCGTTACTCACAATCCAAGGTATTATTGTATATTCTTACCTTTGCGCACAAGTACTGACTAGTATTCCTCTTCTCTCTCACTCAGCTAAAGTGACCCCAGTACAAATGGGAAAGGGGTAAACAAAGATTGCAGGTGCCTGACATCCTCCTTTTCAACCAATTACATCATCGGTTGTTAGGAAGCCAGCAGTTGGCCTTCACAGTGCTCAGTGTTGTAATGCTGCACAATAAAAACCTGTGGTTTATGCAACAAAAAGGCAGAGTTGATCCACTTGTTGGCTTGTTGACAATTTTGGGGCAAAGGCGCCCTGGTTGAAAAAATGTTTTACAGTAAGAGTCACAGATACAGAATGACCTTGTCTTTACCTATCCATAACACTGGACTGTATATAAAGTTTAGGATTCACCCATCTAGTTGGGTATACCCCTAAAGGGGTCTTCAGGGACGACTGTGTTTCATATGGATGGACAATGGCCCTAGACCTATAAAGCACCCTGCTGCTGACTAGATGCAATACACTAAGTGCCAAGGTGAGTGCACATGCAGGATCCAGACCAACATTTGCAGGCTGTACCCACAGCGTGGTGTCCAAGTTGGGCTCCCATGGTTTACTGAATCTGAATCGATCTGGATACACTGCATGTCCTTGAAACCTTGCCAGTGTCCAGTCACCTGAAGGTACAAACCTATAACCCAGGGTCTATTAATACTTCAAATGTTTCCTCTACTCTACAATTAAGATAGTCTTTTCCCTGGTATGAGCACCTAACCCTTACAGTACAGGGGGAGCCCCAGAGCAAGAGTAATTGCTTCTGTTTCCCAGATTGCTTTTTATCTCCTATTCCCTTAGCCAGGGTGCAAGTTTTTTCAAATGGAGAAGTTAACAGCAGCAGCCTCCAGTTAAGAGTGATTTGCCCATGAAAGAAAATAGGACCATCACCTTGAGACACTAGCACAAAGCTGAGGATTCGTGGACTGGGTTGGGGTTATACGAAAGGCTTCCAATGTGCATGTCCTTGAAAGCTTGCCAGTGTCCAATCACCTGAAGGTATGAGCCTATAGCCCAAGATTTATAAATACTTTGAATGCTTCCTCTACTGTATGATTAAGTCCTTTTTTCAGGTACGAGCACCTAACCCTTGCAGTAAAGGGGAATCCCCAGAGCAAGAGTAATTGTTTCTGTTTCCCAGATTGCTTTAGCCAATCTCTTAGTTCCTTAGCCAGGGTGCAAGTATTTTCAAATGGAGAAGTTACCAACAGCAGCCTCCATACTTCCTCTTTACAGTTTTCTTTAAGGAGCAAGAGTGGAAGATGTGATTTTACTGCGCTCTATCGGACTGCTAATGGCATTAATGCAAAGTACTGAGTCCTTCATACTAGTAAACACTTGAGAAGAACTAATTATGAAAATTATCGGTATAAATAAGAAAATACTGGCGCTAAGTGTCATTACCTTAAAATATAATCTTTATGAAATTAATATGCAAGCGAATTGAGCTTATGTGTGAGATTTGTTTACTGCATAAAATATACATTAACAGCTTGTATATTATAGAGGCAGT
The DNA here is from genome assembly GCA_037952925.1 of Lithobates clamitans. NCBI lineage: Eukaryota > Metazoa > Chordata > Amphibia > Anura > Ranidae > Lithobates > Lithobates clamitans. Next base: position 40,172 of record JBBGZY010000242.1, read on the forward strand.
TTCCTCATGTTTATGCTAAAATAATTGCATAATTACTATCACTCATAAAGTGTATAAAATTTGTTAAATGTGTATTATTACCTTGTTATGGTAATATCACAATACTTTTCTTGGACTGCATTTATATCAAGCATTATAGAAGCATAACTTATGTTTAAACAATTGGAATAAAGTGTTAAATACTAATTGCATTTTATGTTTTCTTGGAATAACAAAGGAATGCAGCCATAGAAAAGCAAAAACAATTCTGATGCTAGTTAGCGCAGTCTTATACGTTATTTATTATTTAAGCTCCAGACAGATAACAGTGAATTTGGATGCTGCAGCTCTAAGCCTAAAAACTGAGTGATCACATATCCGCTAAATACTCAGTTCTTAATCTGCTCGGGGCAGAGAAATGTGATTGTCAGTCACTGCTCTCCGCTCTGCTTTTCCAGCACTCACTGGAGTGCCAACTTGAGGAGAAGGCGGTTGCAGCTGGCAATAGCCCGCTGCCAGTAGACTCTGGGACCCACAAGAGAAGTATGACCAAAAAAGCTAAATAGTAAGAAATGTACGTGCAACATGGAAAATGCTAACAGGTGGAGTGTGCAGAGAGATGACCTCATCAGCCTGTTGCTACTCCTTAAAATGTTACTAAACCCACAGCATTAAAATCAGTCTGTTTATGCATTAAAGCATGCTTATTGTGCTCAAATTGAAAAAGTGGTTAGTCCTCAGCATTGTGTAAAAATCCTGTCTTCTCTGATCCTCTCCTTCTTCCACAATCCCCAAACCATCTCCTGATAGAACAGAACCTTGGGGGCAAGCTGCACATGCTCAGTTTGGTGTGTATTGCTAGAGAGATTTTTTTCTTCTTGCATGTGATCAGCACAGGGCCAATCAGCACTGTCCAGACAGAGGGTCAGGAGTCCTGCAGCCTCATAGGACAATCAGAGTAGAATGAAAGCTCTTCCTACAAGCTTTAATCAGACACTGATATAAGTCACAAGACTGCTCTAACTGCTGATGAGAAAAGGTATTTAGCAGTTTATATTTACTAAAATTGTTGTATTTCCATGTTCTGTGTACTGTGGGAAACCAGATATAGTGAATGCTGTCAGAAACCATGAATCAGACTGAGACAGAAGTGCAGTTAAAATCACACTTGTTTAATAATAGTAAAAGGTAAACAGAGCAACATAGTCAAATCATAGCCAGAGTCCGGTAACCGGAACGGATAATCAGACAAGCCAGGACGTCGGGGAGCCAGAGATCAGCGTACTTCAGGACAAGCCAGGAAATCTTGAAACCGGAGAATCAGCGTAGTGGAACAGCAAGTAGGATCAGGAAATCAGAAGGGACATCAGTCAAGCAAGTCTTCAACAGGTACACAGGAGAGAGTCTCTGGATGTGTTGACCAAGGCGAAGGCAGAGAGGAACTGAATAGCTTAAGTAACCAGCAGGACCGACGAACAAGATATCATCAGGTGACTACCTGTGGAAAATATTGGAGCTGGCAATTAACCGACAGCTGAGCGGCCTGCTCTGAGAAGGAAGGGCTGAGCTCAGCCCTGACAGTACCCCCCTCCTCAACGACCCCTCCCCCTCATGGGACCACAAGGTTTGAGGGGAAAATGTCTATGGAAAGCATGGAGGAGGACAGCAGCATGTACATCCGAGGATGAGACCCAAGAGCGTTCCTCCGGACCGTACCCTTTCCAATGCACCAGGTACTGTATGCGCCCACGGAACCTACGGGAGTCAATAATGGACTGTACTTCATACTCCTCATGGTTCTCAACCTGTACTGAGTGAGGACGTGGCACCGAGGTAGTAAAGCGGTTGCAGACCAAAGGTTTTAATAAGGAGACATGAAATACATTTGAGATACGCATATTAGAAGTAAGGTCCAAAGCGTAAGCCACTGGGTTAATCCTGCAGAGAATACGGAAAGGCCCAATAAACTGAGGTACCAACTTCAGTGAGGGAACACAGAGTCGGAGGTTGCAAGATGACAGCCAGACCCTGTCCCCAACCTGGTAGGAAGGCGCGGTCAGTATGGAGTATGTACCTATCGTTGGCATGTCGCAAAGCCTCCTGGACTTGTGCCCAAGTGGAATGAAGACCACGGAGATGCTCCTCTAACGCAGGGATGCTCTGCGGAACAAATGAGTCAGGCAACATGGAAATTTGGAAACCATAGTTTGCCATAGACGTGGACAATCGGAAAGCAGAATTCAAGGCACGATTGTGAGCAAACTCCGCCCAAGGTAAGAGGTCTGACCAGTTGTTATGATAGTCAGAAATATAGAAACGTAGAAACTGCTCCAAGGACTGGTTGGCTCGTCCCAACTGTGCACAAAAGGCTCGCCAGAACCAAACACAAATTGACTACCCCTGTCCGAGACGATCACCTTGGGTAGCCCATGTAAATTAAAGATCTCCCGAGAACTTCTTAAGTGGAATACAATGAGACATCTTCGAGAAACGATAAACCACCCTAAGGATAACTGTGTTGCCCTGAGAGTTGGGTAACTCCATAATGAAATCCTTGGACAGGTGGGTCCAAAAAAAAATTAGCATATATAATATATAAACCACCGCACATAGCCGCAACAAATCTCGGAAGACATCGTTGATAAATTCCTGCAAAACTGCCGCAGCGTGGCAAAAGCCAAATGGCATTACCAGGTACTCATAATGACCTGTTTTAGTATTAAATGCAGTTTTCCATTCGTCGCCCTCCTTGATCCTCACGATGTATGCTCCTCTCAAATTCAGCTTTGTGAAAACTGTTGCTCCCTTGAGGCGGTCAAATAACTCCGGAATCAACGGAATTGGATAAGCATTTTTAATCGTGAAACGATTGAAAGCCCTATGATTAATACAAGGTCTCAGTTCACCACTCCTCTTCTTCACAAAGAAGAAACCAGCACCAGCAGGAGACGTGGACTTGCGCATTACTCCTCGAGAAAGTGCGTCTGCAACATACTCCTCCATGGCCTTATCCTCTGAGACCGACAAAGGGTAAACCTAGCCACGAGGGGGTATGGCACCAGGTTGAAGGTCAATTGCGCAATCATATGACCAGGGGCGGATCCAGAGTCTAGTCTCGGGAGGGGCACTGCCAGAAAATAAGGTGTACCTGTACGCCATTTTGTGAAATAGCCAGCAAAGGCACGCGTGCTGATTGGCCAAAGGGGGAGCCAATCCAGCGGGTCTGGCAGAAGTGATGTCCGCCGGCCACCTGCAATCACTCCACACAGAGATAGAACAGCGGTCTGCTGATGTAAACAAGGCAGATCGCCGTTCTGTCAGAGATGAACAGAGTGATCTTGTGTTCCTGCTAACCAGGAACACAGATCACTCTGTTCATCTAGTCAGTCCACCCCCCACACAGTTAGCAAGCACCCCCTAGGGACATAGTTAACCCTTTGATAACCCCTGATGTTAACCCTTCCCAGCCAGTGTCATTAGTACAGTGACAGTGCATATTTTTATTACTGGTCCCCAAAAAGTGTCAAAAGTGTCCGATCTGTCCGCCACAATGTTGTAGTCCCGCTAAAAAAAACACTGATCACCGCCATTACTAGTAAAAAAAGAAATAAAAATGCCGTAAATCTATCCCCTATTTTCTAGATGCAATAACTTTTGTGCAAACCAAGCAATATACACTTAAAATATGTAGCAGAATTCATATTGGTCTAAATTGAGGAAGACATTTTTTTCATAGCAAAAAGTAAAAAATATTGCTTTTTTTTCGAAATTGTCAGTTTCTTTATATTGCAAAAAATAAAATATCACCAAAAGAAAGTGCTATTAGTGGAAAAAAAGGACATCAATTTTACTTGGGTACAGCGTTGCATGACACGCAATTGTCAGATAGTTACAGTAATGCAGCACAGTATCACAAAAAATGGCCTGTTCATGGGGGGTAAAACTTTCCAGAGCTGAAGGGGTTTAGATTGAATAAAACTCAAAGGGCAGCATTTGTTTTTCATAAATAATGGCAGTATGGCACACAAGATTTTGTGATTTTACACATTTGCTAATTCTTTTACTCACTTTTATTTAATATTTTGGTGCTCTGGTCACTGGTGGGGGGGAGGGGTTCCCATGCTGGTGGCAATGGAGAGGAGCAGGATCCATTAGCAGGTGCAGCCAGCAGCATCAGATGACAGTGACACACAGTCACTGCTTCTTCCTGTGTTCACGCCGTGCTGTGGAGAAGATGGAGGGAGGAGGTGGGTGGAGCCAACACTTTCATGCAGGGGCGGAGAATGAAGAAGGCTCCGCTATGAATGCTGGGGTTCTCCTCCTCCTCAGCAGCGGCTCCAGCCTCTGATGTGACTGACGTCACTGGTTGCTACACGCCAAGCGGCACAGGCGTTAGCAACCAGTGCAGGGAAGACTAGCCAGCGGCGCAGCTCCACCCACCTCCTCCCTCCAGCGCTGCAATAGCATAATGGACATAACACAGAGTCTCTCTCCGCGCCGCTTATCAGCTGCTTATACTGGTGTGAGAGAGAGACTCGGTCGGGACTGCAGTCACTGATATTTTCGGGGGGGGCAATTGTCCCGTTGCCCCCCCCCTGGATCCGCCCCTGCATATGACCGGTGTGGAGGCAAACTACCGACTTGACCTTTGTCAAAGAAAATGCTAAAATCTCAGTTCTCCTCTGGCAGGGAGGAGAGTGAAGAGGTGCATAGGACCTTAGTCACAATCTGGAAACATGTCCTGCTGCATTGTGGGGACCAAGAGAGAATCTGAGGAGGAAGCCAATCAAAAGAGGGGTTGTGCCTCTGTAACCAAGGATAACCAATAACCAGTGGAAACTTATGTGAGGAAATAACTTGGAATTGGATTATCTTATGGTGAAGAGCCCCTACGGCCATGGACAATGGAACAGTCACATGGGCAAGACTGTAAAGGTCTCCCATCAAGAGCCTCAATGGCAAGTGGAGTGGCACGAAGCTGCAGTGGAATCGAGTGCTTAGATACAAAGGTAGCATCAATGAACAGGCCTGCAGCCCCAGAGTCGATTAGAGCCTTCATCTCAACGGACGACTCAGACTAAGAAAGGATAACCGGGATCAGAGGTTTATCCTTCTGGATAACTGGGAACGAAACAACGCCACCTAAGGTCTGTCCGCTACAGGAACTCAAGGTTCAGGCGCTCCCTGGACGGGTAGGACAAGACTTCAAAAAGTGACCTGCCAGGCCACAAGAAAGGCACAATCTCTCCATCCTCCAAAGGGTTCTCTCATCCGCAGAGAGACGTGTGAAGCAGCATCTCATAGTATATCTCAGCGTGATTGAGAAACCCTCTGCATTGAACTGGATCGCCCCAAAATCACTGGGGAAGCGGAGCGGAACCAGACAAACCTCTTATAGAGGTAATACTCAAGGTGGGTACCTGCACAGAGACTGGAGCAGCAGCAGGGATGACCTGTAACACAGGTTGTACCGGAGCATCCACAGTGGGAGATTCCAGGTGAGCCGTGCGATTTAGGAGTGTCTGTAGCGCTAAGGCAAACTGATCCATACGGTGATCCTGCTGATCCAACCTGGAAAAAATATTACCAACAAGTGGATTGACTGCATCTTCTGAATTCATGGCCTTCGCCTACTATCAGAAACCATGAATCAGACCGAGACAGAAGTGCAATTAAAATCACACTTGTTTAATAATAATATTAATAATAATAATAGTAAAAGGTAAACCGAGCAACATTGTCAAATCGTAGCCAGAGTTCGGTAACCGGAATGGATAGTCAGACAAGCCAGGACGTCAGAGAGCTAGAGATTAGCATACTTCAGGACAGGCCAGGAAGTCAGGAAACCGGAGAATCAGCATAGTGGAACAGCAAGCAGGATCAGGAACAAGAAGGGATGTCAGCCAAGCGAGTCTTCAACAGGTACACAGGAGAGAGTCTCTGGATGTGTTGACCAAGGCGAAGGCAGAGAGGAACTGAACTGAACAGCTTAAGTAACCCTCAGGACTGACGAACAGGATATCATCATCAGGTGAGTCACTGTGGAAAAGATTGGAGCTGGCAATTAACCAACAGCTAAGTGGCTTGCTCTGAGAAGGAATGGCTGAGCCTAGCCCTGACAAATGCAAGGTTCTGGTTTCAGTAACATTTTAACTGTCTAATCACAGGCTGGGGGCAAGGAGGTGATTGAGTTCAATTGCTTAAAGTGGTTCTAAAGTTTAAATCTTTTTTACCTTAATGCATTCTCTACCTTCTCTCCCATGGTTTCTGCATTCACAGGACACAGAGGCAGCAGCAGGAGCCACTGCTGCTGTCAATTAAAGCCTATGAGGAGAGAGCTGCAAGGAGCAGCTCAGGAGCAAAGCCAGCTGGTGTGCCACCATAGGAAGGAGCTGAGAGCGCTGATGGGGGACCCCAGAAGAGGGTGTTCGTGGCCACTCTATGCAATACCATTGCACAGAGTAGGTAACCATAACATGTTTGTTGTTTTAACAAAGCCTTTATGACCACTTTAACAGCAGTAGATACAACTCGTTGGGCTGACTGAGTTTGCTTGTGGGGTTGTGTAAATCTCAGGACTAGCTAGACAGAATTGCAAATCCTGTTCAGTAAGTCAGCTGCATTATATAGTTATTTTATAGTGTATTTAGCAGGTGCAAACTGATAATGTAAATATGACTATGCTCTCAAAAGATTGTGAAGGTTTCATACTATAATCAGAGTAAAGTGCATGCTATTTGTCATCAGTGTTTCCAAAGCCATTGTTTACCTAGTTCACCATGCTTGCCTATTAGTGGCTTAGGGCCTGACAGTGCTGCCACAAACCGTGACACTAAACGTAAAAGAAGCAGGGAAGGAAGTGGATTTTAGAAAATGAAGAATGCAGACTAAAAGAGACGTGAGTCACCCAAGGACAACCAATAATGTAGGAACTAAGGAGCAGAATACTCCATTCTTTGTTCACTGAATACTCAATGCTCTTTTGGTGTATATCAGTACAATTCACTATATTAGAGGCCTATAAAAGGATTTTCTCTTATTGTCAATTCTGAATGCTTCCAACTCCAGTCATTAGAATGATATTCAATGTCAGATAAAGTCACACTTCAGCTGTCTTTTTGTAGTGCATGGGAAATAAAATTTACAGATAATTTTGTCCGGCCAAACATCTACTTATACTTTACAGGAGCTTTACATTTAAAGAGTAACTAAAGTCCAAATAGAAAATTATATTTATAAGAAGCCATTGTCGACCTGTAAAATATTTTTCTGTGCAGTCATGTTAGTTCTGTCTGGCAATGCAATGCACTCCGTTTTTTCTTGTGAAAAGCACCCCTACACGCTGAACAGTGGCTGACATTTAACTGCAATGCTTTTGGGGGGGGGGGGGGTACATGTAAGTTATTTGGTCTGTTGAAGTATGTTGGCAGCCAATTCATAATAAATGGGCTGCCTCAAAGCGGAGTTCTAGTTGTTTTTGTGTTTGATGAAAGTCAGCAGCTGCAAAAAGTGGAGCTGCTGACTTTTATTAAACACGCACCTGTCCCACAATTCAGCGATGCGGCCGTCTGAACCCTCAGTTATCTCCCTTGAGTCTTCGCAGCGTCGGCCTTACAAGTGTGTGCACCCGGCTGTGACAGCTTGAGGCTTCACAGCTGGGTGCACAATGCTCATGCGCGAGTCGTGCTGCACCTCCTCAGTGGCCATGCAATCTTCTGGGACCTGTGACGTGTCCCAGAAGATGGGAGGGAGGGGAAGAGGAGAACTTTCGCTTGAGACTATCATAGACTATCTTAGTCTCCGGTTCCAGTCGATGCTTCTTACAGGGAAACAATTTATGTGGACTTTTTTTTCCTTTTTGTGGTATAATTTGTGATTGCGCACTCACTCGTGTATATAACTGAAGGTTTCAGCCTTGTCCATTCTTTTTTAAAAATCTCTGGCCTCACTCTCACTTGTCAAAACCTTTATTCAGTGTCTATCTTAGATCAGGCCCTTGGTTCTCTGACCAGAAAAAAACACCATTTGAAACTGTTAGGGATATCCCCTTAAGTGATATCACATGCAAAGTGTCCTTCTTGGTTGCTATCACATCTGTTGTATATGTCTCTAAGTTGGCAGCTCTCTCTTGTAAGGAGCTGTTCCTCATATGATATAAACTGGAGTGGGGCCTCCAATAACCTACAATGGCGGACTATAGCAGCAAAACACTGGAGATTGTTTTTTGATAAAAATAAAATATCATTTTTAATGTACAATATTAAAAAAGTTATGGTATCCTACCCCAAAAATGTGGGGATTTAACATCTTATAATCATATAATTCATAGAAAAATACCGTGGTTATCGGCGTATAACACACACCTTAATTTTAAGAGGGAAGTTTCAGGAAAAATACCTAAATTTTAAATAAAGAACTTTGAAGCAAAATAAGTTTCAGTGCCCATCAATGCAGCCTTATCAGTGCCCATCTGCAGCCTTGTCATTGCCCATCATTGCAGTCTAATCAGTGCCCATCTGCAGCCTCGTCATTGCCCATCATTGCAGTCTAATCAGTGCCCATCTGCAGCCTCGCAATTGCTCATCATTGCAGTATGATCAGTGCCCGTCTGCAGCCTTGCCATTGCCCATCTGCAGCCTCACCATTGCCCATCATTGCAGCCTGATCAGTGCCCATCTGTAGCCTCGCCATTGCCCATAATTGCAGCCTGCTCAGTGCCCATCTGCAGCCTCACCATTGCCAGATTAGACAGAGCTGGATCTCCTGTGTACTCCACTCGGCTCAGTGTCACACCCAGTCCCACTTCCTGGCAGGCTCATATGATGGACATAATACCGGACCAATGCTGGGACGTCAATGCTAGGAGCCGTTCAGGAGGCAGGACTGGGCATGATGCTGAGCTGAGTACACAGGAGATCTGGCTCTGTCTAATCTAGTGACGCTCGCCCCCTTCTCTCCCTCTGAGGCAGCCCTATATTAGCGTATAACACGCACCCATGATTTGCTCCCTAGTTTCGGGGGAAAAAGTGCATGTTAAACGCCGATAAATAAGGAACATACAATCACATATATGTACAAAAATAGCTTAGATCCATGGATATGCGTATTCCTACCAGTAAGTACGGTAGCCGAACATTCACCCATCAGTGCCCGGGGTGGGCACATGGGTATCTCGAGCGAGAAGCCCCTAACAACAACCACGCGAATAGTGGCGGCCAGACTGACAATCTACATATACAAAATGTATCATGTATGTCCATACAAAATAACTAATCCCTATATAATTATATTAAAATAATTTGTACAGACTTACTTAAACGAAAGACCCCGAAAGGAGATGATGGAAAAGATTCAGTGAGATAGTTGCCCTGGGAAGGTAGTATTTTGTTGCTTCAAGGGGGCCAATAACAAAATCCATGCTATGCTGACACTAAAAATAGAAGGGATATATCTTTGTGAGTGGTAGTATCTATCTGGTGATGTAAACCCCCACATATCAATACTAGATGTAGAAAAGTGGGTATAGTAAGTTACTTTCAATTAATTCATCCCAATATATAAGCAGAGTTTAATCAGGAGAGGTGGGATTAGCTATGCCAGCTAAGGGATGCACTGAATATTATAAAATGCAATACTGGATTTCATCCCAAGTAGGACCGGAACATCAATCTCTAAAAGAAATATAGAGTACCAGGTAATACAGTGCATGGCATTTCCCCTTATATGTGCATAGCCAGAGTACTAGGTGGTAACTATTGGTTGGATTACTATTTTCATGTAATACTTATTTATGTCCCCTTTAATTTGCTTGGTCATTTGTATTTGTTGGTTATCTGTGTGTTCATGCCATTGCTGTCTCAATCAGCATCCATTTCATGAATATCCCCCCAGAAGATCCACTCACTTTGCAATAAAGAAGACAAGGAGCAGAGAAAAAAGAACCTAATAGCACTCCTGCTACAGGCGCCACTGAGAAAAAACAGCGAAACAGTGAGGGCAGTTGTTCTCCCGCACTGGTGAAGGGTCATATATCAATACAGCTCCCTTCCTCTAGTTCTAGCTCAGTGTCAGGCTAGCTATGTATGAAGGCATATCTACTTCACTGCAATTATGTCTTATTTCTTGGAAAACTCTCTTCCCTTCTAGAGCCTTCAGTCTCCAGGGCTCAAAAGCTCTCTTCTGCCTCCCCACCACTTAAATCTATTCAAGAATAAGACCCTGAACCCTAACCTCTTTGAGGAAGATATTGTGAAAAGAGAGACGGGCGTACAAGAGGATCCTGCAGAGGAAATTTCACCTCATGCATGTGTAGCACCCTCTAGCGCTAGAAGTGTAAATAGGGTTTTTCCTAGCACAGGTAAATTTACGCAGGCTTGGCTGGCAGCCAAGCCTGTCAGCGTTTTGTCCTGGGTTGGGAGAAATCCCGGGTCAGCTAGATGACTCACGGGGTGACCTTGGGCCTGGGCTCGTGTGCGGACGGGGCCTTCGTAAAATTATGGAGGTGTCCTGGCCAGAAGGCACTGGGAGCAGAGGACAGCGGGAGAAAACTGCCAGTCAAGTCTCAAGGAACAGCAAGGAGGGCTGGTAAATTACACACAGTCAGGAGAACTGGGAGGGACACCTGAGAGGACTGGGATGGAGCAGTCTGGGATGGGTGCAGAGGCAGTCAGGCCTGTGGTCCCTGCCTGCAAAGGGCATTTGCTTTGGGCCTGGCTGAGCCAGTGTCAGGCCTCAATAGTGCTAGCTGGTACAAAGAGTGATAGTCTGCCATCATGTGTATGTGCTGGAGGTGAAGAGGAGAGGTTGTCAATACCAGAGGTGTATATAGTTAGTCCCTGCATTTTTCTATCTTCAATCAAGTGGGCATCCCATATGTACCTATCCCCATCCAAGTTATATCCCCTAATAAAAAAAAACACAAATACAAGGACTGATTTTTTACTTAAGTGTGTCTGGAAATTCATGTGCCTGCCTGTATGGGGTGGGAGACGGACCACAATCACCAGCAGCCCCTACAGGGGTACCAGTGTTGCCAACAAACCATATTGAAATTTACTGACATAACACCCAAAATCTACTGGCACAGCCAAGTTTTTCCTGGAATTTCCAAAAGTACAAAATTACAGTTTTAAGTGCAAATTTCAGTATAAAAGCTACAAAAAGGTACAATATGCTTGGCTCCCTTGCACCATGACATCACACGACACGCTCAGGCACCACCTCCGTCAGACCCGCCCCCCCCCTGCCGGTACCGCCCGAACACACTGTAGCAGACACTTGGATGGTCTCGGCCACCTCCGGACCTGAGCTGTGCATGCGCAGTTCTGAGCCAAGCGTCACAGCCATATTTTTTTACTGGCAAACCTTTTCCTCTTACCGGCATTTACTGGCAGGAGAAAAGTGCCTGTTTTTTACAGGCTGCCAGTAAAAATACTGACGGTTGGCAACACTGAGGGGTACAGCTACATTTGGGGGCTCGTGCGGGATCGTCCGCCCACATGTAACCTGACAGCCGTTGCCCGCCCAGCAACCGAAGTTGACCGAGCCAGGGAATTGTGCTTTGTTCCAGTGAATGCAAAGGGATTGAACAGAGGGAAGGACTTATGTGCTCTGCCTGCTTGTAATCACAGTACCAAGTGCCATTGTCCATAGCAACCAGCATGAGATGCCGTCAAGTTCAAATTATTGCTGCCTGCTTACCCAGTTGCCCCAGCTGTGGCTGGGATGGACACTTGTGCCAACCTGCAAAATTCAGTGAACTTTACCATGTGCTGTCACCGTGGCAACCACAGTGGGCGATCACACCCATGGATTACACATATGTCCAGCGACCTGCTAATGCTGGACATTGTGACTTTATGCTCCACACTTCTGCGATTTTCAGTAAAGTGTGCCTGGAGAGGTCTACTGTTGCCCTGGGTGATCGGTGTAAGCCTACGGGTGGGACCGTCCTTATGCCGCGTACACACGATCGCACATTCCGACAACAAAATCCTGGATTTATTTCCGATGGATGTTGGCTCAAAACTTGTCTTGCATACACACGGTCACACAAATGTTGTTGGAAATTCCAAACGTCAAGAACGCGGTGATGTACAACACATATGACGAGCCGAGAAAAATGAAGTTCAATAGCCAGTGCGGCTCTTCTGCTTGATTCCGAGCATGCGTGGAATTTTGTGCCTCAAATTGTGTAAACACGATCAGAATTTCCGATTTTGTTGTCGGAAAATTTGACATCCGGATGTCAAATTTTGTTTATCGGAAATTCTGCCGGAAAATGTCCGATGGAGCCTACACATGGTCGGAATTTCCGACAACAAGCTCCCATCGAATATTTGTTGTCGGAAATTCCGACTATGTGTACGCGGCATTAGTGTGTTCCTTATAGTGAGACATGGGCTAAAAATTAGTGGTGAGCCAGGAGGGTAAGGTGAGGACAGGGCCATAGATTGGGGTTCTCCCAGACTGCAGGCAGGATTTGAGTTTCTGGACGAGATAGCAGATCATCACACAGCAGGTCAGAGGAGGAATGGGATTAGGGAGGCTCCCAGGTCCAGGAAAAGATCTGGTCCGAGGTTGTAAATGTACCAGATCTTGCTGCGGGAGCTGAAGGAGCTGCAGGAAACCCCAACAGCAGCAGACAACTCTAATACAACAGACCTTCCATCACCCAGACCAGAGCAGCTGAATACAGGCAGTGGGTCAAGAGGTCCCCCAATGCTTGTGTCCTGCCAGGAAAGGGAAGCCAAGAGAACTGCCCAGGCTTTCCACATTCCAGCAGGAAGTTCAGCGCAGAGTTGCTCTGGCACCATTGACGTTATTGAGAACTCCCAGGAAGTTTGGGAGGATGACCTGGTGTGGGAGTGTATGCACATCCCCAAGCCTTTGCGGGTACCAGAGTGTAAGGAGACCTGGGACCGGTTTCAGGCCATTCGGAGGGAATGAAGGCTCGGGAGAGCAATATTCAAAGACAGAGTGGTGGTCGTGAAAGCAGGACAGCCTGCTAGAAGCCACTCTCCATCAGAGAAGAGGGGAACAGTAGGAGGAGACTGCCTGACCCACATTTCTATGCGTGAGAGACTGCTGGAGCGTGCAGCTCATCAGTGAAATGGACTGCAACATGAACTGCTGTGAAGGTTGCAGACTGTTTTTCTTCTCTGACTCTTTTTTGCAGGATTAGACTGGCCTGCCACCCTGATCTGTGCCCGATGGATGGAGGATATTCCTGTTGATGGACTCTGGGTGAGGTCTAATTCCAGACTTTAACTCTTTAAGGAGCTTGATAGTCCGGGGAGAAGCCCCTCCAACCAGGAACTCCAAAGAGAACTGTTAATTTCTTGTTTCCTTTTGTTTGTTTCTGTCAGCAGGATAATAACCCCCTCCTGACAGAATAAGAATGGGAAGAAGTAATGTGTGTGGTTTTGGTGTTAATGTCCTTCTGTCAGCAGGATAATTATCCCCTTCTAACAGAAACCATGTACAGTTAGTTGTTAGTGGTAGGATTGTGTTATTTATGTCTTTCATTGCAGGTTTTTAGCATGGACGGCTGTCCATCCTTCTCCGGACTGATTCAAGAATTCCTGCGGGCAGAGGACTTCCCTTAAGGGGGGGATGCTCTGGCTCATTGTGTACAGTGTAGATGTTGTTGTGCTAGCTACAGGGACAGTAGTTAGGATTGTGTATAGTGTGTTGTTCATAGCTGTGTAGACAAACAAAATATCTTTATTTTTTTACTAATATTTATTTAAAATATAGCCCTGTCCCTGTTTGTTCCCTTCCCCCTTCCAAAACTGTATTTATATGGGATGCCCTTGCTCCTGGGCCCAGAGCCATTTTTGAAATTCACCCAGCCAAGGGACTGGCTGGACATTAGGGGTGGGGGGGGGGGGGGGTGAGTGTTGCACCCTCTAGTGCCAGAAGTGTAAATAGGGTGTTTTCTAGATTTATGCAGAGCTGGATGACTCACAGGCAGCATCACTCAGACCCCCCCCCCCACTTCCCAAATGTTCTGGTGCCTTCTAGAGGAATGGGAGGGGAGGAGAGGTGGAGTTTCCTGGAGTATTCTGAGGGCCCTGACCAATCCTCAACTTGGATTGGCAGGGGGCAGGCCTCCTTAAATACTCAGGGTCAGTCCAGCTAGAGAGGAGTTGTTCAGGTTGAAGCTGGATATGGAGTGTTAGGCTGTCATGGCATTTGAGGGAGCCCCCCAGTCGGGGGGGGGGGTGGCCTTGGGCCTGGGTTCATGTGTGGACGGGGCCTTCCTAAAAATCACTGGTGTCCTGGCCAGGAGGCACTGTGATCAAAGAGGACAGCGGGAGAACACTGCCAGGCAAGTCTCCTAGAGGAACAAGGAACAGAGAAGAGGGCTGGTGAGTGACATACAGTCGGGAGGACTGAGAGGCATGTCTGAGAGGACTGGGATGGAGCAGTCTGGGATAGGTGCAGAGCCAGTCAGAAGGACTGTGGTGGCATGAGCAGTGGAAAGAGGCAGCTGCAGCCATGAGGGCTGGCAGGGCCTGAAGAGGTGGTACTGGGATCAGTAGCCACATGTGGAACAGCTAGCCCAAGGACTACCATATATTGCTACACCATAGGGGCTTGCTGTCCCTGCCTGCAAAGGGCATTTGCTTTGGGCCTGGCTGAGCCAGTGTCAGGCCTCTGCGACAGTGTTAGCTGGTCCTGGGAGTGATGGTCTGCAATCAAGTGTATGTGCTGGAGGTGAAGAGGAGAGGTTGTATATACCAGAGGTGCATATAGTTAGTCCCTGCATTTTTCTATCTTAAATTTAGGTTCACTACCTTAGCGGTGCACTCCTGACCCCAACAACATGCATCTGTCATCTGGCCTCAGGAGACGTGACACAATTCGCAATAGCAGAAGATTTTGACTCTATGGAGCCGGTTCACATTTCTTCGCTGCAGCTCCGGTGCGAATTTGCACAGGAGCCCTATGCGTCTTTTGGTCCACTTTTGGGTCTGAATTCAGCCCAAAATTTGTGCTGAAATCAGACCTGAAACGATGAATGGGGATGCACCAGACCCCTGCTGTGAGCATGCATGTGAAAATAGTGTGAACCCAACCTTAAAGCTGAATTCTGAGAAAAGCAAATATTGTCTACATATAGGAGTAATTTGTATTCTTACTTCTTGGTTGCTTTGTGTATTTCTTCCAGATCTGTGCAGTAATTCAGAGTGAAACTATTCTGCTTGTGCACCGTTTTGTAATACAACTACAATGAAATATAGAAAGCCTGAACAGAAGCTAGACTTAAGCTTATGTGTCCTAATGGCAGTGTAAAGAGCCAACTGAGCAATTTGATTTGACTACCCTGACCAGCGGTAGAAAGGTAGCAGACTGTGCCCAGATTTAGGTTCTTAACTTTACCATCAACTAAATTTCAGCAAGGAAAACAAGATTTGTTTATTGATGTGAAATTATCTCTACTCTACAGTCCAGTGCTAACACACACCTATTATGCCCTGTACACACGGTCGGACATTGATCGGACATTCCGACAACAAAATCCAGGGATTTTTTCCGACGGATGTTGGCTCAAACTTGTCTTGCATTCACACGGTCGCACAAAGTTGTCGGTGATGTAAAACATGTACGTCAGGACTATAAATGGGGCAGTAGCCAATAGCTTTTGTCTCTTAATTTATTCTGAGCATGCATGGCACTTTGTGCGTCGGATTTGTGTACACACGATCGGAATTTCCGACAACGGATTTTGTTGTCGGAAAATTTTATAGCAAGCTCTCAAACTTTGTGTGTCGGAAATTCCTATGGAAAATGTGTGATGGAGACTACACACGGTCGGAATTTCCGACAACAAGGTCCTAGCACACATTTTCCATCGGAAAATCCTATCGTGTGTACAGGGCATTAGAGTTACAAAAAACACAGTCACTTCAAGCACTAACAGTTCTTCCAAGGTGAGGAGTAGCAGATGTCAGGTAGAATGCTGGTGTGAAAGGTATATATGGTATCCCAAAACTAGGTGGATGCTGCCTTCCTCAGATGGGGTAATCTGAAAGGAACTACAAGAAAAACAGAAATGGAAGACGCACACCTAGTGCATTACCAGAGATAATTTAACAATAAGAAATTTTTGTGCATGGACATGCACAAAACACGCTAGGCTCTGAGGAAGGGGATGCGCCCCGGAAACACGTTGTACCCCGTGTTTTGTGCATGTCCATGCACTGTGTTTATGGCCTTTTGTCAGTTGCATTTTGTGAGTACCCACTTTTATACAAAAATGTCTTATTATTAAATTATCTCTGATAATGCACTAGGTGTGCGCGCCTTCCATTTCTGTTTTTCTTGTAGTACACACCTATTAGACTTGTATTAAAGCAGTAGTAAAGTCAGCTTTGTGATTTTTACCTACAGGTAAGCCTATAATAAGGCTTACCTGTAGGTAATATGAATATCTCCTAAACGTGCACCGTTTTGGAGATATTCACCATGGATGCAGCCGGTGACGTCAGCGGTGCATGCGCTTTGAAGGTCCGGCATTAGAGTTGCCACCTCATCCTTTTAAACCCCGAACACATATGAATTAATCAGGTTCTGAGGATAATTTAATGCAGATAAGGCACCAAGTGAGTTTAATTACCACCTTAATCAGCCAAAGAACCTGTGTAATCAATAGGTGTTCGATTTTAAAGGGATTTCCCTATTCTATTCTGCATACTGTGCCGTACCTTCAAGCCTGGTTTTAAAGGGATTTCCCTAACCCTATTCTGCATACTGTAAAGAAAAAGTCAGACAGCGCAAAACCAATCCTAACGCACAGCAGCTGGACACCGAAGGTCAATAAAAAAAAAATCCTTAAATGAACAATAAAAACAGAGCAGTGCAGTGCTCAGAAGCAGTATAAATAAAGTCCCAAAGCATGTGTTTCCCGTAGAAATAAGCAGATGTCACCGCAACAGACAGAGAGGAGACCCCCTAAAGGTGAATAAGGTGCTGTAATGGAACGATGGTAACAATCGTGCTTCCAAATAAGTGTATTCCACCACCTGAAGTGCAGGCCGCTCACCTTCTGAAATGGACCCAATGAGCTAACAGATAGGTCACAAATGCAGTCCCTTCATAAGGGTAATAATAAAGATGAGTAGACTGGCTTCATATATGTCTTCCTCTCGGTCATACGATATCCAGATAGCATGGTCATCGGCATACACAGGTCATGTTAAAACAAAATAAAAAAAATAGTGCTCTTCATACAGTAAAAGTCACTTCTTTATTGAATAAAAATTACTCACAAGAGTGGCACTGAATCCCAGTGCTGGAGTACACAGCATAAACATAAAAACCAGGTAGGTGGCTGTACTGACGTCACAAAGCCCCTCGCACGCGTATCGTCCGTGGGTAAGGACTTCCTCAGCGAAGAGATTCTCTCCAGTGTATAGAAATGTTTAGTTTCTCTCTTCCCTTCCAACGAAATGTTCATATTCACACATGTAGAAAACCCTTTCTAAACATATTAGCAAATGCTTGCTTGTTTTCTTAAAATGATGTCTATCCATAGAGTAGTCTTATTACTAAATTATATATTTTTGTTGGGCTTAGAAAGAAATACTGTAAAGCCCTAATAGAAAGGCTCCGGGCGCAGATGACTTTACTGAAGAATTTTACAAATTATTCTCCACTGAATTAGGAGTGCCGTGGAGTAGGATCTCCCCCATAACATTTTTCTTCTTATTATTATTATTAGATGTATACACCACAACATTCATAGGAGAAAAAATCCTCTGGCACAAATTAATGAAGCAGTTGCATTGATAATCCAAGTGTTATATATCCTATAATAAACCTGTGAGTCTTTTAGGGCTCATGCACGCAAGCATAACTTAAATACTCATATCTATCCTGGATCTTGCTGTCAAAAGCTAGAAGAAACATACATGCAAAAAAAATGCATGTAATGGTGTGTAAACTACTTGGGTTTATGCAGGTTTAGAAGTGTATATGACCAAACAGCATTTACAATTTTTCATTCATTCCACTAGAATACATGTATATGCATAAACCTTTATAGGCATAAGTCCACCATCTCAAATGTAGGTTTGGGGCCTTTTTTTTTACATTGCTGCACTAAAATATGTAGCTAAATGCTGCTATGTGCGTGAACATTTTGTCTATAATAGAGCTGCGATCAGATCCATTAGAAAAAAAAATACTGTCACAATCTGAAAGTGGTATTTTTTGCGCCTTTGTGCATTGAAAGTAAAGCCTGTTTAATTTAGGAAACAGACAATGAAAAGTGTACGTTTGTAGCAAGGTCCCATGCCTCCCTTAGTCTAATGAGAACCTCCAGAGCCAGGGACAACTGACATCTTTCTGTACAGAGTGGGTTGCAAGGCATAGTGGGTGTAATGTGAGGTGCATTCATGGGCGCCAGACACTTCTTGAATGCAAAGAGATTTTATTTTCTCTTGAACAGAATAGTGGGAGAGAGGGTTTAGGGCCAGGACACCCTTAGGTAGTTGCAATGTCAATTAGCAGACTCTGAGACTTCTACAGGTAGACAGTCATGCAGGGGAAGGCATCCAGCAAGACACCGCATCTGCATGTGTAGGAGCGCTGTCAACAGTCTTAGAACAATTCCTAACACAAACTGTAACAAACTCCTTTACTTTCATACAGTCACTTCTTGTAGACTCTCAGCCCACTGAGCTCGCAGTCTCACTAGACTTGCTGATTTACTGCCACTGAATCCTGTGAGCTCTTCTAATCTTCTTACTTTAGTATCTTCCTCAAGCGTCACCCCGCTTCCCTGCTTGGTCCCTGGCTTGGCACTCCAGATACTCCTCAAGCGTTACCCCAATGGCTGGGTCCCTAGCTTGGCACCTGCTGAAGTTTCCTGATTCTTCACCGTCCCTAGTTGGTGAGAATTCTGCTCCAGTACTTGCTTCAGCTACTCACAATTGGTCCCTTAGTGGCGACAGCTTCCCCTCTACCTCTGATCACGACAAGTTCTCCGGCCGGCAGAACCGTCACTTCTGGTTGGACTGCAAGGCTCAATCCCAACCCTACGCTACTCTTTTGCTTCTTGATAGGCCCTCAGACAGCGTAGCAGCCAGATGTGCCCAGGATAGGCCCAAACTCTGGCCTAGCAGCCTTGGCAGCACAAGACACGTACACCCAAACAGCCATCCAGGTGGCACAGAACCCCAATCACCTGACCTCACCCAAATAAATAGGCTCTCCCAGCAGGCCAAGGGACCCAAGAAAATCCCTGCCTATTGGCTGAGATACCCCATCTATTCCTAATCTGTCTCTGCAATGCCCTTGTCTTATCTAAGGTCACCAGATAGCCGGCCATCTAGTGACAGAAGAAAGAAGTGCAGCAATTCCAGACTTAGGATGAAATCAATTGATCCCTAGCAATTGGCCAAGGCAACTATACCTGGGAGGTAAATTTAAGAGCAACCCTGCCTAAACATCTGGGTGCTACATGTTCATTCACAGAGTAAATCTGGAGCCCTGAGACATTCTATATTACAGTACATATTTCTACCAGCTAACGTGGCTAACCCCATCATGCCTTTTGCACCTCATTGTTAGTCCATAACTGTGATGGGTGGCCTCATGGACCGTTACTGAGGCAAGGAAGGGAAGCATTATTATTGGTCCTAAATTTTATAATATTTATATAATAACACACCCCAAGATTCAGAGCTCATATGGCACTCTACAGGCTGCAATGTCTAAGCCCATTTACTATCCTTAAAGCTGTAGTTTAGGTATAAACTGCACACTGAAAGTGCACTACAAGTGCACTTGGAAGTAAAGTCACTGTAGATCCGAGGGGGACATGCAAGGAAAATAAAAAACAGCATTTTAGCTTGCACATGATTGGATGATAAAATCAGCAGAGCTTCCACTCATTTCAGATCTACCCCTTAGATTTACAACGACTGCACTTCCAAGTGCACTTTCAGTGCAAAGTGGATTTGCCCTTTCGTAAATAACCCCCATTGTACCTTTCTCTTCGCTAGAGGAGAAACATGCAAAGAAAGAAGTGTGTGAAAATAAAAATGATATAAAATAAAGCTAAATCTTGCAAGATCAGGGTTGGGTCTAGGTCAGGGTCAGTGTGAGGGTCAAAGGTTATGGTCAGAGCCAAAGTTCCGGGTCAGTGTATTTAAGGTAGGATTAAAAAGCAAAATGCATACTATTTTTTCTGGGCCATACTATACATACAAACATCACACAAAATACACATGGTAATAGCAAGAAATACACAGCTACATTTACAAAAATGGTCTTTGTGCCACTTTTCCTTTGATATTAAAAAACAAAAAAATCCGGAGATATTCATTAACATTTATGGGGCATACACACGATCAGACTTTTCGACTTTCTACGGACGCCGACGGACTAAAGCTGGCTGGTAATCCGATCGTGTGTGGGCTTCCCCGGACTTTCAGCTGACTTTTTCAGCCTCAAATCCGACGGACTTTAGATTTGAAACATGCTTCAAATCTTTACGTCGTAACTACGACGGACCCCGAAATCCGCTCGTCTGTATGCTAGTCCGACGGACAAAAACCCACGCTAGGGCAGCTATTGGCTACTGGCTATGAACTTCCTTATTTTAGTCCGGTGTACGTCATCACGTACGAATCCGTCGGACTTTTGTGTGGTCGTGTGTAGGCAAGTCTGCCACAAGTCCGCCGCAAGTCCGCCGAAAGTCCGCCGGAAGTCTGTCGGACAGGCTGTCGGACTTTTGTAGACGAAAAGTCCGACCGTGTGTATGCCCCATTACTTTAGCTTTACCATGAAAGCCCAATTTTTCCTGAAAAAAAACCCCAAGGTATAATTCATCTGGATGCACTAAGTAGTTGTGAATATATGTACAGTTTTACCAACACGTATCAAAGTTGCAAAATTTTGTTTAGTAATTATGACTGAGAAGAAACTAGATTCACAAAATCTTACCATGCTTACAAATAAAATAAAAATAGTTTTCTTGCCAGGCCTAATTTTAGACCAGGACAAAATGAAACTAGTTTCAGAAAGGCACACAAAGGATAGTTTTCTGTCTATCCAAAGAAATAAGAAATACCAGGTACTATGTGCTGTAAGCTGTCACAGCTTTGCCATGATTAACAACTGTACTTTTTTCTCTAGACCTTAAAGTGGAAGTAAAATATTTTACAAAATTGCTTGCAGGTATGCTTCTATTGCAGATGCTCAGGGCAGTTTGATGACCTTCTCCCAGGGCAGGTACTTGACACCTTGAACTTGAAGGAAGTGAGGAAGTGGGTTGAATGACAATGAGAATTATGTTTTTAGCTATTTTTTTATTTTATTTACATTTTACCTAATTCGTCTTTTTTATATGGTTGGAGAAAAACTCTGAGTTACATAACCAATTTTATATATATATATATATATATATATATATATATATACACACACACCTTATATACCCAGTACTGATTTTTACCCACTGATTGGACCAGTTACAGTAGTTCTTTGCCTATTATGGACAATATTTTGTGGCTTGGGTGCCAGAGGAAAATTAGACCGATACATTCATTCCCAATGTGTGATTGAAAATCTGATATCCCATTTATCTCTTCTAAGCAGACTTTCCTTTTTAAAGCCCAATGCTCAGTAAACCATAGTATCGCCGATATTGGCTCTTGCACAGCTGCCTATAAATCATTTTCACAATCTCTCAGTATTAAATTAGAACTGTGATCGCCTGAAAAGATTTTATGGATCAAGAAACTCTAGAAGGTAGACTGTTCAGACTTCTTTAAAAACCTTTATCACCTTTCGACTGTGAGGTAGAAATATATTTGAATTTTTAATGTGTTTAAAATATTTACTGATATATTAGCCTATATATACTGTATTAGCCTTAAAGTAAATTTGTCAGAAGAGGAGCGTGGGAGCTGCCACTGCCGACTTTTCAGAAGAGCAAGCTCCAGGGCTTTGCTTCACTACTTGATGATTTTATTACTGGAACCTGGAAGCATACAGGTCAAGAGTCCTAACTTCGCCAAACCATTCATCTCAACAAAAATATTCCCTTAAGATTATATGTGCGTTTAACATATTATATCTACACAATATTACCAAAAGTATTGGGATGCCTGCCTTTACACACATGAATTTTAAAGGCATCCCAGTCTTAGTCCGTAGGGTTCAATTTTGAGTTGGCCCACCCTTTGCAGCTATAACAGCTTCAACTCTTCTGAGAAGGCAGTCCACAAGGTTTAGGAGTGTGTCTATGGGACATTTTTGTTTAATTATAATTTAAAGGGGCGTGGCAGGAGGGTGTCCTATGCCTACATACTTTTGATAATAGGTGTCCTCATTCCCATCTCATTCCTATCTCAAAAAGTTGGGAGGTATTTTATAGTATTAACCTACAAACCTCCCCCAGCAGTTACATAAAAAGTGATGTAAGGAGGTGAGGGCAGGGGCAGAGGAGTTGGACCACCACAGAAAGTGATTACATGCTCTCAGAATAAGTAAGGACTATGACATGCAAGGAGGGAGGTGCTTGTACTAGGAAAATGCCTAGTCAAATTTTTGAGCAATCTAATAATAAAGTTTATAAAACAGAAAAAACACTGCAAGTAAATATGTAAAATACTTGTTTTGCTGCAACCTTTTAAGTTGGTGATGGGTTCTCTTTAGCGAAACTATGCCTTGCCCATGCAGGGCAAAGCAACATATTCAATTTAAAGTCTGGTCCCCCCTGCATATACTCTTTGCTTACCCGCTAATCTGACAGTGATCACTACCAGGTGTGCAGAGAACTACCCAGTGGGTGTAGGTATAGTGAATCATGCTACTCACTTCCTTCTTCCCACTCAACAGTGCTGGTTCTAGACATTTGGCCACTAAGGCACCAGCACAATCATATGAAAACCAGAAGAGAGTTCTTAGCCCTGGATAAGTCAGACCTGACCCAAAGACTTGTATCCCCACACCTGATCCATAGATTTGTATCCCCACACCTAACCCATAGACTTGTAACCCTAGACTTGACCCACAGACCTGTATTCCTAGAGCTGACCTACAGACTTGTACCCTCACACCTGACCAAGAGACTTGTATCCCCACACCTGACCCAGAGATTTGTATCCCTAGACTTGACCCACAGACTCATATCCCCAGACCTCACACACAGACTTGTATCTCCAGACCTAACCCACAGACCTGCATCCATACACCTGACTTACAGACTTGCATACCCAGATCTGACCCCCAGATTTGTACCCCCACACCTGACTCACAGACTTAATTCCCTACAACAGATGCACAAACTAGAATCCCTACTTCTGACCTGCAGATGTATATCCTCAAGACCTTCTATCTTGAGAGCTGACCCAAATACTTCCACCCTTAGACCTGACCCACACGCTTGCATCACCTCATCTCATACTCAAGCTCTGCAAGGATGGAAAAAAAAATACTTATCCTCTGTATGCATTTCATTGATGTATTTTCACACTGGACTGGAGTCCTTAAACTATTATAGTGCTGTTCACAAAATAGTTGTCACTTTGACGCAAATGCACAGCAGTTACACCATACAATAAACACCGTGGCTGAAAAAAATATGTATTATGCATTACTTTTAGAACGCTAAGGAGAAAGAAAAATATTTAAATAGTTTTAGTTATTTCTAAAAGCATTCTGGGAGAAATCTTCTGGTCTTCTGGCCATTTCTGTCAGGCAGATATCTATTCATCGGCTACTGGTGTGGTGTAGTCATGTCACCATGCCATGCAGATAAATACTTTGTAATTAAGATTTTCCGTTCTACACAAAGCAAATTAATCTAACTATTCAGAAGGGCCTTTTAGGTTAACACGACCACTTTAATTTTCAAATAGATTTTCATTTTCAGATGAGCAGTGTAATCAGAAGGGAATAGGTTAGACAAGTGATGGTAATAAGATTGCTTTTAAGCTTGCACCTAAATCATTGCCATCTAATCGCACGGTAATCATCTAGCCGAGCAATTGAGCTTTCTTGGACAAGTTGTCTAATTTAAAATGCAATAAACTGGAATTTTATCAAGTTTGCTGAAATGCCTCCATTAATTGTCTGTCAATAACTATTAATCACAGCTGATTGTTAAGGCTGTAATCTGTAGGGAGTGAAAAATGAATTAGGCCGCTAGTTTATTTCAATGATGTATCTGAGCCTTCTGCATGAACAAGCGTAATCTAATGATGAGATTTGAAATGCCTAAATATTTGCCATTGTTTTTATCGAACAATGCTGTCATTTTATCTTTAAATATATTTTTTTTAGTTTTCCCTGTTTTACCCAAACAAAATGATTTAATGTAAGCTCTGTTCTAAAAAAAAAGTCAAATAGGGTTTGTGACACTAAGAACAGTGATACAGTGCCTTCAAAAATTTTCCATACCCCTTGAAATTTTCCACATTTTGTCATGTTACAACCAAAAACGTAAATAGATTTTATTGGGTATTTATGTTATAGACCAACACAAAGTGGCACTTAATTGTGAAGTGGAAGGAAAATGATAAATGGTTTTCAACATTCTTTACAAATAAATATGTGAAAAGTGTGGCGTGCATTTGCATTCAGCCCCCCCTGAGTCAATACTTTGTAGAACCACCTTTCCCTGCAATTACAGCTGCAAGTCTTTTTGAGGATGTCTCTACCAGCTTTGCACATCTAGAGAGTGACATGTTTGCCCATTCTTTGCAAAATAGCTTAAGCTCTGTCAGATTTGATGGAGAGTGTCTGTAAACAGAAATTTTCAAGTCTTGTCACAGATTCTCAATTGGATTTAGGTCTGGACTTTGACTGGGCCATTCTAACACATTTTCTATATTAAGTTGTGCTATGCTCTCATGTGAGTGAATACTAGCAATAAACCTTAATAATGCTAAATTATATATATATATATATAAAGTGACTCCGTACATAAATAAAAATTGATTGATTAATTGATTAAATCAGTTTTAAATAGTCCACTGTTTTAAGGTGATATTAACACAGGATACACCCAAGAGTCGTGGTTAAAAGAGATAAAGACCTCCACTTCTGCACACACTGCCGCTTACCGACTCCAAATGATCTCCTATTACAGGGGATCACACTCGCTTGTGGCTTAATACCTAGCCCGGGCCTTTTGAGAGATGAACGGTGATCCCAGCGTCTTCACAGAATGTAATCTTTCAGGGGCACGTGTTGTCCATTGATCCCCAAAAAGACATAAAAGCTTCCATAGTGTAAAATCCTAGGTTACTTTATTTAAATAAGAAAGTATTGCACTTACAGTTAAAACAATAAGAGATTGCAGTATAAACGAGATGGGCGGCTCTCAATAGCAGCCCGTCACTCTGGGACCTGCGTGAACGTGGTGACGTCAGCACGTTGCTCCTCCCTACACGTTTCGTCAAACCTGACATCGTCCTGGGGCCTGTTGAATGCCACTATGTGTCCAGGGACAACATATCACCGGACAGGAATTTGAATGGTCTCCCACTCCATCCAAAACCCATGATGGCTGTATTCAGAGCTCACTCACCGTCAGTCTTATTCACACAAGAAAGGAAGGTTGCTGACGGCCTGTTCATTTTTGGTGAGATGTTGCCAATGGGAAATCACATTTAAAAGGAATGCAGGTCCTGCAATTTTCCTCATTAGAGCTTTGCAGGTGCAGCAACTGGTTGACAATTAAGAAACCACCACAAACACACAGGGATTTCTTCAGACTAACCAGGTAGGAATCTGCAGTAAAGTTTGTCAAAATCCTGCATATAGATCGCCCAGAGGGGAATGTTTTTTTTTTCTCAAAAAAAGTGGAGTTACTAAACCCTATCAGTTTCCCAAGCTAATGTTGACTATTTAAAGTGATAATAAACACAAAAAAAATAATACATTGCAGCTAACCAATGCTTTAATGTGGTGGCTGCATTAATTTTCAATTTTTATGGAGTTTTCCCCTTTGTTTTCAATTGTTGATCTGGCCGGTTGAATGGCCTAGTGCAGTGATGGTGAACCTTGGCACCCCAGATGTTTTGGAACTACATTTCCCATGATGCTCATGCACTCTGCAGTGTAGTTGAGCATCATGGGAAATGTAGTTCCAAAACATCTGGGGTGTCAAGGTTCGCCATCACTGGCCTAGTGAATTTAGATGGACTTTATATGATGGATTAACAAATTAGAGCCTAACTGCAGCTAACACTTATTAAGCAATTATAGAAACAGTTTTTTTTCATTTTGTGATAAAGGTTTTCAATAAATGACTAAAAGCTGACCATTATAATCACCCCTGTCAGTGTTAAATGGTTTGCCTCAACCCTCTAACTGCCACTTTTGTTGCACGGCTTGGTCTGGTAAAGGAAGTTACAGAGGTGAATGCTTTGTTAATTCTAGTGACAGACTGCATCATATATGTGACTTTTGATTTTGCCTTTAGTAACATTTTTAACCATCACAATTACATCAGACTAGCCAAATCTGCCCTAACTCCACCTTTACAGGATGAAGGGCTAAATTTACCTATGAGTTTTTCTCAACATGCATTATTTTTGTTGTTTTTCATTATTCAGAGATTTTTTTTCCTAGGACAAACTGTTGCAAACAAACCTGCCTGTTTTCACTTTATTGGTTGCTTTCTTTTATAACAGGACTGTGCCGCTGCTCAGCATGCCCTTAATCCTGCTGAGTGATCCATGGGAACATTGTCAATTTATAGCCTGAAAAGCCTCTCGCTGCTTGGGGATCCTATGGATTTTATAGTGCTAGGATATGCTGTGCCTTCTGCAGATGCTTGGCACGTTGCCAAAAAACAACTTTCTTTTTAGCTGGTAAATAAGAAGAACACTGTTCACTTATTTTAAAAAAGCAGGATTTTTACAAAGCAAATCGGTAATATATATTTCTGTGTAGCACTCCTCATC
Source organism: Lithobates clamitans (assembly GCA_037952925.1). Taxonomy (NCBI): domain Eukaryota; kingdom Metazoa; phylum Chordata; class Amphibia; order Anura; family Ranidae; genus Lithobates; species Lithobates clamitans. The sequence goes on from JBBGZY010000242.1 coordinate 67,084, forward strand.
TCTGGGTGATTAACGATGACTCCCTTGATGGTGTGGCAGATTAGCATTTCACTTACATATATTGTGGGGTACAAAAGAAAGCTGAGCACCAATCATGTTACTCTTTTTAAGGCTTTAGGATTTATTTTGCTCAATAAGCTCTGAAGAGTGAGTTGGGGTACAGGATACCCAAAATTTAGAAAATAGCTCAGACTCTTTGTAGCAGTTAAAGTAATTGGTTCTTTAGGAGCAGTCAAGCAAATCAAACACTCTAGAGCAGTCAATGTCTGCAGTTAAAGGTCAATTTGAATCTTCATTTTTCTCAAAGAAAATTCTAGACCCCTGACCCTATGCAAGCATTCACAAGTTCCTTAGCTGATCAGAAGTATGAACATCTTTCAATGTGCACTGACAGCAGCTTAAACCCCACTCTCCAAAACACTCTTCAGCATGGAAGCCTTCCCCCAAGATGCCCCACACAGTCTTTTTGCTCTGTTCCATCTGTTTCAACAAGGCCCAAGGTTCCTTGTGATAAAATGCTTTTCTACCAGGCACAGACCCTTCTTACAGTGGCCCTGTTCCCAGGCAAAGCCTGGGAGGCAAGAACAACCTTCCCACATGGACTTCCTCCCCAGGGAAAGCATAGGAGGCAAGGAGCTATCTAGAAGGTCACCCTGAATATTTATCTCCTTGTCCATCAAGCATCACTGGAATAAATCTCTAACTACCGGAGGACACTCAACGGCAACAGGCATAAGTAATCAATGTCCAAAGAGTAGACCCAGCAAATACAGCAGGTTCAGGATGGCTACAGCCCAGCTAAAACACCAAATTAAGACTGGGGACATGTAGCATACTTGTGTACGGTAGCTAAGTGCTTAGCCCTCTAGCCTTTTGCAGCTCCAGGTCCTGTGATTGAATCCAACTGTGGTCAATGACTGCATGGAGTTTGAGGGTATATAAACACGTCTGCAATTTTATGCATTTTGGGAGCTGTGCATTTAACAAAGGGCAGTGTGCTGCATATTTGGTTCATTCAAAACACTCCCATTAGAATGAATAGTAAAGTATATAAAATGTGCCTAGAACCCACCATACCTCACATGCAGTGGCAGACAAATTTGTCAAAGGGCCCCCTGTTTAAAAACAGGTTTTTGCTCTTCCCCCACACTATTGGTGTTCATGTTACTCTAAAATTCCCACCCACTTTTTACCTCTTATGCAGTTTGTTAGATGAGGTTAGATCAACCGTTGCTTGCGTTAGATCTCACACAGAAGAAGCGATATTAACAGTTATTTGCTGGGGGGGATAACCCGTCATCAGCCCCCCCTTATCAAAAAATTGACCAAACAGTTAGCTATTTTGGAAGCAATATGTTAGATCCAGTAAGATCAAGTGGTTTAACGTTAGATCTCACATAATTAGAGACTTATTAAGTGATTAATGAGGGGGGCTGGCCCCCCCTTATCAAATTTTCGGGCCAAAAATCATTCAGGCTAATAGATATTCGTTAGATCCAGTAAGATCAAGTGTTTTTAACGTTAGATCTCACATAATTAGAGACTTAAGTGATTAATCAGGGGGGCTGGCCCCCCCTTATCAAATTTTCGGGCCAAAAATAATTCAGGCTTATAGATATTCGTTAGATCCGGTAAGATCAAGTGTTTTTAACGTTAGATCTCACATCATTTCAGAGATATTCCACATCAAAATAGAGATATTAGGTGGTACATATGGTCAGTTTAGCCCCCCTTATCAAATTTTCGGACCAAAAATCATTCAGCCTAATAGATATTCGTTAGATCCGGTAAGATCAAGTGATTTTAACGTTAGATCTCACATCATTTCAGAGATATTCCACGTCAAAATAGAGATATTAGGTGGTACATATGGTACGTTAGAGCTCACATAATTAGAGACTTATTAAGTGATTAATGAGGGGGTCTGGCCCCACCTTATCAAATTTTCTGGCCAAAAATCATTCAGGCTAATAGATATTCGTTAGATCCGGTAAGATCAAGTGGTTTTCACATTTGATTATCCATAATTACAGGTATATTTGGCAGGGATGCACGGATACCTGTTCTAGTATCTATATCGGAGCAGATACTGAGCATTTTCACGTGTACCAGTGATTAATGCCATTGAGCATGCCGAGGTGATCCAGGCAGGCAGGGCCTATTGGCAGGCATGGGCCTGTAGCTGGGTGTCCACAAGCCCCTATGGTAATTTGACCTCATCCATTTCCCTTCATCTCCATCTAATGCTTATTTTGAGTTTTCTAAGTTTTGGAAAGTCCATTAAGAAGTTATGTGTTATTTTTACATTTTGATAAAGAGCAAGACTCATGTTTGATGTTTTCAGTAAGTATTTATTTAATAGCGGCATTTAAAACACATAATGGACATTAAAAAAAAGAACAATGCAAGTGTTTTAAATATTTATTTTGTATGATTTTTATTCATTAAAGAACCAACATATCAATATATAAGAACAATTGTCAGTATCAGCATTGTGTAGAGTATCACAGAAAAGGCAAAATTTGGTAAAGCATATCTTATAACCAACTGTACAGGTACAAAATCCATACAAAACTGCAGTTAAACCAATTCAACTGAATACAGAATACTTTGTTTTCAACTATAGTAGCAATTGCGGGGCTCTTACAGAGCAGGTTCCATAGAATGAGGGGGAGGGGTAAGGAGGGGGGAGTACAGGGGTGAAGGAGAAATATGAACTACCAAAAGTGGCATAGGCATACAGAATGTTTTTTGGTATTATTCTCTAAGGAAAGTCTCTAGGACTAGGTTAGGAAACACTAACCAGTATTATGTAGCCAGAATCACCTAGACTTTAACATATAAACGACCTCTGATAGTCCACATACTTTGTTGGGATCAACAGTTTTTACAGAGTAGTTCATATTCCTCCCACACGTTATGTTTCCTTTTACAATAGGACACATAGTGGCATCCTTGAACATGCATTATAACTGCTCCTAGTGCATAATGTATGTCAGATATTGTTATCTCACCAGGAAATTCAGACAGAAATTGTTTTGTTAAAGGTAAACCAACACGTGGCTCAATCATTAGATGTGGGCCAGGGCTACTTATGATTGTAGTACGTTGGCCGCAGGTGGTTGAACATGGTCTGTTAATGATCTTCGATGAACTTTGCATTGCATGTGCAAAGCCATGTTTCAGATCATTTGTGTTTATTGGCCAAAATATACTACAGCGTTCATGATTATTTTCACATGCTGCATTTTGACAAACTGAGGTTTCGACTGCACTTGGAACATTTTTTAAGTACAGTTGAATAGTATTACCAATGTAATCTTCTGCATTTAAACTAACAATTCCACCAGGAATTTTGACACATGGGTAAATCTCCAGTAACAATTGAGCTCTCTGTTTGTACACATTTTGATTAGGACCATTTTCAACAAAATATTTAACAAAATTAAGAAAAGGGTTTTGGCTACTATCTTACTATCTACAAATTTTGTGTATAGCTTGTAATCAATGTAGATGGAAGACAAACTGTGCAGCAGTGAATCAAATGGACAAGTGTTATTTAGCTTATATATATATATCATTGTAATTTAATGGTGTTCAAAACACTTCCATTCCTCAGTATGCCTAATGGGTTTCTTGAGTAAGGTTTGTCAATTATTTGGCTTATATTTGGAAATGGTGTTAAATATGTCTGTCTTTTCCTAAAGGGTTTATTCAATGGGGCAACAGAATCCCTGCACTTTGGTATCTGTGAAGAGACATCATTTTTTCTCTGAGAATTACATTCAGTTTCATGAGGTTTTTTGTTTTTTCCCCGCCAGCACTCTTCTTCTATAAGCTCTAGGACATTCTCTTCCATGTGCTTGTTCTCTTCTATAAGCTCCAATGTGCGTGGTTCCTGAAGTAGGTTCTTTTAGAAATTGATTAGTGTTCTTCAACACGAGTAACTCTAGACTATCTTCTTGTTCTTCCAAAGGTTTGTTTTGTCCAAACTCATTTATGAAATATTCCATATATTCAGCTTTGGGGCTGCTTATTTTAGGAATGGGTACAGCAGCTATTTTAGAACTTCCAGAAAGAGCTGTTAAATGGCATACAATAAACTTGTCAACCCGAAGTGGTTTTTGATTGTGTTGAAGAATAGCATTCTTCAGAAGGCCAAAATCACCCTCAACTGATGCAGAAGAGGCTGTTTTATTAGGGGATTTAAACACTGGTTGCATGACTGATGTCCAGATGGGGAACTACTTCATCAAATGCAGTAATTTCTGAGAAAAGCCAGTACAGAAATAAGGGTTTGGTTGGTCACCCTGTTCTCTACTTGTTTCATCTGCTTCCTGGACAACGTCACTTAGCCACTCTGGCAGTGGATGAGAATTGATTTCCTCTTTGTCATTGAGTTCTTCACTATCATCTTGTTTGGCAACATAGCCATCAATAATTTCTAAATCTCCAGTCTCAATGCAATGACAAAGGTATAACTTTGATGTTTCATATTTAGAGACATTGCCTTTTGCTATTTCACCTGTTGTTTTACACCTGGAAAGGATAAGTGTACTGAGAACAAGGTGTTTTAGAATGTCAAATGATGCACAGTTAATCATTAGTCCAACACACCGAATATAAAATTTCCTAACCAGTTTTGCCTTTTTTGGATAGCATTTCCACCGGCAAACTGTTTTAATTAGATGGGCAACATCTATCCGAATATAGCATGCTAGTTTTTCAGTGGTAAGGCCATGTAAGATTGATATACACACAGTCCCTGCCTGGGGAGGCGGGTGTGATGACGTAGTGCGCATCACGGAGGGAGGGGGGTGAGAGTGTCAGACGGAGAAGCAGACTCTCCTAGGATCCCCGGAGCGCGCCCATCCAGCCACCACACAGGAAGGAAGGAATATGTCCGCAGGTTAAAGGGGAGAGGAAGATCCCCGAACGCCACTACGAGCGCTGCTGCTGTGGACCCCACACTCCAACAGGGGAAGGATAGTGGAAGCTCCACACACCGCTGTCGGGACATGGGAGGCGGCTGCGGATTCAGTACAGACGGAGAGGAAGGGAGGATCTGACGGCGTCCCCCCCCCGGCTCCCCCTCTGCAGTCCCACATCATTCATCAGACAACGTGAGACCCCATTGGACCTCCGCCGAGTCCGGTATCGGTAACGTAGGAACAGCTCTGTCTATAATCTCCCTCTCTATGTATTAGTGACACTTTACTATCCTGCCTGATATAATGGTGATAGAAGCTAATGACTGAAGATGGTAGCTGAAGCCACTGTATTTGCTTGAAACCCTCAGCCTTGATGCTATAAGACTCTACTATACTGCCTGTTATGACGATGATAAAAGTGATTGAAAGGGGATAGTAGCTGAAGTTATTGTTGTACCTGAAATCTGCAGCCTTGACCTTATAAGGAAAATCTGCTTTACAGCCTGATATAACGGTGACAGAAGTTAATGAAGGACGAGGTGGCTGAAGTAATTGTTTGGTTTGAATTTCTCAGCTTGGATGTCATTACTAATACCCTGCTAATATACTGCCGGACATAACGGGGACGGAAGTAAATTGAATGAGGCTATTGTTATGTGTGAGTGTCTCAGCCTGGGTGAGCAATGAAGCCTGCTTTAAATTTGTGAAAAGGGTTCCAAGGCAGAAGGTCTCAGAGTGGGGGCAGACAAGACCGAGGCATCCCTGAGGTACGGGTCCGTAGAGGGCCTGGGTCCTATCCAAAGAGGTGTTTTTTACCCCCCCCCCTGATTGAACAAGCTAACAGTACAAAGGCGAAAAGCAGCCTGTAGCAGGACCCAGAAAAATAATCATCGGGGCTAACACCCCTGAAGGATCCATACATACAGGAGGAGGGAGGAAGTTCAGTTAATCCTGGGGAAACCAACAGGAAGTCAGAGGAAGAAGGGAGGAATGAATAAAGCGGTAACTAAAAAAGGGGGGGCACCTAAAACGCCGAAGGATAGGACAGCTGGAAGCTCAATAAAACAGTTCATGTCCCAAGGGGGGAGTCCAAAAGGAGGGGAGCAAGGGGCCCAAGGAGGATCAAGGACAGAAGGAAGAGGGGGAACCCCAGATAAAACGGGGGACAAAACGATCCAGTCAAAGGAAAATTCAATAATGGAAAGTGAAGGGGATTTAAGTCGGGTGGAAGAGAGAAGAACAAGTGCCCTAACGCTCTCAAAGGAGGAAATGAGAGACATGCTCAAAAACCTTGAGATCTCAATAAAATTAGAAATAGGCCTGGTGAGAGCAGACCTGGGAAGCTTGTTGGAAAGGGTAGAAACAACGGAAAAAAAAACAGAGGAATTGGAAAAGGAGATAATGAACCTCAAAGAACAAATCAAAACTTCTAGACAAAATCAGAAGACAATCCTATATAAGATCGAGGACCAGGAAAACCGAGATAGGAGACAAAATATAAGACTCCGTTATGTCCCAGAAAACAAAGGAGAAGATCTGAGAAGGATGATCCCCCAAATATTGGGGCCTCTGTTAGGAGAGGAGGATAAGGAATTCCCTAAAATAGAAAGGACTCACCGAGTTGGAAAATTATTCAACTCGGACCACCAGAGGCCGAGAGATATAATAATTCGGTTTAGGTACTATGAAGACAAAGCTGCAATTTTATCTAAAATGAGAGGCAAACCCCCGGTAAAATTTGAAGGGTCAGAGATCCAAATCTATACAGATCTCGCTCCCGAAACCCTCGCAAGGAGAAGGCTTTTGAAGCCCTTATTAGATCAGATGAGAGAACTAAATATAAAATATAGCTGGGGGTTTCCGGCGTGCTTAAGGGGCTTTAGAGATGGAAGATCAGCAAGATTGAGGTTTCCCGAAGAATTAAAGGACTTTTGTGATAGACTTGATATGAAAGAACCGGACCTGCCGGGCTGGGTGGAGGGATGACTTGGGGTGTGTGGTGGGGGGCGGGGGGGATTAATAGAGTGGAGGGGCGGCGGGAGGGAGGAGGAGTTTCTGTGGTATCTGGATTACCCCTCTCTGCTTAAAACATCATGCGGGGGGGGGTAAAGGGCACACTCGGGCTCCCACCTCAAACACGTGATTCGTTAGGCTCCATGGTATCCATGGCGCTGGGCGAATGGCGAGCCAGGTGGTGGCTGGGGGGTGGGGAGGGGGGGTTGGGGAGAGGGGAAGGGAAGGGGGAATTCGGTGTACAAGGAAGTAAGAGGGAAAAAGGAAGAGAAGAAGAAAATAAAGAAAGAATTCGGATTAGTTCAGTAATGCAGATCCAACAAAAATTAAAAAAAAGGTGAGGAGATGAGGAAATTAAACTTTATGACCTACAATGTAAAGGGTCTTAACGAGCCCACAAAGATATAAGATTTTGAGGGAATTAGAGAGATATAAAGCTGAGGTTGTGTTCCTCCAAGAAACCCATCTAACATATTATTCTAAGAGCAAGATAAGGTCCAATACGTATCCAACCTGGTTTTATGGGGACTCAATAACATCAAGAGCGAGAGGAGTGGCAATAGGGATAGCAAGAGGGATAAATTTTAAGGTCGAAGAGAGGCTAATAGACCAGGGAGGAAGATATATATTCCTGAAAGGTTCCTTGGAGGGATGGAAGGTTACGCTGGCAAATATTTATGCACCAAACAAAGAGCCGAGTGGTTTTCTAGGGAGAATCTTAGAAAAACTAATGGAGTTTAAAGAAGGTGGCCTGATCATGATGGGAGATTTCAATATGTGTATGGCTCCAGAGGTAGATAGTACGTCGCGTGCGCAGGGGACAATGAATGAGAAGTTGAAGAAATTAAAACAGAAGCTTCATTCATGTCAATTGGTGGATGTATGGAGGATTATGAATCCAAATAAGGATTTCTCGTTCTATTCCTCTGCGCACGGGACGTACTCTAGGATTGATTATATACTGACGGAACATTCATTGTTGGAAAGAGTCGCGGAGGCTAAGAGAGAGGTTATTACCATATCAGACCACGCCCCAGTTAGTATGGGATTGTATGTTTCCGAAAATCAGAGAACTCCAGTAACCTGGAGATTTGACGAAGATCTTTTACAAGAAGTATCAAATGTAAAGAAAATAGAACAGGAACTAAAACAATACTTCTCAATAAATGATACAGCAGAGATCTCTGGGTCATCCCTGTGGGAGGCCCACAAGGCCTACATAAGGGGGATAATAATGAAGATGGGGGCAATGAGAAAAAGGGAAACAAAGGAACAAATCAAAAAACTAACTGAAGAAATATATAATTTGGAGCAAGAACACAAGAAAGGCTCGGGCCAAGGGAGGAGGGTCTATCAAAAATTGGTTCAAAAAAGGGAGGAACTAAAGGATTACATAGATCTAGAAACAAAAAAGGCATTTTATAAGGTGGCAAAAGAAAGCTATCAGAGTCGAAACAAGAGCAGTAGACTACTAGCCAAAATAACAAGAAAGAAAAAAAACAGAAACTATATTGAAAAAATTCAAAATAGTAAAGGAGAAATGCTCCATACAACAAAAGAGATAGGGAAATTCTTTAGGGAATATTATAGTGAACTATACTCAGTGGCTAAAAATACAAGGCAAGAAGGAGCAAAGGATAGGAAAATAGTAGAATTTTTGAATAAAGCTAACCTCCCGAAGATTAATGAGAACGATAAAGACATCTTAGAAAGCCCTATAACGATAGAAGAAATCAACAGAGCACTATCCGAATCAGCTTCAGGCAAAAGCCCGGGACCCGATGGATTCACCTGTATGTATTATAAAAAATTTAACCACTTGAGCCCCGGACCATTATGCTGCCTAAGGACCAGAGGTCTTTTTCCAATTCGGCACTGCGTCGCTTTAACTGCTAATTGCGCGGTCATGCAATGCTGTACCCAAACGAAATTTGCGTCCTTTTCTTCCCACAAATAGAGCTTTCTTTTGATGGTATTTGATCACCTCTGCGGTTTTTATTTTTTGCGCTATAAACGGAAAAAGACCGAAAATTTAGAAGAAAAATGATATTTTCTACTTTTTGTTATAAAAAAAATCCAATAAACTAAATATTAACCCCTAGACTCTGTGAATATATGAATGGGCTGGGAAGAGACTTTGACCTGAGTAGAGAAGCGCTTAGAGCGGAGATCACGGTTATCCCAAAAGAAGGGAAAAATCCTACATTATGCTCTAGCTATAGGCCAATATCGCTGATCAACACTGATGTAAAACTATATGCCAGAGTCTTAGCAAATCGGCTAAAAGAGATCCTCAGTGGTTTGATACATCCAGATCAAGTGGGGTTCATCCCGAAAAGAGAAGGGCGAGACAATGGCGTGAGGGCACTCCTCTTGCTGCAGTATATTAGGGACAGTGGACCCCCAGGTCTACTCTTATCTATAGACGCGGAGAAAGCGTTTGATAGAGTAGACTGGGGGTTCATGTTCCAAACTCTGAAATTTATGGGTTTGGGTCCAAAAATGATTAATAGGATACGTGCTCTGTATAACCACCCTACGGCCTCGATAAAAATTAACGGCTCCCCTTCAGAGGTTTTTGAAATGGAGAATGGAACGAGGCAGGGGTGTCCCTTGTCCCCCTTGCTCTTCGTCCTCTCCCTGGAGCCATTGTTGTCAGTGATTAGGGCAGATCCGGATATTTGGGGTATAAGGGTCGGGGATGAGGAGCACAAGATCGCGGCTTTTGCCGACGATGTTCTGCTTTTCATAACCAACCCCAGAATTACAATGCCTAACATGAGTCATGAGTCAGTATGGAGAAGTATCAAACTTCAAAATAAACTCGGCAAAATCGGAAATCCTGAATATCAACTTGGGTAAGAGGGAGGAAAGAAAGCTGAAAAAGGAATTTAAATTTATATGGAAAAAAGAAATAGATTACTTGGGTATAAAACTGGCTAATTCATTAGGGAAGATTTATAAATCAAACTTCATTCCACTATTAGATGAAATAAAAACTGAGAGCAAAAGGATAACAACTAAACCACTTTCATGGGTTGGACGTATCAACGCCATAAAGATGATATTATTACCTAAAATCACCTATAAACTACAGATGCTCCCATTGAATATTCCTCAGTACTACTTTAGAAAACTGAAATCAATCATCATGAGAGCTGTTTGGAAAAACAGAAGGGCTAGAGTGTCCTTTGATATTTTAAAACAGGAAAAAAGAAAAGGGGGTTTGGCGATGCCTGATATTCAGGGTTATTACAGGGCAACACTGGTGTCAAGAGCGATAGAGTGGTTTAGAGAGAACACACAGAAAAGATGGGTGAATATAGAGAATAGTTTGAGTAAGGCGCACTTAGGACACTTGATTTGGAATCCTCCACACTATAGGGTATTAGATATAAATACACATTCACTGACAAAGGTGGTTTTTAGAGTTTGGGACATAGTTTACAAACAAGTAAATAACACTTACAATTCTCCGTTAATTTCACTTTCAGAAAATGACTATTTTGCACCTGGGAAAAAGGAAATTGGGGGTAGTTGGATTAAAAAGGGAACGGTACAACTGAGAGATATTATTAAAGAGGGGAAGATAGCCACGTTCCAGGAATTAAAGCACAAAACAGATATTTGGGTGTTAGATCGCTGGAGATACTTGCAGTTAAGCCATTTTATCAGCCGCCTACCACATCCAATAAGATCAGGGGAGGAGCTATCAGAGTTGGAAAAGATATGTTTGTCGAATAATACTAAAGGTATAATATCTAAAATCCACAAATTGGGCTTGGCGAAGAGTAGTAGGGAGATACCACCATTTATCACCAAATGGGGAAATGAATTAGGATTGCAGTTAGATAGTAATAGATTAAAGAAAACCCTGGAGCTGACCCACAGTTCGTCAATTGACATCAGTGTTGCCGAAATGAACTATAAAATCTTAACAGGCTGGTATATCACCCCGGATAAGGCAAGTAAATACCAAAAAGACAAAACATCGGAGTGTTGGAGGGGGTGTAAAGGTATAGGAAATATGGCCCATATCTGGTGGGACTGCCCTGAAATCAAACGTTACTGGCTAAAAATCTTGGGATATATTAAGCAAATAACTAAGATAGAAGTTAAATCAGACCCCTGGACAGTGTTACACCACGGAATAGAAGGGGAGGTAAAAAAATATAAAAATACCCTAGTACCACACCTGCTGAATGCGGCGAAAAAGACCATAGCAAAAAATTGGCAGAAGCTAGAGGGCCCATCAATCTGGGAGTGGGTTGATGTAGTAGAAGGGATTCGATATATGGAGGAAGGAGGACCTGAAAGGGAAGCTGAATCAGCAGAAGGGAGGAATAATTGGCAAAACTGGAAGGACTATAAAAAATTATGGAGCATTACTGAAGGTTTGAGAACAAGAACCGATCAAAAATAGAGATAACAACTAATGTGCACAAGAGGTGGGGGGGAGGGATTGGGGTAGGGGAGAGGGATAGGGGTTGGGGTTCTTTTTTGTATTTGTTAAATTAAATATAAGTCACGTACACCTGTCAAGAAAGCTACAAATGATGTGAAAAAAAGGAGAGACATAGATGACACTGATAAAGTGGATCAGGTCTCCAACTATAATCACTGAGGTGGCAAAAAAAAAAAAAAAAAAGATTGATATACACTTTTTGAGGTAGATGTTAAGGCTGCAGTCATTCAAGGCTCGGCAAATTGCACCAAGTAGGGCCAATGAGAAGTCACAGACACATTCTTTTGGTGATTTATGTACATCTTTGAGCCATTTTTCGAACCAGAAAGTTATAGTTGGCGTATCCTGACATTCGCTCAACATTTACGAAACACTTAATTGAGTATTTTCAAAGTTAATCACAATCTCATATAAGAATATATGAGCTGACAAGCCATTTGCTCTTTTTAGTTTCTGAACCAAACTCCCAGTGGCATCTACTTCAATTTATGAGAAAGAGTGTTTTGAGCAATACCTTTTGTAGATGTATATTTGTTCCTTTGACCAATAATGCACAAAAAAAATATCATATGAGATAGTGTGAATGTTACCTGCATATTTTGGGATACTTTTCATTTCTGCAAGAGATAAAATTGGATCTTTTAACTTTGGTGTACCGAGCTTCCTATGAACTGCTTCCTGTCTGGCATCTCTACAAACTCTTAAAGACGGTATGTTGGGTGGCTCTTTTTCCCCAAATGTAATTTCCTTATTAATTTTTTCTCGTCTCCAGTTGCAGAATAGTGTTTTCAGCATCTCATCACCAACGTTCCTTCTTTTGTCACCTCTCAATTGACTTTTCTTTAAATGGACTATGGATCCTGTGTCAGGAGCGCGAATATGAAGGAATAGCGGGTTTCCAACACCAGGCTCCTCTTCTGCAGAAACATTCTGCTTTGCACTCTTTACACTGTGCAATTATAAATTTTCTAGTGTGATCATCGCTGATACAAACTTTGTTTCTCTTAAAAGAAAACACACAAGGAATTCCATGTTGTTTATAAAACACATCTGAAACTTTAGTACTCCATGCATTTTTTTAAAGTATTCTCCGCCTCTTCCTGGAGCTACCTCATTATAGATGACTATATTGGGCTCAATTTCTAAATATTGCTCATAAAGTATTGATACCTGCCATAAGACTGTTGGTTGCTTTCCGAGTGACTCCACAAAGCAACTCTCTGAAGAGTCTTCATTTATAGAGCTTAAGTTAGATGAGGACTCTTGGCTTGTATCTCTTGCATTAGGTGATGTGAGATTGAACTCTAGGTGTAGGAATGTCTACAGACCATGCCTATTTTGATATATATAATCGTGGATCTGTTTTGGTTTATATGCATTCTGTGACAACTCTCCTGTCTCAGAGGCTTTCTTCTGTAAAGAAGAATGAGAACATACATCCCTCCAAACTGGATCAGAAGCTGACGTTAACTCTCCCTCAGCATTGAAAATGGCTGGATAACATTTCAGGGCTTCTTTTAAGATCTGATCATCAATTGATGGTTTGCGTGGCATCTACAATCAAAATTAGAATTAGAAAACCAATATAATAAATTATATAATGTAAAATATTGCAAATTTCTGTGTAACTATTTTTTTTAGCAACTACTACCTTATATACTTGTGCACGAATTTGTCAAAACCAAAAACATTTTTCTTTCGGATTTGATTCAAATTCGGGTCATCGCTATCGGAGGGTCCAAATTTGTATTTGCTCTGAATCTGAAAGCAAAAGCATGCTCTCTGTCTTGTAGGCGGTGCGCATGATGTCACATAATGTGGTGTCATGTGACGTTACATTCACAGGTATGGCGCCGCCATCTTGGGTGTATACACCCAAGATGGTGGTGCCATGCCTGCATGTGACATCACATGACACCGCATTATGCGTCCCGCTTCCAAGATGGTGGTGGGGCATGTGCAGAATAAGGCCGCCAAGCGTTCTTTTCCTTTGTTTTATGTGCCCGAATTCATTTTCTTTGAATTCGGGCACATAATCTTTCATGCATTTGGATTTTGACAAGTCTCCAAATCAACAAATTTTCAGTGATTTGGAGGTTCATCCGAATCCAGATGCACAAGTCTATACCTTAAATAAAAGTCTAATAGAATAAGACATACATTAGCTATATATATATATACACTTTATAAACTAGCCATTCTGTACTCAGTAACACTACTTGACTTAAATAAAATGATAAATGGATACTATATACAGTACTGTGCATAGGTTTTAGGCGTGGGTGTGCTGTAATGCTGTAAACTAAGAATGATTTCAGAAATAAAAGTGTTAACATTTTTTCTTTTAATCAATGAACAAAATGGAAACGAACAGTGGGGAAAAATCCAAATCAAATCAGTATTTGGTGTGAGCACCCTTTGCCTTCTTTTAGGTACACTTGCACACAGATTTGGAAGGAACTCGGCAGGTAAGTTCTCCAAACATCTTGGAGAGCTAAGTACAGATCTTCTGCAGATGTCGGCTGCCTCAAATCCTTCTGTTTTTTCATGTAACCTCAGACAGACTCCATAATGTTCAGATCAGGGCTCAGTGGGGGCCAAACCGTCACTTCCAGGATTCCTTGTTCTTTACAATGAAAATAGTTATTAATGACATTGGCTGTATGTTTGGGATTGTTGTGCCTCCATCTTGGTGTGCCTCCATCTTGGTGTATCTTAGTCTACACCAACATGTTAGAGCATTCTGAAAATGATAGGGCAGTGCTGGAGCATTGGGCGTGAGCACCCAGACAGCAGCAGCAGCTAAGAGAGAGACCACCGCCACCTGTGACTGGGTGTGTGATTAATATGTTTTTTTAAATGTTTTTAATAGTTTCCTGCACATCTGCCCCACCACCATTCTGCATATCTGCCATCCTCCACACCTACCCCACTGCCATCCTGTGCATCTCCACCATTGCCATCCTTCACACCTGTCCCACTGCCATCCTCCACACCTGCCCCACTGCCACCCTCCACACCTGCCCCACTGCCACCCTCCACACCTGCCACCCTGCACACCTGCCCCACTGCCACCCTGCCCCACTGCCACCCTGCACATCTGCCCCACTGCCATCCTGCACATCTGCCATCCTCCACACCTGCCCCACTGCCATCCTCCACATCTGCCCCACTGCCATCCTCCACATCTGCCCCACTGCCATCCTCCACACCTGCCCCACTGCCATCCTCCACACCTGCCCCACTGCCATCCTCCACATCTGCCCCACTGCCATCCTCCACATCTGCCATCCTCCACACCTGCCCCACTGCCATCCTCCACACCTGCCCCACTGCCACCCTGCACATCTGCCCCACTGCCATCCTGCACACCCGCCCCACTGCCACCCTGCACATCCGCCCCACTGCCATCCTGTACATCTGCCATCCTCCAGAAATGCATCCAAATGCATCCCTATGGTATTTTTCACCAGCAATTCACACCATTGTTCCAGACCAGACTGAAAAAATACTTCATGTCACATTTTGTCTGGTCTGGAACGCACCAGAACGCCGTAAAACGCATTAAAAACACGTCAAAAATGCACCTGAATGCTCTGGAATGCACCTCAGAGCATTATTAGCATATTGATGGTTTTGGAACAGACTTCTGTCCAAGAACAGACTTAAACAGTCTGTAACGCATCAAAAAACGATGTACTGCATTTGCAGATCTGGTCCAGAAAATGATGTGTACTAGCTTTAAGTGTGTATAGAGGCAATGCAGTCAAAGCTACCCAGAGTGGGTCCTGTCCCCTAAACAGGGTCCTTACCTTGAGGAGATTGAATTTGGCCTGGGTCAGTGTATCCTAGTGGACAGAAAACTTAATATACCGTATTTATCGGCATATAACACGCACAGGCGTATAACACGCACATTCATTTTAAGAGGGAAGTTTCAGGAAAAAAACTTAACTTAAAAACTTATTAAAAATTTTTTAAATAAGGAACTTTGAATCAAAATAAGGA
>JBBGZY010000242.1:687500-942500 GCA_037952925.1 Lithobates clamitans
GGCTTTTCCGAGCCCCTTCCTCCTCCACAGCCAGTGAGCCAATGAGGAGAGTGGGAACAGTGCTTCGGACACAGCTGATCAGAGAACCCAGTAAAGAGCCAATCACAGTGACTCTTTACATGTGACCAGCTGTGACTGATCACATCGTAAATATTGTTTGCCAGTTATTTGTAGTCCTCTCCTCATGCTGACAGCACACTCAGGGGACATCTACACTGATAATTGGGGCACTGATCATCAGTGTCCTGATGATCAGTGCAGCCCCAACAGTGCCCACAGGTGCTGCCAATCTGTGCACATTAGTGATTACTATCCGTGCCCATTAATAGTGCCCATCAGTGCAGCCTCATCAGCGCACGTCAGTGAAGGAGGAAAATTTTTTTATTTAGAAAATTTTATAACCAACTAAAACCTTTTTTTCCAACATTTTCGTTCTTTTTCGTTTAGCAAAAAATAAACACAGAGGTAATTAAATACCACCAAAAGAGAGCTTGCTCTGTCTGAAAATAATGATACAAATTTGGTTTGGGAACAGCGTTGCATGATCGCGCAAATGTCATTAAAAGTGTGACGGCGCTGAATTCTGAAATTTGGCTTGGGCAGGATGGGGTTAAAAGTGCCTAGTAGGCAAGTGGTTAATATTGCTTTAAGTGTAATCCACTCTGTAGTCTTTCCATCTCTACGCTGTTGACAATATAACTTTTTCACATGTTAGAACAATATAAAATTGTTGAAATTGAAAAAAATAGTGTTCTGCTGTGAGCACTTCTGATTAAAGCATAGAGGATGCATCTGTGTTTCTTTGCAGTGTGATTAAATGGAATTCAGTTTGGTCCTCATAGAGTTCCCTTCATTCCATGAGCAAAGCAAAAAGCAGTGTAGGTGATTCCCTGGCAAAGATTTCAGTACATTGATTGAAAGCAGTTGCATAACTCTAATGCATGCCAGTAAGTTCTCAGACTAAAGGTTCATTTACATCGTCTTGCTCTTTGCCCATAACATCCAACAAACACATAACAAAGCCTAGATCCATTTAATTTATTCACAGTTTGCTACAGAGCTCAGCATAACCTTCATGTATACAAACCTTTTTGACCACATGAAAACTGTTTATATAGTTTTTTGGGTCATGACACAAAGCGTGTTCTGTGTCTTTCATGTGATCAACCACTAGGCTTTATACATAGCTCCCAACTGTCCTTGATTTCGAGGGACTGTCCCTGATTTGGAGCAATGTCCCTCATTCCTTCTCATTTGTCCCTCATTTTGGTCTGATCTATATAGATGTATATAAAATGCACTTTTTATCTATTAAAAAGTGTTTTCCAGTGCTAAACCTTTCATCTGATTTCTAAATTGCTGCATTTGTAAATGCCAAAAGCCAATATAAAGGAATAGTAGTGGTTAAAAAAAGCAATTATGGGTTTAACCAATCTTGTTTTTTTTGTACAATTCTCCTTTAAGGGGGTGTGGCAAGGGGTGTGTCCTACGCCTGCAAACTTTTGCTGATAGTTGTCCCTCATTCCCATCTCAAAAAGTTGGGAGGTATGCTATATATCATGCCAGAACGTCTACATGTATGTTGTAATATTTCATTACTTTGTCACATATTTTGTTAAGCTTTTGCATCACTGTTAATTGTTTCCCTCATGGTGTGCCAAGGTCTGTATGGACAACAGATTGTGTTATACTGCCGTACATCCAGAGCAAAATATTTGTGAGAGGGTGTCTTTGTTGTGTGATCAATAGACGAAAGTTATGGAAGTTAATTGCTTATGGATATAGTGGTATGGATTGGCAATTCCAACTTATATTGTAAAAGTAAAAGTCTTCTTGGCAGGGTACAGTTTTCCGAGTGAGGTGCTGGCTCTGGTTTAGAGATGGCTGCATGCCACATTTACTATTGGTTCCATTTTGTTATCAGGCTTTTAGTATCATCAACAGCAACATAAATCTAGTTGCCATGTAAATAAAGTCAGCTGTAAGCTCTCAAACTGCTTCACTGTAGTCTACATGTTTTTCTATCAGCTAAATTGAATGCGACATCTGACAAGTAAATACTATAATAGGTAAAGAAAGGCCTAATACATTATAGGAAGATCGAAAGCCACATCATATGCCCTACTAATTGGTGTTTGGTGCTGCACAGTCTGGATCGTAGATGCCAAGATCATCTTCTACTAGCTGAAAGGGGTTGTGAACCCACAAGGTGCATATGCATTAAGGTGAAAAACCACCTGTGATGCAGCTGTGCCACCCAGAGCCCCCCTTTTTACTTACCTGAACCTGGTCTTTCCAGCGACGGGGACGTGCACACCAGCTCCAGGCCAGTGTCTAGGGTCCTAATTGGATAGATTGATGGCAGCGCAGCTATTGGCTCCCACTGCTGTCAATCAAATCCAATGACCTGGGAGCTGGGGGGCGCCAAGTCCTGTTGTCTGTGTCAATAGATGCAGCAGCATTACACGGGAGCGCACCCGCACAAGTGCCCCGAGGGAGAGCGGCTCTCTAGCGAGGCACTCGAGAAGAGGAGGAGCCAGGAGCATCGCTGAGGGACCCCAGAAGAGGAGGATTGGGGCCCCTCTGTGCAAAACCAACTGCACAGAGGAGGTATGACATGTTTGTTTAACCACTTTAGCCCTGGAAGGTTTGGCCCCTTAATGACCAGGTCATTTTTTGCGATACAGCACTGTCGCTTTAACTGACTATTGCGCGGTCGTGCAATGCTGTACCCAAACAAAATTTATGTCCTTTTTTTTCCCCACAAGCAGAACTTTCTTGTGGTGGTATTTGATCACCTCTGTGGTTTTTATTTTTTGCGCTATAAACAGAAAAAGAGCTACAATTTTGAAAAAAACAATATTTTTAACTTTTTGCTATAATATCCACAATTTTTAGAACAAATTTATTCATTAGTTTAGGCCAATATGTATTTTACATATTTTTGGTAAAAAAAAATTGCAATAAGCGTATATTGAGTGGTTTGCGCAAAATTTATAGCGTCTACAAAATAGGGAATAGATTTATGGAATTTTTCTTAATAGTAATGGCGGTGATCTGCCATTTTTATCGGGATTGCGGCAGACAGATCGGACACTTTTGACACAGTTTTGGGACCATTGACATTTTATACAGCGATCAGAGCTAAAAATAGCCACTGATTACTGTATAAATGTCACTGGCAGAGAAGGTGTTAACACTAGGGGCCGATCAAGGGGTTACGTGTTCCCCAGGGAGGTGTTTCTAATGCCCCGTACACACGGTCGGACTTTGTTCGGACATTCCGACAACAAAATCCTAGGATTTTTTCCGACGGATGTTGGCTCAAACTTGTCTTGCATACACATGGTCACACAAAGTTGTCAGAAAATCCGATCGTTCTGAATGCGGTGACGTAAAACACGTACGTCGGGACTATAAACGGGGCAGTGGCCAATGGCTTTCATCTCTTTATTTATTCTGAGCATGCGTGGCACTTTGTCCGTCGGATTTGTGTACACACGATCGGAATTTCCGACAACGGATTTTGTTGTCGGAAAATTTTATATCCTGCTCGCAAACTTTGTGTGTCGGAAAATCCGATGGAAAATGTGTGATGGAGCCTACACACGGTCGGAATTTCCAACAACAAGGTCCTATCACACATTTTCCGTCGGAAAATCCGACCGTGTGTACGGGGCATTACTGTGGGGGGAGTGTAGTGACTGGGAGTAGAGAGACATGGCTGTTTCTATTCACTAGAAACAGCAGATCTCTCTCCTCTCCCTGACAGAACGGGGATCTGTCAGTTTACATTTACAGATCCCTGCTCCTGTTTCTCTCAGGAGCGTTAGTGGGTGCCCGGTGGACATCGCGGCTGTCGGACATGCGCATCAGCTCCTACGTCACGCGGCGGGCATGTGCGCCTGCTAAGGCTATTTAAAGGGCCGACATACAGCAACGTCGAATTTGCCCAGGAGGGCCAACCTGGCACAGTATAATGACAGCGGCAGGTCGGCTAGTGGTTAAAAATCTTTATCCTTTATCTACTAAGCAGTGGTGGTTACCTATCTTTCTGCGATCATAGCTATGCAGGCCAAATGGAATCGGGTCGGGTGTTCGCGTGGGCGCTTGTTGATGATGGGATATTTACGGAAGACAAAAACAGAACATTCCTTCGCTCAACTCACCAACCAGTCTTCCAACTGACCAAATTAACCTATCCAACAGTCTGCGTTAAAAACAGGGATTAGTTGGCACGCATTTGAAAACGCATGCATAAGCTGCAAGGCCTCTTCATGGCACCCTGTGTATGCTTGCAGTCCTAACGCTACTGAATTTTATAAGCGTCTCCACAATGGAAGCACATGCATTAAATGGATAGACGAGGGGCAGGTGGGCCTGGAGGCAGCCCAATCCCCCTTAAAGGAACAGGAGCACACTGGACACCCAGCAAGAGCACAGTGGCAGCAAAGGTGTACAGTGTGTCCCTGGACCATATTTACACCAGTAACAAACAAATGGCCCCTTGGTGATGGGATATTTACGGAGTCTGTCCTCCGCACTGTAATGTAAAGTGAGATTATCGAAGGTTCATCTGGGGCCATGGCTGCATGTGAATAGTGATCTCCCCAGATGAACTTTCAGTAATCCCAGATGGGTACCTCCCCAGATGAACCTTCGGTATGCTATAAAACCTCAGATTGGAACGTTAAACCTTGAAAGCAAAAGAAGTATGGTTAGCGAGGCATAGCGATATTCATGATTGTGATCAGTAACCATGGCAACAACATACAGCTACAAATTATAGGGACGCTATCCACTTGAATCCCTGATGCATTCACGTGTGTTGTGACGCAACGTGTCGAGAAAAATCAGGTGACATCACTTCTGTGTCATGGCCGGGACCGGAAGTTCCATAGAGGAGACATTGTTACTCCTGGGAGATGCATGGGGAGGAGTAATAAGAGCAGAGGCACACAGTGATTACTACTCCCAGCACTGAGGAGGATTGTGCTAACAAGCATTTCTGACCTGTATGAAAGTATAGGTCTAATTTGAAGGTGAGCGGCCACTTTTTGCACCAGTGTGGAACACGCGGTGGATATATAGCACTTCTGGATATAAAAGTTTATATTGGATCTTTTTGAAGCAGATGGGGAATATGTATTCAATGAACATTTTGCACTGAGTATTTGGAAGTGCGACTACATTTTTATATCTAAATTGCCACTTTATGTTATTAGTTTACACTTTTGATTTTCTTCAGCATTGTTGATATTAATGTCAACCCTTTGGAGGGTTGAAAACATCTAATATTGCACAATAATTGGAGCACTTTATTCTTCGTTTGCACTTTATTATTGTACATATATATGAATCGATGATACATTGAGTTAATGACGTGTGTGTACTATATTACCAAAAGTATTGGGACACCTGCCTTTACATGAACTTTGACGTCTTAGAACGTAGGATTCAATATTGAGTTGGCCAACCTTTGCAGCTATAGCAGCTCCATGTTTTTATGGACCTTGCTTTGTGCACTGGTCCAAATCATTTGGTGGAGGAGGGGTTATGGTGTGGGCTTGTTTTCCAAGGGTTGGGCTTGGCCCCTTAGTTCCAGTGAAGGGAACTCTTAAGGTGTCAGCATACCAGGACAATTTGGACAATCTCATGCTCCCAACTCTGTGGAAAAATTTTGGGGGTGGCCCCTTCCTGTTCCAACATGACTGCGCACCAGTGCACAAACAAGGTCCATAAAGACGTGGATGAGCGAGTTTGGGGAGGAGAAACATGACTGGCCTGCAGAGTCCTCACCTCAACCCAATAGAACACCTTTGGGATGAATTGGAGCGGAGACTGCGAGCCAGACCTTCTCATCCAACATCAGTGGCTGACCTCACAAACGCACTTCTGGAAGAATGGTCAAAAATTCCCATAAACACACTCTTAAACAAAAAAGTATTGTAGAAAATGGGCTTTTAAAAGGTATATAGTGTTCATAAGAGAGAAACAAAAAAAGGGGCAACTAAAGCCCAAATATATGTAGAAAGCATATCACACATATATCAAATATTGCATTGCATGATCTGAATGAGACCAAGTTCTTACTCTAATTCCACGTGAGATATCTTCGCTTTTCTGATCCGTGCCTTGTTATCCACTGTGTGGACCTACCTGGTGGCCCCCGGAGATCCACGCGGAGTCCAACCTGGACGGTTCGAGTGTCGGGACATCCTTCCTTATGCCCAGGGTGGCACCCTGCTCATTCGATACCCTGTCGCTGACAAGGGAATCTACAGGATCTGGTAAGAGTTTTATATATTCCAGCGTTTCTACAATTATTCCATCCGGTTGAGGTGTCTTCCTTGTGGATTTAATCTTCTGTCTAATGTTGGAACACCATCCCTTTTCCAATTACATCCAATTTTTTTTTTAGTGGGACATTAAACTCTGCACTTTTTCATTATTATAGACTTTATATTAACCACATTTATTTGGACATATCACCAATATTTTGCTGGATTGAAGCATAATTTAGTATCACTGTTTTCACTTTGATCACATTTGTATTTATTATGCGCTACATTTTTTCTATCATGTATTCATTGTTTTTGTCACATTGTATGTAGCAGCTTTTTATTTGTATTTTGTTAGCGCAGTGTTTTTTTCGTTACAGTTCATTTATATGTCCAGAACCATACTTCCACGGAGACCTAAATACTCCTGGCATTGGGTACTGTCCATTTGTGGCGGTACACCGTATTTACTTTGTTACCCGTTGTACACCTTGTCACAGAAGTGATTTATGGCTTATATGTAACCAGTGTAAAAAAAAAAAAAAAAAAGATCTACCAAAAAAAGAAAAAGGAATTTCAAATTTCTGTTTTCTATTTCTTTAGTCTCTCACTTATTACCTTCTGATCAGGCACTTACTTGGTCAGTGTGTGATGTGTAAAAAGAACAGTTCCAAGCATATAGGGAACAAAAAACACTCACTGCTCTTCCCTTCTTCTATCACCTCCTCTTCTCTTCTCCTCCTTCCCCTCCTTCCTCTCTTCCCCGCTCCAAACATTTAGCCCACCAGTGGGGGCCTCACAGCTCTGTCCCCAGGACTCTCTCTGCCATTTTGCTGCTCTGTTTCCAGAAACCCTGGGAGGGCCTCACTTCAGCTCTACACGGCTCATCTCGGCTCTCCTCGGCTTCTCTGCTTACCTCGCCAATCTCTGCCGAAACTACCCGAGTACCTTCGTCTCCTCCTGCCGTCCCCACATACCTTGGCACTCCAGCTCTGGATGTCCATGGACTTCCACAGCCGCCTCTGATGCCAATAGCCCCCTTCTCTCCTCTTGGTCTATTCACAGGGGGTGCCGCACTCCTTCCAGGTACTTTCACGATCTTCTGACACAGAGCGGACAATGCCCCCGCGACCGAGGACCACCGGTCCCACAAAGGGGAACCCTCTCTCAGACCTGCTGTAGTCACTGGTGCTGAGGGGCACTCCGAGTGGGGGAGACCTCAAACGAACGTACAAGACGTCCAAGCCAGGCAGGGGTATGTAAGGAACTAATCTACTCCATTAGGGGGTTTTGGAGACCTGGAGCTCCTATGGCGTCTTCCTGTCCAGCGCCATTACTAGACTCACCATTTGCTGCTTTAGTATTAGTCCAATCACAGTGTATATTACAAATAATCACACACCTCTATGAATTACATCTGTTTTTGCAGTCATGTTGAAAGATTTATAACAGTACATGGGCCACATTACTTTGTCACTGGAAAATGTATTGATGCTTGACAATTAGCATTCACATTGGAGTCACAAATGAAGAAATTTAAGAATCTCTTTGATTTTAATATATGTAAATTTGTAATATAAGAACATAACCCGCCTTAGGCATTCTTCCCTGACCAGCAATGTCTCTGTCATTAAGGTGTAATAGACGTGAACTTGGGAATTACAGTGCACATAAAAAATTGTGTTTCATTTAAATCAATTCAGATGCATTTTTAATGAAGTTAGATGCTTTACATTGGCAAGTCAATTCTTTCGTATCTGGTGGAAATGCTGATATTGCACCATTTTCATGTCTAATGAAGATTATAGTTAACTACTTGGAAGCCTGGTCATTTTCCCTATAGCCAAATGATCAAATTGTTTCAGTAATCTATTTGCAGTTTTGAGACCACGCAGATGTGTGTGACATAAAGTGATCTCTTAAAGGTACATTCCACGCAAAGCTGAAAATGAAGACATCAGGTGTTTACAAAGAACACAGCCTACTTATTTATTTTTTTTTTGGAAATAGAGACATAGCTGTAGTTAACCACCACACTTTCTTTTGCTACTCTGGTGATCTCAGAACCCTTTTTGCTTACCTTTTTGTAATGCAGAGGAAGTTTTCCAAAAGCCTCTTTTTTGTAGCCCATTTGCTGTTTTTTTACACACAGATATCCTAATGTATCAGACTTAGAAGTACTATTAAAGTCCTTATACCCTCCACTTTCAAACGCCCTTGCAAAACTGAATGAATCATATTGTTGGTATACCAAGAATTTAAGTTCTGCAACACAGAATATTGGAGACAGAAACTCCCACCTCACAGGTGAGGAGCTTTGGGAGATCTTTCTGCAGTGAGTCATAGAGAATAAATTAAAACACATTTAAACCCAATAGCAAAATTTAAAGGATAAGATAAAGTTCACCTTTGGTAACATGTTACACCTGTATTCAGGGTGCAACATGTTACCAAGAAGACCTGCCTGTGCCCCTCCGATCCCCCATCGTGATAGCAGGCAGGGTATCTTCTCCCTGCACCAGCTATTACAAATAAAAAAGAGTGTGGCTGTGTGGGACTACACATCGATCTTTGAAAGAATGAACTACAACGACCGTCTTCCACCGTGGCAGACAGCTTGTAGTTCCTAATGAACAGAGAGGGTGCTGGTGAGCACTCTCGTAGTTAATTAATCTTCCTGCTGAGTTACAAGCAGACTGCTATGAGATTCTGCTCATCGCGGGTGCCGGGAATGCATTAAGGTAAAAAATGCCCTGCCTTTTAGAACCACTTTAAATTTAGAATATAAAGGAGTGACACTTAATAGTTAAGTTTTAAAGTGTTACTAAACCCACAATTGTAAAATCAGTCTGTATATGCAGTAGAGCATGCTTGTTATACTCACTGTGGAACATAAGGGGTTAATACTCTGCATTGTGTAAGAAGGCTGTTTGATCTTGTCTTCTCTGATCCTCTCCTTCTTCCACTTTTAATTTGGAGGGTGCATATGATCAGCACAAGGCCAGTCAGCACTGTCCAGGCAGAGTCAGGGTTCCTGCATCCTCATAGGACAGTCAGAGTTGAATGAAAATTCTTCCTACAAACTTTAACCAGACACTGCTAGAAGTCACAAGACTGCTATATACTGCTGATAAGAAAAGGTATTTAGCAGTTTTTTTTACTAAAATAATTGCATTTCTATGTTCTGTGCACTGTGGGAGACCAGATATCGTGAATGCAGGGGCCTGGGTTTAGTAACACTTTGATGCATAAGATGGATCCTTTCTGATAAATGTGCTTGTATCTACTGTTTTAGCAGTAATTGGGAAGGGGCAGCTTAGTGGCCTAAATTTTTATTCTGCCTTGGGGACCCCGTTTGGTCTTTCAACTGACGCGGATAGAAAGCACTAGTTCTATATCTTGACAGTGAAAACATTTAATTAAATATGTATGTAAAGCATATACCTTCCTTGGTCTAAGTCCTTGTCTGCAGTTACAGTGCAGTCAGCAGACAAGTTAGATGTTAACATGGCAATGCACTTGTCTGGATAGAACCACAGGGAAAGAATTGGCAAATGTTCTGGTATGATTACTATTCCTGGATATATTTAGAAAGCTAAGAAAGGTGGATTTACTTAAAGCAAATGAAGGGTGCACTTTGCAAGTGCAGTTGCACTCGTTTTCCTCAGAGCTAAGCAAATGTGGTAAAGCTCTGCTGATTTCCATCATCCAATCATTTGCAAACAAAAATGCTGTTTTTTTTTATTTTCCTGATTGGGTATTCTTTACAAAATGAAGCTTTTCCACACTTGCTTAGCTCTGGGGAAAATAAGTGCAGCTACACGTTCAGTCTATTTGCCTTTAGTAAATCATCCCCAATGTGTTTTTAAGTGGAGCTGAACTCAAGCTTCCTTATGAAATAGGGACATTTTAGAAATACTGTTTGTGTCTGTGCTGTTTGTGAAGTACTATGTTCTGCCTGGTATTCCTCCTTAGAAATAGCAGTGCATTTCTTGCTATGTGGATTTGCCTAGGCACTTCTGTAACTACAAACATGTGTATATCTTCAGTGTAAGATTAAGGCACTGCTGCCTCTGACTGCAAGTCTCAGATAGGGAGAGAAATTTGGTGATGGTAATATTGGTCTGTGAGTCTCTGGCTTGAGTTACCAAAGGCCCTCATTGTACCACAATGTACCTCCACACCGAGAAACCGTACAGAAAAAAATCTGCTGCGGTGAGCCTAGAACATAACTTTTCCTTCTAGCTGGCTTTTTGGGCACAACTTCCAGATTTCAAGTACTCTTTTTATAAATTTATTTATGCTCAAGGCACATTACTGTGGTGGTAATAGGGTATTAGTTAACTTAGTAATGGGGTGTGTCAGAGGCATAACTAGAACCTTCAGATCCCTAGTGCAAGAAACCATTAAGGGCCTCGCTGACCGTCAGGGCCTTTTCAATCAGCGTTAAGCCCCTTTACTATTTGAAGACTTTAAAGACCCCTTAAATCACCAAAGTTGCAAGCAAGTCACAAACTTTGGGGTCACATTAGTGTGAACCGAGCCTTATGGCCTCACGGTGGGACACTCTCACATGTTCTTCAGCGGCTCCCTTCAGCACCAGGGCCCAGTCACAAGTGCAACCTTTTTGACCCTGGTAGTTCAGCCACAAGTTTAGTGACTTGTAGGAGAGATGTACAATGTCTGCACAATTTCTATAGTTTAAACTTTCCCTAAATGGTTGCTCTGGCCAACTCTTCACGTTGTTCTGCCAATCCCTTACCTCCACGTAACTGCAAATGTGTACTTTGTAAGCCTACTCATAGGTCTTCTGTTCCTTCATCACTTTACTGAGTGCCACATGGGAGAATTGAGCAATAACATAATTTCTATTTTTCTTGTCTCCCTGTGTAATTGTTGAACATTAGTCTACAGCACTTGATTTCTTAAAGATGGGTGTTGACCAGTTGCATGGTCAAGTGAGGAGAAAGTTGGAAACATGGAGTGATGTTAGCAGCTGTGACTCGGAGATCAGAACGCTGTGTTTGCGCCCTCCATGATGGAGAACTGAAGAGAGATTCTAACTTTGCCAGTTAGTGAGAAGACTCAGTGGACTAAAGCACTGATATATTAAATCATTCTATCTCTATAAATGAATGGAGCTTCCATGCCTCATTAACCATAGGTCTTCCAGTGGGCCTCCTTGAAAGGTGGACTTTTTACAATTACTTTTTCTTGCTAAGCATCAAAGGCCCACTCTAATTTATATATTTTTTCTAAATCCCAGTGAATGGAGACTTCAAAACAAGCATGTCACGTGACAAACTTTATAAGTGGCACTGAGAATACTCCAGGAGCTTTGTATTTCAGCTGTCCATCTCCTGGTCATCAGTCTTCGTTGTGTAATGGATTTTGTTTTATCTCAAATTTTCCAATCATTTTTTTCTAATATCTTTCTTTTCTTGCTGTGCTAATAAAATGAATTTGCTCTCTTCCCTTCAAAGGGCTCTATGTTGTTTCGCAAGTGTTTCTGCTACACTGATGTCTCTTTCTCAAATCTACCAAATGTATTCATAAGAATCAATGATCTAAGTAAAACAATGTAATGTGTCTTGTTTTAGGTATTAATCTCTTCACAATTCATTGAGGTCTCGGTAAACACTCGTTTGTGGCAGCAAGGCATTTAAGAACAAGACATTTGAGCTGCTCCTGATGCGTGTATGTAACGTCTTGTATGGGTGACAATGAAAAATTGTAGCTCGCATTGTATTTATATATTCAAAATGATGTTCTGTAACTTATAGCAAGTCAGTTCCAGGGATGAAATTAAAATGTCATTTCCTATTATTTCAGATGTGCTAGAAGGGCAACAGGACCATTGCAATAAATTAAAAATGATTCACAACTTGTTTTGGTAGAGATGGTTTGATTTCTGTTTGTTACAGTGTTCTTCTATGATGTCTCTTTTAGAATGACCGCATGTCTCTTTTTAATAGAAAAAAATACATTTGTGAAGAGATGAGGTACTGAGAAAATTACAATCTACTGATATTACTGGTGATGGTTAATCTCATTGCTGATTGTTGTCAGAATTTGAGGTAGAAAAATAGAATATGTGGGATACTGTAATGATCATAAGGATTCAGCTAGCCACTCAAAGATTTTTCTGGGGCTAATTCTAGAATGACTGTGTGCAAAAAACTCAATGCCCAGAACCTAGCCAGAATCAGAAGTCAGAGCATGCAAAGGGTTATCAGAAAACAGAAGACTCAGAGAAATTAGAGAACAACAAATAAAATACATTTAGGGTAGATTTAGATATGCGTCTAAACCTCCCTTGCCTCTGAAGCCCGATCCACTTCTGGATTATGCTCCAGAAGCTACTGACAAGCGGCGAGGGAGCGATGTGATGGCGGTTGGCAGGCAACAAAAAGCTTAACCACACATTTTGTGCCGCCAACCCCCCCCCCCCCAGCTGCAAGTCTAAACAAGGCTTTAGTCATTTAGTCACAAGAGTTAAGATCAGGCAACCATACACGGGTCCAGAGATGAGTTCATCCATCTGCTACTTCTCCTTTCACTGTCCAGTCACTTGGTGGGGTATGTCAAAACCTGTAAGTGTTAGTTACTTGCAGAAGAGAAAAGCGGTTCTCCTGCTATACCGGATAGGACTGTTCGGTGTGACACAGTAGAGTATCTCTCAGAATTGCATGAACAGAAATACAAATCCTTTGGTAGGCAAGCCCTTTTATGTGTTTTATTTGTGTATTCAGCTGTTTTTCTGGAATTCAGCTTTTTAAAGAACTAGCATAGGCATTACAAAATGAAATGCAGGTCTGTACATTCATGTCTAAATACCTGTATTTATCTCTCCAGTGGACCACTACTGAATTGTGAAGAAAGGCTCCTATTTAGTCACTTCCTTTTTCAGACTGTCTGATTTTGTGCTAATTTAAACTAGACTTGTGCATGTTGAGCTCAGGCCGATTGCAACCTGGAAACGCATGGGGCTGTGTGCCCCACCCACCTGCATCCTAGCAACAGTGAAGCTGGATCGGCAGGTAGAGGATCCGGCTTTACTTTACCTCCTGTATTCCTAGTGATAGTGCTTGTTTTGACAGACACCTGTAAATCAGTGCTCGTTAAGCTTTCATTGTTAGCTGTGTGGACGAACTACAGTGAGGGGAGAGGGCATGCTGTTGACCATGCTAGCGTCCCGTCAACATCTTCTAGAAAGCTGGGACAAAGGGCTATATGCACAATGAACTCTGGGGACAGGAGTAACTAAAACAAGCTTAGTAAAAAAATTTCTGTAAGGCTTTCTTAAAAGGCATTGTATTCAAATGTATATTATGCTCTTAAATATAGCACATTCGTTTTTGATTTTATTATAAAGGAGGAACAGTTTTTGTAAGAAAATTAGTGACTCTCCAGCATCCAACCTCTTAATGGCTATAGTAAAGCTACTTTTTTATGGTGTTTATATTAAATTTCATATCTTCATTATCTGAAAGCCATTCCTTTCCATCATATGCATACCAGAATACGGAGTGGCTAATATGGCTGTCAGTGATTTCATTATTTCCTTAGACTAGGTTCACACTATTGCGGGTGGTTGCGGGTGTAGGACAGTCTGTAAATTGCTCATATTCCCGCACCACCTGCAGCCAAAATGCTCTTTCATGCAGATTCATGGAGCTGCCACTTATAATGGTACCCCCCCCCCCACACACACACACACACACACACACACATCTGAAAACACAGAACGTTGAGTGTGGTATATGGCATGGTGCAAAAACACAATGGGATTTCCCTGCGGCTGCATTTTTTTAAAGGTACAGGGACCTTTTCCTGCATTTCCTGTGGGCACAGCAGCCCGTTCCAATGAATAGGTCGCTGTGCCCAGGCAAACGTGACATATAGGTTTGAACCTAGCGTTAATGGGTATATCAGTATAAACTATAATATTAAATTATTGCTTCTTTCTAAAATGGATATGCATTTGTAATCATACGTCAACTCTCCAATTGCACAACATCCACTTAAGAATAAATCATTAACTACAATCTGTATTTTAAATGAACGATTGTCCTGCTTTTTAAACATTCACTGAAATATAATTATTTCTTAAGTGCTCTTCTTTGCAGTGCTACTGTTCATTTTACAAACCATTACTGGTTATGTCTGCAATCTTAGGCAACAGAGAGCACTCTGGTGTGCCGCATTTTGTTGTATGTTTCTCCCTTACCTCCCTAATGGAGTAGATTGAAATGTTGATCGGCTAGCTTATGTGCCCCTGGAAATGATGCACATCATTTGTATTATGTCTAAAGCAAACCCCCTCCAAAATTGAAACCACTCCACAAATGTCTAGCAAGAGGTTGTCCACAGGACAGGAAGTGACAGGAAATCTCTCCAACAGCAACACAAGTAGAAATATATATCTATTTTTAAGTTAAGTAGTTGAACGCTAGAACACTTGTCAGCATTTTATTGTCTGTTTTCCTGTTGCAGATTTTCCTTACCTCCTGTCTGGTAATAAATTAGCCCCAGAACAGAAAGTGAGGGGACATCTCTCTAACGGAGCCCCAGATAGCAGTATAACCTGACATAGGTTCCATCCTTATCCCAGTCTTTCCAAAACTAAAATAAGTTATATACTTTAAGGCCTCATGCACACAGGGTGTTTTTCCTGCCACATTTAGGAGCGTCAGGTGTTTTTTTTTTTTTTTTTTTACAGCTGCTTTTTCCTGGCGTCAGAACTGGCTTTGCAACTCTTTTTTTTAACTCCCTGTATGGATAAGGCCTCATACTTTAATTGAACACAGAATATAATTAGGGGAAACACAAGAAGATTTATAGCGGAGCAATAACCATTGAGACATCTGCCTAAATTTGAATGATTTGTGCCACTGGTACTCACCACAGATATATTTATATTATTCTGAATAACTTTAATGGATTCAAAACCCATCTACGTTGTTGTAAAGGAAGTGAGATATGTAAATACCAGTTTGTTTAAAGAAGAACCTAATGTGCTTCACATTTGTTGAATGACTTTTTGGTTCCCTTAGTCCCACCGCACCATAACCTGTCTGGTTATATTTTCTCATTGCTCCCCAAGGTCCTTCTCCATAGAAACATTTGTTACATGGGCTGCCCAGTCATAGGGGCTCATCTTTCAAAACCAATATCTACTTTGCTAATGGAGTCTGCTTCAAGGACTTCCTTCTGATTCAAGGCACGACAAAGGAGGTCCATTGAAACGCGTAGCAACGTCGACTGCTCTGCCTGCGTGTGACATCATTCAGGAGATTCCCTGCAACACACTGTGCCTGTGTACAGAGATCTGGTCTATTCTTCAGCTGTAGCATTTGCTCCTTCTGACTGCACTGCTGTCCAGGACTAGAAGCGTAAATACAAGGAGGCACCCATACCGGGGAGTTTTGAATACATGCCTTTTCTATTTTAATTGTATTAGTGGCCAATTTGCAATTGATTTTTAATATTAAAGCTTTTAACTCTACTGCCCTTAGTGTGCAGTTTTCTGGTTTGTATGTCATTTGTAGTTGATGGATTTACTGGGTCCCTTCCACAGCTCTGCTCTCTGCACAAGCCAATGACTGGGTTTGCAAGGGCACTTACTGCACACAAAATGGATTTTTATCTTTTGCTACTTTTAAGGAATACATCTAAAGTTTTTGTGCCTACAGTTCAGCTTTAAACTAACGAGTCCTGTCCATGCAATGTGGTAGATAACTGTGATATCTAAAGATTCTTCACACATTAGTTTTCTCCTTTTTCAAAGTCCCTGGATAAAGACAAGCCATCAGTGTGAGAGACCTTTCTTTCCGCTAAAGCCAACTGTGCAAAGCCATTTCACATAATGAAAGATTCACCTTTGGGCTCCCAGAGAATATTTTACAGAGCTTTTTGTACTTGTGTTTGGATGTGATTAGATCAGCGTCTAATCTGATGTTCTTGCTTGGTGTGCAGACGCTCACTATAGTGTTCTGTTACTCCAGAGGAATTACAAAGCGACATATATGATGTAAAATGATGACTTCATATAATATAGTGGACATGATTTTGGATCTCCTAGGAGCTGCCTATTTATCTTCTATATGTTTAACTCATCTTTCTTCAGTTTTCGGCAGACAAATGAAGGCTTCCTATAAAAAAAAAAAAAAACACAGCCGATTAACTGACAGATTAGGTCATTGTAGAACTAATCTGCAACAAATTGAACTATGTACTAGGTGCAGATGACTCTTCCTTCCAATCAATACTATAAATGTTTGAGTATTGAACTGGATAGAAAATCTACAGGCACAATAACATTCTGTCAGCAAGATTGTAGATGCATTGAAGGAATATGCATTAAACCGGGCATTAAATTGTGTGTTAAAGTGGAACTTGAGCTAAAACTTTATTTTCCTTTTTTATACTTTTGGGAAAAGTAGAGCAAGGCCATTGTCAGGTGATATTGCAAATAAATAAATATATATATATATATATATATATATATATATATATATATATGTGTGTGTGTATATATATGTATGTGTGTGTATGTATATATATATACATACACACACATACTCTCACGAACGACTCGGTTCACGAACAGAAGAGTTCTCAAAAATTTGCTTCGGTCAGCGAACTCTGCTGCAGTTCATTTACACGAGCTGCAGCCATCTTCCCTGCTCTGACATTTGCCTCCATTCGCGACCAATTAGGTTCACGACCAGAGTTGTGGAACGAATTAGGTTTGGGAACCAAGGTATAAAGGTATATGAGATTCCTGTCACTTTTTGCCATATACCGAGGCAGAAAATGTGGTGTAAAATCCTCAGTGGAAACCCAAACAGCATTAAAAACCTGACTGATGTGAAGCTGTGGGGTGGGGAATGCCTTGAGCGCTTATGATTGACCCCAAGTACAGTGACAGCTTTCTGGTGGGTTTACTCATGTTGGTTTGGACTAGGATCCAAACGCCAAAGCTCATTCCAACTATTAAGTGGCCGGTCTCATTGGTGACTGCATGTGTAGCATGATGGCAACTGCAAAACCTAGAGACTAATTCCTAGTACACACCTAGTACACACATCAGAAAATTGGATGACAAAAACCACTTTCGGAGTGATTGTACGATAATCTGATCTTTCATACACAGCTTTCGAGAGCTGATCACGACAGTTCATCCAACAATATCTGAAGAGACAAGCGCAACATTTTTCCTTGTAAAATACCAGATCGTACGATTGTCGTTTAATCAGTACAGTATTCATCCGAAAAAATTGTTAGACCAAGACCACGCATGCTTGGAAACAAAAGAATACATTGCATCACTTCTGAAGTTCTATTCTGTCGTACGAGAAATTTCGTAACTTTAGTAACCTCTTTAATTTTTGATATGAGACTAGCATGCAACAACGGATGATCACTCATCCGATAATCTCATCGTGTGTGAGGGTTAAGGTGGCACCATCTTCACTCACCTACAAGGTTAGGCAGAAATAATTTCCACTTTAACAAAAAAAATGTTTTTGGTCCCTGAGTGGTAGCAACCACTTTTACTAAAATAGTTAATGATCAGGCCATCGGAGTTTGAGCCTGGTTAGTGAGGGGAAACCATTCCGCACTTGCGTAACCACAAGCTACAAACCACATCACCCATGTGCCTTAATATAGCCAAAAAGAAAAGGAGGGCGCACCGACCTAGTGCATTACCACTGGTAAGGCTTTATTAAAGCATAAAAACAGCAAGATATATACTCGCAAACGAGTGTTTGTACAAGGCTTTGACAATTGAGCAGGTACGCTGTTCTAAAGACTGGCACACCAGAACCTGATGATGACCTTCTCGACATCAGGTCCTGGTGTGCCAGTCTTCAGAACAGCGTACCTGCTCAATTGTCAAAGCCTTGTACAAACACTCGTTTGTAGGGGTGCAACGGATCAAAAAACTCACGGTTCGGATCGTTCTTCGGATTAGGAGTCACGGTTCGGATCATTTTCGGATCAACAAAAAAAAAATCTTCCCCACTGTAATATCCACAATCTCCCTATTGGCAGGGTGTGGCAGAGTATTGCAGGGTATTGACAGGGTATATTGGCAGACTATTGGCAGGGTATTGGCAGGGTATTGGCAGGGTATGGCAGACTATTGGCAGGGTATGGAAGAGTATTGGCAGGGTATTGAAGAGTATTGACAGGGTATGGAATAGTATTGTCAGGGTATGGAAGAGTATTGTCAGGGCATTGCAGAGTATTGTCAGGGCATTGCAGAGTATTGTTGGGGCATTGCAGCAGGGTATTGCAGAGTATTGGCAGGGCATTGGAGAGTATTGGCAGGGCATTGCAGAGTATTGGCAGGGCATTGCAGAGTATTGGCAGGGCATTGCAGCAGGGTATTGCAGAGTATTGGCAGGGCATTGCAGAGTATTGGCAGGGCATTGCAGAGTATTGGCAGAGCATTGCAGAGTATTGGCAGGGTATTGCAGCAGAGCATTGCAGAGTATTGGCAGGGCATTGCAGAGTATTGGCAGGGCATTGCAGAGTATTGGCACTGCTGCCATCTGATCTCTCCCCTCCACTGTACAGATCAGTACACAGAGGGGAGAGAGGAACCAGCGTAATGATATGACGCCGGTTTGTTACAAGTGACAAATGACGGAGCGATCACGTGCTAAACGGCCGCCGGGTGTACCAAGATGGCCGTTGCTCCGGAGCTAGGCCGAAGCCGCGGCCTTTCCTATGGCCGAGGCCACAGAGCGCTCCGTGGATCGCGGGTGTCCCGTACAGATCAACCTCCGCGGATCGGATCAACCTCCACGGATCGGATCACGGATCGATGACGATCCTTTGCACCCCTACTCGTTTGTGAGTATATATCTTGCTGTTTTTATGCTTTAATAAAGCCTTACCAGTGGTAATGCACTAGGTCGGTGCGCCCTCCTTTTCTTTTTTCTTTTTAGTCTATAAATACCCATCATTCTGAAGAGGGCTGCAAGACGGCAGGCATTGCTCCATAATGTTGGTCGCACCACACATTAAGATACTTGACATCCAAGCGCAGGAGAGATTTCTACTGTTTTTCCTTAATATGGCCAAACATTAACAAATTTCCATGTACTACGGATATCTTTCCAGCAGTGAATGTTAATACCGTATCATGAGATCATAGCACAGGAAATAAATAGTAATTTAGACAAGTTGAACATTTTCATTTTTTGTCAGACCTGCACAGTAAGTAAACATTGGCAAGGTCCGATTGTCATTGGAAATGTACATTCTCTGGAAAATTCTTGACGTGGTCAAAAATTGATAGATCTCCAATTGCTAGTATAGGATGTATAGAGAAATATGGGCCAACTAGGTACCACATCCAAATTATCCAAACACCACAAACACACTACATGAGTGTACTTTACCAGTACCAAAGGTGATTGGTAATGGAGGTTTCCATGACATTAACATGTTTCACAAACCGGGTCCACTTCGTCAGGATAGAACAGTATCACAGTGATTACATGTACCATCATGTGCATGCACATAAAAGCCAATGCAGACATAATCTACTCCCCAGGGAGACACAGGGGCAGGGAAAAAACATGAACGGTGAGCAAAGGTGAAAAACAAGTAAAAGGATCATACTCTTACATTTTTCCCTTTTAGGGGGTGGATCCATCCCATTCTCAAGTAAATTGACATTAAAGGGAAGATCATTAGGCTTTTTCCACACATAAAAATGGACATATCCTTATCGGTGAAGGGGGCTTATTGCCAAAACCCACAAATCTTTCATGAAGATGAAGGCAGCCTGCCAGTATAAATGATCTGAGGCATGCGTACTCGTCAATGAGCCCTCATTGCAGGCTTAAACATGTTGGTATCATGGAAAGCTGTCATATTAAGAACTATAGATTATGATACTACATTTATGGTTGTAATTCACATCATATGGTGATTTGAGAAAGATACAAGGTTTTTTCATGAGGAAAGGCAGTTGCATGACAGGAGGAGAGAGCAGAGCGGTGTCCTTGTTGGTTGCTACACCTTCATTGTCTAATCACAGGCTGGGGTGAGTTTTACAGCAGACCATATTGGCATTTAATCTGTGGGAGGGGGTTTGGAGTCACAGAACTGGCTGTGCTTTTTGGCAGTGGTGTAGAATGCCCAAGACTGGCTAAGCAGAATTACAAACCATTTGGCAGATAATATAGTTCATGTATATGCGTTATAATTATTGTAGTCTGATGCTGTTTGATTTAACATATGCTTTTAAAGTGTTAGCAAACCCAGAACCTGCATTCACTATATCTGGTCTCCCACAGTACACAGAACATGGAAGTGCAATTTTTTTAGTAAATATAAACTGATAAATACCTTTCTCATCAGCAGTATATAGCAGCTTTGTGACTTCTATCAGTCTCCTAGTAAACCTTGTAGGAGGAGTTTTCATTCACCCCTGAGCCTCTGTCTGGACATGTCTGGCCAGTGCTGATTGGCCCTGTGCTGATAACATGTACCCTCCCAAGAAAAAAAGAAAAAAAACACTAGCAATACACACCAGACTTAGCATGTGCAGCCTGTCCACTGGCTCTGTAGATATCAGGTTATCTTTTTGAGACAGTGGAAGAAGAGGATTAGAGAAGACAGAATCAAACAGCCTTTATACACAATGCGGGGGATTAACCCCTTAGGTTCCACAGTAACTATAACAAGCATGCTTTACTGCATATACAAACTGATTTTACTGTTGTGGGTTTGGTAACACTTTTTGGGGCTGTAACCTAAGCAGAAATAGGAGCTACATTGCACTTCTTCTTAGACTGCGCATCTTTCTGAGCCATTCTTCAGAATAACTTTAAATTGCATCACAACTAATGGAAATAATGAGATGTTGTTGGAAATTTTAGTACGGCAGGCAAAAGTCAAATAAGCATCAAAATTTTAAGGAAAAGTTGGACCACTTCATACAGACCACAAAACATTTAAGATCCATTAGACCGCATCTCAAAAAGTATGTTTTATTTAAATAGTCAACTTCTACTTCTAACTAAATTGGTTACTGTTCAAGAGCACAAAGAGAAAGATATTAGATCTAATTTGAATACAGAAGAGCAGCAAAACACCTGGGCTGATATAAAAAGGTTCATTATCCTCAACAATGAAAGGAAATGCATTCAAATTGATAGGCCGATGGGATAGAGATCCTCAGGGACTGCTCAGATGCATATTTTATGTTTTTCTTACTATAATGAAAGTAAGAATTACAGTTATGTAGTGAGAGCTGGAAACAACTATAACATTGTATCCTGCCAATAAAACAGTGTTAAGCTATGTGCCATCATTATATTGGAGACTAGCAAAAGGCAAACCACATGTATAGTTGCCTGTAGGCATTACAGAAATGTCAGATATGTCTCGGGACAAGGGGTGGGCAGGGGGGACGGCTGCCCTGGGCACTGTAGCATCATGTGAAGTGGGGGGGGGATTTGTGTTGGGTGGGGGAATTTGTGGGGAAGCAGGGAGTAAGAATCGTCTAGGTGGGCAAGAAACCTCAGCACTGCAAATTGCTCCGATGCACCCGAAAGTGATGAAATAGACCCCTTTCTGCCACGCCCTTTCAGCTTCTGGTACTTTCAGCACTATGTGAGGTTTGTTGGAAGCCTTAAAAGCCTCCTGGCAGCTTGTTTAAAGTGACATTCAGATCTGTTTACGATTCCCAAACTGGAACTGAGAGTTCTTTAACTGCTTCAACAAAGCAGCTCAAAGTTGCCGCTCCTCTCATAGATACAAGGGGTTGAAGGAGCCATGGCGAAGCTGCATTGCATTAACTAAAATAGGAAAAGAGGCCATCCACCTGGCTATGCTGTCAGGCAGGGGTGTCTGTATTACAAGACTTGTGGGTTGTGAGTCAAATACAGCAAAACCTTAAAATGTGTATGACTGCTTTTCTATCATTTCTTGTAACCCAGAACATATAATTATAAGATGCATTCATTTCCTTAAAGAGGAAGTAAACTCATCTTGTTTGTACCTATAGGTAAGCCTATAATAAGGCTTACCTATAGGTACTGCAAATATCTCCTAAACTTGCACCGCTTAGGAGATATTTACTCAATACTACACCGATTACGACATCGGCACATGTGCTTTGAAGGAATGGCCGCCCGTGCAATTTCTTTAGGGTCCTGTCTTGTGACCGGTGGCTCCCGCCAATCACAGCGCTGGGGAACCCGAAAGAAGCACCAGGGAAGATGTCAGCCGTCTCAGCGGTGAGCAGGCGCCGCTGAGAGGGCTTAGTTCTAAGGTAAGTATTTCATAATGAGCTAGCATGCGAAGCATACTTGCTCATTATGCCTTTGTCTTACAGTTTTTTTTTGTTTTTGAGGGTTTACAACCACTTTAACAAAAACATTGAAGCAGAAATAAAGCATGGTGGAGGAGGATAACATTTACTGTACTGTATGTGCACAGGGCCGCTGATAAGGGGGTAGCACCTGCCCTCCTGTACAGGGCCCAGGCCCCCTAAGTTCAACAGGGGGGCCCAGAGCAGTAGGAATGGGAGCAATTACTGTAACTGCATATATGTGTATGACTGTGTAGTTAGATTATTGGTAATTACTATATTATATCTGAATTAATAATTATTGTATGACTTATAGCGATGGGACATTGAATAGTTTATTATTAATTATGGTGAAGGGTGAGATTAGATAGGGTTTGTACTTCTGTCCACTCCTTTTCGGATATGTAAACAACATTACTTTTTATAGTTCTTTTTTTGTCTTGCCTTGTAACTGTTTGTGTTATGATTGTATACTACTGAATGATTACTTCTTTTATTTTGTATGTTTTTTTTTTCATTCAAAATAAACTAAAACAAACTTAATTAACTTAAAAAACAAACAAAAACCAACTCTGTGGCCCTCCCTGTGTTTATAATGCTTCAGTTTATGAATGAACACGACGTCTCTGTACAGAGCGTTTTCTGTTCATTCACTCTGCAGCTTAGGCGGCAGAGAAAAGCCTCATTCACACTGGACATTATAGAAATGGCAGTGTAATAACTGTCAACCATGTACCTTTTTCAATAAAAAGAGTTTTAAAAAAAATGGCAGTAGCGTTGGCTGAAGAATGCGAGTTTTGCCACGTTTTGCAGAATTTTTGCATTAGGGTTTTACCGCGCTTGCATGTTTTTTAAAACTATACTCCCACAAAAGCTTGAGGCTCCAAATGCTAATAAACACCAGATAGTCGCGTTTTCCTACCTGTTACAGCGTTCTTCAGCGTTAGAGTGTTTTAACAGCTGAAAAACTCCCCTTCAAACCCACTAGTTCTGGGGTTTCTTTTCCAGCCTAAAAACGCCCCTGCCAAAAAATGCTCATACAGCCTATGTGTGCATGAGCACATAGGATAACATGCTGGGGAGTTTACTGGTTGTAGAAAAAAAAAGACGACTGACGACCAAAACAGCAGTGGTTAAAATGCCTGGAGTGCATGAGGCCAAAGGATTGAGGAATCTGTGTCCTCAATCTTTGTCAAAAGTAAAACAGCCCATATGTGTAAGTCCTTTTGACTACAAATATATTATTGTTGATACAAATTTTTTTTCTAGATTTACGGTATGCCCAATACGATTGTGATAATACATTTTACACTATATATATATATATATATATATATATATATATATATATATATATATATATATATATATATATATATATATATTTAATGTACATCTTTTGCAATGACATGCATCATATAAAGTCCCTTTTCCTTTTTTCTGTATTTACATACAATAGATGGATATGCTTCTGAGGTTTACAACCACTTGAAGAGAAGTATGTTTTTTTTTTCTAGTTTCATACTTACCTAGGTGGATGCAGCGTCGGTCCGATGCTGCATCTGGCCCCCAGTGCCTCTGCACTGAAAACATCGAACATTGCAGATGGCTCGGCTCTCATAGCTCTCTGCTCTGCCCCCCCCGGCTCACTGGAGCACTGAGCTGTGGAGGGACAGGTTCTTAGTGGCTCGCTAAGAGGCTGAGACGGGTATCAGCCCAGGCACCTGGCGGATCTAGACTTTGTCGGGATGACACGATGCCTGGACTGATTCCTATGATGTCAGCAGAGAGCAGACCACTCTCTCCTGAAAACGGGCCACAGGAGTGCAAAACGGATTGCACTACTGTGACCCAGAGGAGAAGCCCAGCCAGATGAGCTCAGGCTGGACTTCTCATTTAAAGGGGTTGTACACCTTCGTGTTTATTCACCTTAATGCATCCTATGCATTAAGGTGAAAAACACCTCGCAGTCACCGGCCCCCTAGCCCCCCGTTTTACTTACCTGAGCCCCTTCATCTCCTCTTCGGTGACGCGCTGTCCCTCTCGCCACTGGGTCCCAGCTCTTGATTGGGTAGATTGATAGCAGCGCAGCCATTGGCTCCCGCTGCTGTCAATCAAATCCAGTGACGCGGGCACCGGGGCCGAGTCTGGCATTCATGTCTGTGGACGCAAGGTAAGCCCCTCGGGAGAGCGCTTCTCCTAGGGGGTTATCTGATGCAGGGAGGAGCCGCGAGAGCCGCCGGGGGACCCCAGAAGGGGATGTTCGGGGCCACTCTGTGCAAAACGAGCTGCACAGTGGAGGTAAGTATGACATATTTTTTATTTGTAAAAGGATAGTTATTATTTTTTTTTTAATCACTTTAAGTCTGATTCCTACAACACACAAGGCTGTTCTCAACCTTGGCAAAGTTCATATAGTTTGTGTTTTTCAGCTTGATAAATATTTCTGAAGGCCATTCTTCATTCTTCAAAGGTGTTTTAGTTTGCGGTAAGGACTGTCACTCATAAGGTGCTCTTTTATATCAAGGAGTAGCTGTTTTATTTGACGTTTTATATTATGATTGACCATGGAGTAATGTAAACAAGTTTAGATTCCTTTGAAGTGCCATAATGAGACATTGGCTTTGTCATTGCTATTCAGTCTTTGCCTTATTTCCTCTATGAAACAACGCAGAGATTCGCTTTAAAGTTGGCTGAGACAGAGTGAAAATTCTGTGCCTAGATTTGTGTAAATATAATACTAAGATTAAAAGCAGTATTAAACCCAAAACCAAAAATGTAATATATTGCAACTTAATCGATCATTAAATGTGGGGCTCATTGTTTTCTTTTCTTTGGCTATTTTTCTCTCTGTCTTCACCTAGTGGTCTGGCCAGTAACACATGTCCTGTATTGATGAGACATAGCTCTGGAGGAATGAGCACAGGTGACACAGCAGCATTGTCTGGGGAGGGGGGCAATGTTAAAGTGATTTAAAGTCTCATTTTTGTTCTATAAAAATAACAAACCTGTAATACTTACCTACTCTTTTGCAGTGGATTTGCACAGAGCATCCCAGATCCTCCTCTTCTTGGGTCCCTCTTCTGTGCTCCTGGCCCCTCCCTTCTGTTCAGTGCCCCCACAGCAAGCAGCTTGCTATGGATGCACCCGGGTCACAGCTCTGTGGGTCTATTCAGACACGGAGTCCTGGCCCCGCTTCCCTCTCTGCTGATTGGCTATCTGACTTTGACAGCAGCGGGAGCCAATGGCGCGGTTGCTGTTTCTCAGCCAATCAGGAGGGAAAGTCTCGGACGGCCTGAGACATTCGTGGACATCGCTGGACAGAGATGGGGCTCAGGTAAGTATTAGGGGGGCTGAGGGGGATGGCTGCACACAAAAGGCTTTTTATCTTAATGCATAGAATGTATTAAGATAAAAAAAAACCTTCTGCATTTACAACCCCTTTAAATGTATTAGCAGATTTAGATACAATAAGTAATTAACTGAAGCCAAATTATATCTCAAATTTTATAATCGGGTACAGAAAACCATTTTTTTTTTTCTCTTTCGGGTTGAAGGTTATACATAAATAAGGGCTGATCTTTTTATTTACCCGTCAGTGTTAAGTGGTTTGTTTCATTCATGTAAACTGATACATTCAGCTGGAGAGCTTGTGCTTGTGAATGACAACAGACTTGGTGGATGGATGATCAGATACAAAAAAAGAGAAGAAAACCTAAAAAAAAGAAAACTAATGCAGCCATCACATCTAAGTATTGGTAAGCTGCAATATAATAAATGTTTGCTTTTGGGTTTAATACTAAATAAATCAGGTGCTGCTTGTTTAACATCGTGTTTGTGGAGGAAAGACTCTTGGGAGTAGTGGTTGGCCTCTTTCACAGGGGGGTGTATTGTAGCATACGGCCGTGTAAGGGAAGTGTTTGTGTTTGCTTGCATGGGATATGCAATGGTGTTCTTTTTTCCCACTTTGCCAGCCATGGTGTGGGTACACAGCCCAGAACGCAGGCAATGTGTGTTTGGCACCGTGGACATGCGCGACTTTAAAATTGGGAGCAGCAGTTGTGTCCTGTGCTACCCCAGTGAAGGCAAACATGATCCTCGCATGGGTGTATGCTATTTTATGCCTGTGTGGACGAGGCCTTTTAAAGCTGAACACCAGGCAAATCACTAAATGCATAAATATATACAGTGTGTGATATTATATATATATATATATATATATATATATATATATATATATATAGGGACATATATATATATATATATATATATATATATATATATATATATATATGAAAGCGCTGCGTAAACTATTGGCGCTACATAAATCCTGAATAATAATATATATCTATACATATATATATACAGGTGGTCCCTGGGTTACAAACGGACTGTAGGTTTGTTGTTAAGTTGAATCTGTTTGTAAGTCGGAACAGGTACATTTTTTAAGTGTAGCTCCAGCCCAAAAAAATGATTTTTAAGCTTGTGTAGCATAGGGAAGGGTTATCATCACCCCTGTAAAGTTTGTTTTGCTGTCTGTGCCCCTGTTCAGAGGAATTCACTTCACTTTCTGTCCCTATGACAATTGAACTTTGAAAATTTTGGGTTGTTGTGGAAACATGGATTGGTGATAAAGCATCAGTAGAGACCCCTTTTTCCCATAATAACTCTTACAGGAGTGAATTTCCCTTCCTAGGGGTAGATTTCATCTCACTTCCTGTTGTCTCCCTCCGTTTGTAAGTTGGATGTTTGTAAGTAGGGGACCGCCGATATATAGATAGCTATATATGTATACATATATAATATATATCGATATATATCTAGATATCTATATCTATATATAGATATATAGATATCTACATCTATATCTAGATATAGATATATATAGAGATATAGATATATATATATATATATATATATATATATAGAGAGAGAGAGAGAGAGAGAGAGATAGATATAGAGAGCGAGAGAGAGATAGATATAGAGATATAGATATATATATATATATATATATATATTTATCCCCTTTACCTACCAAAGGGTTTGTATTTCTCTCCATCCAGTCTTAAGATTTAGACAGTTCTGGCACACAGTACAT
Organism: Lithobates clamitans; assembly: GCA_037952925.1. Classification (NCBI taxonomy): domain Eukaryota; kingdom Metazoa; phylum Chordata; class Amphibia; order Anura; family Ranidae; genus Lithobates; species Lithobates clamitans. Next base: position 715,222 of record JBBGZY010000242.1, read on the forward strand.
CGCTGTCTGGCAGTAATAAAAAAAGAACAAGATTTTTCTCTGCTGCAGGGAATATGTGTATTTGTCCTTGAATCTTGGTGTGCTTTTTGTATTTCTTCCAGATCTGTGCAGGTTGCCTCTGTGCTGGAGCTTCCTGTAATACGGTCACTGCTGCTCTCTATGCTTGTGCAGGGTGACTGGTCGGGTCTCCGCCCCTTTCTGTCATTTTCTGCAGGCAGCCTGTAGTAGGCGGGACCTTCTGGGTACCTCCCCCAGCTCTACTTTGTGTACAGGCTATTTACAGCACAATGATGATGCCACTACTTTTAAAAGTTAACTGGCTTTGAAATAGCATTTGGATTGTGCAAAGAAAGTTCATACTCATTGTGGCTATTAAGGAATATATTTAAATGAAAATGTTTGCGCCTGGAGTTCTGATTAACATAGGTACAAAACTTGTGGGCATGGTAATTGTTACATGGATAGAGCCACTTAAAGTGTTACTAAACCCACAACAGTAAAATCAGTCTGTATATGCAGTAAAGCATGCTTGTTATACTCACTGTGGAACCTAAGGGGTTTATCCTCTGCATTGTTTAAAAAGGATGTTTGAATCCTGTCTTCCCTGATCCTTCCCTTCTTCCACTGTCCCCAATCCATCTTTTGATGGAACAGAACCTTGGGGGGGGGGGGGGGGGCAAGCTACACATGCTCCGTTTGGTGTGCATTGCTAGTGTTTTTTTTTTTGTCCCTGGGATAGTGCATGTGATCAGCACAGGGCCAATCAGCACTGTCCAAAGGATCAGGGGTCATGCAGCCTCCTAGGACAATCAGGGGAAGAATGGAAACTCCTCCTACAAGCTTTAACCAGACACTGATAGAAGTCAGAAGACTGCTATATACTGCTGATGAGAAAAAGGTTTTTAGCAGTTTATATTTACTAAAATAATTGCGTTTCCATGTTCTGTGTACTGTGGGAGACCAGATATAGTGAATACCGAGTCCTGGGTTTAGTAACACTTTAACTGTTCCTTTAGAACTGTACCCATGCAGGCCATGTATTCCATTTATACTGTGTGCCAGGAGGATTTCATTTACTAGCAATGTTCTTGATTGCAGGGATCTATTACACTTATCACATTAGCCCATATTCATATTCTGTAACAATTTATATTGCTTATTTTCTCTGATTTATTACATTTATTATTATCAGTTCATTGCATTCAGCAGTAGCCATACTGTGAATTCTATACAAGCAAAGGCTTTCAGTTCAATGTCGAAGCATATATACAGAGAGAAAGACAGAGGAAAGAAGCACTGGCAAGGAGGCATCCTAAGTAATACTTTCGATGGGCATATCCCATGTGACTTTTTCCAGACAATTATGAGCAAGCTTTTAGAAGCCGGCACATCAAAAGGGATCAGAGATTTTACTTTTTGTAACTGTGAGAGCCCAGAGATCTTATAACATGGCGGAGGAGCTTGAAGTGAACAAAATCAAATTAGAACTGGCTGGGTCCTTGATGATGGCTCTCAAAGGACAGTAAAAAAAAAAAGGGAAATGCAAAAGTTTGTGTTTTCAAAACATGCTTCATTTGTCAGTGTGTATTAAATAAGCTAATGCATTTTAAATGTTCAGTTATCCTTTAATGCCTCATGCCTGGCAGTAATAAAATCATTAAATAGGTCCCCCTCTCCATTTTGATAAAGGATCTAATGCTATTTTTTTAAGTATTAGAATTCTGGCTTAGCAGTCTTTCTCCCCAGCAGATCCAGTTTATGATGACCAACTCTTAGGCCCCTTTCACAAGATCGGACCGATCGGTTCCGTCAGTCCGTTTTTCAGATGGACCCGATTGTGCCACTCATTGTCCTCTATGGGGGAGGTGGATGTCAGCGGATATGTGTCTGCTGACATCCAATCCGACAAAATCTGCAGAAAACAGACAGATGGCGAAACGTTCGCCATCGGATGAAAACAGACAGGCTGTTCTCCCCATAGAGGAGTGTGGGACTCGGACAGGTCATCTCTGCACAGTGAGCGGAGACGGACCTGTCATCCACTGGCTCAGCGGGGATCAATAGAGCGATCCCCATTGAGCGAGCGGACGGAGTCCGTCAAAACAGAGCCGCCTCATGTGAAAGAGGCCCAAGTGTCTCTTACCAGTCCTGTCACCACCCCTCTTTTGGAAGTCATCACTTACAATGCAGCTCCAGTCATATTTGTAAAAATGAAGGGTCAGCAGCTACTAAAAACTGTAGCTGCTAACTTTTAAAGTGTAAGTAAAGTCCACTTTTTAACCTCTGTCACCGGTTGTGTCCATTGGACAGGACCAATGACATATCACTGTAACTGTCGGTACCATGTGATTGCTGTGGCCAATCACAGCAGATCACATGACAATTGTACACAATGAATGGCTTTGTTACATTGCAGTCATGTGTACTATTGTGATTGGTTATAGAGATCACATGGTACAGACAGGGTCAATCACAGCCCATCTGTAACATGATTAGCTGTGGCCAATCACTGAATGAATAGTTTTTTAAAATTCATAGTTAATAAACAATATTTGAAAAAAAAATTTTCAAAGTTTTCGGTCTTTTTTTGTTTAGCAAAAAAAATAGAAAACCCAGTGGTGATTAAATACCTCAAAAAAAGCTCTATTTGTGTAAAAAAATAAATAAAATAAAATTCATATGGGTATGGTGTTGCATGACTGCGCAATTGTTATTCAAAGTGTGAAAGTGCTAAAAACTGAAAATTGGCATGGCAGGAAGGGGATATTGAAGTGGCTAAACCCGAGTTTGGTGTCACTTTATATCATCCAGAGTCTTAAAATGTGCATTTTAACATGTGAAAAAAAAGGAAACAAAAAATAACAAAAAAACAACAAACTGGCAGCGAAAGGAAACCTGTGTGCAGCAGCCCCCTTCAGCACCCTTAAAGTGGATGTAAACCCAATTAATGAAATTTGCAGTGTTTTCTTATCTTTTTTCAAAGCACTAAGTCCCGTGGCTTTCTCCTGCTCTATTATACTGTTATCAGCATGATAACTTCTGATAACTTCTTACAAGTTCTCCGACACACATGATAAAACCAGGTTGAATTTTGTGTCAGGGTTGGTGCTATAAATAGATTAACAGAAAGCTGCTTTACTCACAGAACAGCTCTGAAAGTCTCTTCCTATCTGGAGGGAGGTGTGTGCCTTTCCTCCAATCAGCTGTCTCCTAGTGTAAGCCAAGATTTCTCTCACAGTGCAGAATGAGGAAGAAAAAATTCTGACACAACGTGCACTTTAGTGCACAACTCTAAACAGTTTATAAAGATGAAGCCAGCAGATATACATGTAAAATTTATGTAGGGAGATTTGTTTAATCTCTGTGTATCATCTGAGGCTGTTCACTTCACTGAGTATATGTGAGGTTTAACATCCACTTTAACGCTTACCTGAGCCCATCTTGAGCCAGCGATATTGTAAAAGAGGCTCAGCTGGCCAGAAATCTCCCTCCTAATTGGCTAAGACACAGCAGCAGGCGCCATTGGCTCCCACTGCTGTCAATCAATGTGTGTGAGCCAATCAGGAGAGAGAGGGGGCCGGGCCATGGCTCTGTGTCTGAATGGACACACAGAGCAGTGGCTCGGCTTGGGTAGCAAGATGCTTGCTGTGGGGTCACTCGGCAGGAGGGAGGGGCCTGGAGCGCCGAAGTGGGACCCGAGAAGAGGAGGACCTGGGCTTCTCTGTGCTAAACCGTTATACAGGGCAGGTAAGTATAACAGTTTATTATTTTTAAGCAACAAAAAAAAAAAACCTTTTTAGTATCACTTTAAATATCATTTTTGTGTATTTGTATTACAACAATTTGTTGTAATACAAAGTATTACATTTAGGAAGGAAGAGTGTGTGTGTGTATGTATGTGTGTATATATAATTTGTGTGTATATATAGATCTACTGTATATTTCTACCTACTCCATCTTTTTGGAATTGGAATGCTTTATATCTCCTACAATGCATGAGCATTGTAGTCATACATGAACCCAGCCATGTGTCATTTCTCTAATGGTTCTGAATTATTTCATCTTTTGCTAACCTCAGTCGTTTGAACTGAACAGTTCAGTGCCCTAGTATCTCTCGTGTTTCCAGGTACAAACAAAAGATTCTTTTTATACCCCGGTTGTGGGTACATTCTTCTCTTCTGTGTTTCATTTCCAACAGAAGAAGAAAAAAAATAACGTGTGATCGGGTGCTTCCAAAGTAAAGTGAAGATGAAACGGTTATGTATTTCACAGTGTTGATGAAGAGATTTTCACCGCAGACATGATTGGCACCTTTAACCTTTTCTGACCACTTTTTCTTTTACCGTAGCTGCTATTGTAACAGTCCTTCCTTTTCATTATGTGAAGAATCCTCCTAGTTCCAGGCTTCTTTTTTCAGGCTGCTCTTTTAGTAGTAGCAAAGTAAACGTACAGAATGGTACCTGTGATGGTGATTAAAAAGCTCAGGATGGTACAGGTGGGTTTTGTGTATTGCTGGGGTCGGCTGAGGTTGTATTTTTTGTACTGTGTTCCATTCATTAGTTCACACACTTTGCCTGTTTTTTTCTTGTTAATGTTACACTAAACATAAAAGTAAGATTTTCTTTACTGCTAGTAAAGATCAAATACTTTTGGGACCTGTTGTGTTGGCTCACATGCTTTAAATGTGTCACCGTGTGTTAAATAGAAGTACGGCCAAAGCTTTTTCGCATCTCTTGGTGATCACAGAAGTGCGCTTACTTTTTGCTTTCCTGTGACCCAGAGTCAGCTGATAGTGGGTTGTTACCTGCTATCAGTTGATGTGGCAGGGCCGCTCTGGGTTCTGGAAGGATCCCGACAATATTGTCATAATCCCGACAATATTGTCATAATCCACCAAGCTGCCTGATGAACAGCTTGCTCCGCCCCTGAACCAGCTGCTCCTGGCGCTCCAATGGATGCTGAAAAAGCAGAGTGGTGAGCCGGAACAGACCAAGAACTGAGTGATCAGTGGTCATGCGATTGCTTAGTTGTCTGGCTTAGAGCCGACATGGGACAGCTGCAGCATTACACCGCTGCTGCAGCATGAATATGGATATGTTTTGTTTTTTTTTGTTTTTCTTTTACAAACCCGTACTCCTTTAAAACTGAACTCCAGGAATGACCTTTATTGCATATTGGTCCGACTTGGAACCATGTAAGTATACACATTTCATACCGGAAGCTGAAAATGACTGTAGTAGTCAGTGCTAGTGATAGGTGCAATACTCCAGGTCTGTCTTGGGTTCTGTACAAGCAGCTCCCCCTCTAGACAATGACCCCGGAGGGGAGGAGTGATGTCACACTCTCCTCTTCATTCTATGAATGGTGGCAGTTCCAAGCAAGCAACCTTCTGTGGTCAGCGCAGAGGGAAGCCACTTGCAAAGAATAAAAGATTGCAGTTATAACTATAGTTGCACTAACTACTACAATGAATTTCAGCATCCCCATTGGCACATCAGGTATGAGATATGCATACTCATATTGTGCCATGCTGGGCCAATGTAAGTATGCTATACAGATAAGTTCCGGAGTTGAGCTTTAAATTATTCCCATAGTTTTGGATAGGGTAGAGAGGAACTGGAGCACCTGTCAGTTATTATCGTTGTCTGTGCCCCTGTTACGGAACTGAACCCTCTTTGTCCTGTTTGCCATTATCATTGAAAGTAAAAATCCCAAATTTTGGGTTGACACCCAAACAATTATTGTGGGGACACTAGTTCTGGTGATCCCAGTGACACTCCGGGGTTCACTCACTTTGGAGGGATTTCCAATAACTTCTTGTTTTGGCTATGGGACAGGAAGTAAAGGGAAATCTCCCCAATGGGACACATATGTCAAAGAAAAACTGATAGGGGTTGTAACCCTCCCCTACTCCATATATACTATCCATAATGAAGAAAAAAATGAATTTCGCTTTACTTTATGGTATTGAAAATTCACACGCACTATTATTTTTAAGGCAATGCGCTACAACAAAAAGATGGTTCACGTTTATTCATTGCAATGTGCTACATTACAGGTGTATTGTATGCTGCTTAGATGCATTGGGGTGCTATTTACAATATATAGCTTGGCATGGCACTGGACTGTGTATAATATGTTGCTGTAATGTGTGCTGAAACAAAAAATAGAGATCTATAGCCCCTGAGTGATTGTTTCATACAATGCCACACTTCCACTGTGTATAGTCAATCTAAACTGGCTATACAGAAACCGATGGAGTTAATGGGAAAGCTCATTTTAGACCTCTTGTGGCAATATCTGGCTATAAATCCCTGCATGTAAGTTTTGTTGGAGTATGTATGTGGATGTTTCTAATGGTTTCCTTTGTTTATATATATATATATATATATATATATATATATAAAATGTGTGTGTATGTATGTATATATATATATATATATATATATAAAATGTGTGTGTATGTATGTATGTATGTATATATATATATATATATATATATATATATATGTGTGTGTGTATGTGTATATATATATATATATATATATATATATATATATATATATATATATATATATATATATATATATATATACACACAGAATAGCTACTATATTGATCATAATGCTTATTGCTCAACATGTTTCGCTTTTCTGCTTCTTCAGGAGCTATGAAGCATATGTAGTTACAGAGAAACCTAATATAATCTGTATAAATAGAGAAACAGCAATTATTAAAAAACAAAAAACAAAAAAAAAACATAAGCATTGTTAATAAGTATGCATGATTTTATATATACATATGTTACCAGAACCAGATATATGCTAAATAAGTACATCAACATAAGTGGTATATTTTAATTGATATCAAAGAAAGTCTGAACGCTCAGGGGGCACATAACAAGCACTTCCATTGGGATCTGTGGTGGATGAATGGTTCTTTAAAAGCTTCAACAAAGCTTGCTGAATGCTCTGCAAATGCTTTGTAAAAGCTTGCTGTTCTCTCTGTGGCTGTGTGGGTTTCCTCCGGGTACTCTGGTTTCCTCCCACACTCCAAATACATGCTGGTAGGTTAATTGGCTCCTGTAAATTGTGAATTAGGGACCTTAGATTGTAAGCTCTTTGAGGGCAGGAACCACTGTGAATGCACAATATATATGTAAAGCGCTGCGTAAATTGACTGCGCTATTTATATACCTGTAATAAATAAAATAAATAAGTGACACATTAAGATTCTTTGTAATTAGAACATACTCTGTAGGCATGTGAGAAATTTGCAGTTCATCGTTTAATCTAGACTGCCTATCCCTCTAAAACGATAAATTACTTTTTACTTCTATACCTTTTTAATAAGACGCAATCAATGTACACTAAACGTGTGGCTTCCTTCTACCAGTTCATCTTCACTGCTCTGAGCATTAATCATGTCAGAAGCCTTTATTCAAAGAAACCCACAGAATGTTCAAACAGCTCTTCACTCTTCCTACTTAACAGGGATTTAATTGTCTTCTAATGTGTTTATCAACCTGTCATACTTGAGCAATGCCTCTGGTCTGTATTTGTAGCTGTTCACCATCCAAAGATAAAAGTTACTCATTACAAGGAAGAGGCACCTCTGCATGTTTGAGATGTATGCAAACTTTCTTTTGAAATGCATTTTTTTTTCCAATCCGTAAATGCAAGCACATATTTATCTTAGGGTTATGGACACGTTTGATAATGAAGTCAATATATTCAAGGTTATAATAAAAAAATTTTTTTATTCATCTCAAGGCTCATTATGGCCATTGGTGTGACGTCTTTGGTTTTTGTGTGTTGTGTTTGAAGGTTCATGAGTGGGTTTATTCTATGTCTTTTGTGTGCTTTAAAATGTAACAATTATAGAGAATATGTGTCATAGTCTGTAAATAGTGTCATACGAACAATAATAATAGTTTTTAGATGCAGTTCTTAAAGCTCAGGGCTGGACAATTCGCAGTCACCAGGTCGCCATAGTGACTGAAAAACCATAAATGAAAAGTGCAATGCCCCTAAATAGAGCATAAATAATATCTCATATACAAATGTTTATATTAAAGACAAATAATCACTGTTCATTAAGATTTGGTATTCAACTCCTTAAAAATATCCCACATGTGCTAAAAATAAAATAAAAAAAACAACAAAAAACTACCATTTATAAATATGAACAACCGTGGCTAAGTGGTTAGCACTTCTGTCTGGCAGCACTAGGGTCGTTGGTTCGAAACCCAATCACGACACTACTTGGAGTTTGCATAGTCTCCCTCTGCCTGCGTGTGTTTTTGTTCCGGGCACTCCAGTTTCCTCCCACACTCCAAAGACATGCTGATGGGCTAAAGTGGTTGTAAAGTCAAAAGGTTTATATAGAATATATATAGAATGCATTAAGATAAAAAGCCTTCTGTGTGCAGCAGCCCCTCTAATGCTTAACTGAGGTCCCTCTCTGTCCATCGATGTCCACGAGTGTCTTGGCTTTCGAGACTCTCCCTCCTGATTGGCTGAGACACAGCAGCGGGAGCCGATGGCGCTTAGCCAATCAGGAGAGAGAGGGGGCAGGGCCAGGCCGTGCCGCAGCTCCGTGTCTTACTGGACACAGGGAGCTGTGACTTGGCTCGGGTGCCCCCATAGCAAGCTGCTTGGGGGCATTCCACAGGAGAGTGGGGCCAGGAGCACAGACGCGGGGACCTGAGAAGAGAAGGATCTGGGCTGCTCTGCATATCCACTGCACATAGAAGGTAAGTATGACATGTTTGTTTTTATAGAAAAAAAAAAAGAGACTTTACAGTCACTTTAACGTGAGTTAGGGACCTTAGATTAAAAGCTGCTTGAGTTCAGGGACTGATGTGAATGTACATTATACAGTATTTGTGAAGCACTGTGTAAATTAATGGCGCTATATAAGTAGCTGTAATAAATTTAAAATGATGTGCTAATATCTTGCTCACTTAAAAAGATAATTAATAATCCTCCCAGATCTATATGTGTCAATATACCGTTATTACAACAGCTTCAATATATAAACAACTTGGATGCTAAAGCAGCCCATAGATTACTCTTTCTTTCCTTCCACCATGGGTGGAAGGAAAGAAAATTGCTCGATACCCCCATCAACACAGTTGGCGTTGGAGGAAAGCCTCCCACAGTGCTAATATACGTTCTGCCAGTGGGGATAGCCTTCCCAGCTGGCAGAATACAATAATTTTTGCTAGCGGCTATAGCTGCCGCCAGTAATTGAAGGGAAAAAAATTCATCAGGTTTCTTGTATCTAAGTTGATGGATGGGATCAACTTGGATACAATCACCCTGCCCATAGATGGATCAACCTCAGTTGTTCCGGCCAAATTTCGATCCATGTGTGGCCGGTTTAAGTGCCCTGTGAATGCTATGACCTAAAATTGTGCTAAAAAGCCAACTAAAACTTAAATGAATAAATACGAGTAAAAATTCGTAATTTCAGAATTATGTCCTTTTTTTTCCCAAAGACCATCACAGAATAACTCCTCCATCACCCATGCAGTTTGCTTACCCTCATCAATAGACCTCTAAGACTATGTACGGTTAGACACAGCTTTTTTTGTGGGCACCTTGAATTCCCTGCATGTGTGTTGCTTTTAATGGCTTTTAATGGATCCTTCAGGTGATCACATCAACTAAGCCCTGCTCTCTGCTCCCAATAGAGGGCATGACTGAGGGACTGGCAGAGTGTAGAGGCTCTGATTATCTATAAAACATTAAACACTTGACCAATCCTTCCTTTCAAAATGACCAGACGACACGTTTTATTTGGAGTTGAATGGCCATAGCAGCCTTTTATTACAAACCATTAAATACAACACAAGAAAACAAGTTTAATGCATATAAGTACAATCAATGCATAACCAATAAACCAACCTCAGCTTATGCCCGGTCTAAGGTCTTTGAAGGCCTATATACTCACAATTAACCGATTGTATCTGCCACTCAATCATAGGCCCCCAGCCGCAACTACACCGGTTCAGGGACAATTAACCACTTACGTACTACCAGATACAACCTAATTAATGCCCTGATGTTACCACCGTATTGTTAGGAAGGGACACCCATACCTCAGATGGGTCCAACCCACAATTTCCCACAATTATTTAACCAGCACTGCCTTCAAATACCCAATAGACCCCCTGCCTGTTGCTTTGACAAGAAAATAAGGATCAAGGTCTTAGAGAGCCTATATACTCATGATTAACCGGTTGTATCTGCCACCCAATCAAAGGCCCCCAGCCTTAACTACATCCAGTCAGGGACAATGAACCACTTCTGTATTTCCAGATACAACCTAATTAATACCCTGATGTTACCAACGTATTGCTAGGAAGGGACACCCATACCTCAGATGGGCCCAACCCACTATTTTCCACGGTTAGGAAGGGACACCCATACCTCAGATGGCCCCAACCCACTATTTTCCACAATTAGGAAGGGACACCCATACCTCAGATGGGCCCAACCCACTATTTTCCACCAATATTTTACCAGCACCGCCTTCAAATACCCAATAGACCCCCTGCCTGCTGCTATGACAAACAAATAAAAGGACCAAGAAATTGAATGGCAAGCAACATAAAACCCAAAAACCCACTACAAATACTCCAGCACCTTGAGGAAGTAGGAGGCTTCCCTAAACCAAAACAAACAAGGGAGGGAGGGTGGGAAAAAACTGCCTGATGCTGTGATGCGCTCTGACACTATCCCCCTGTTAGCAGAGTATTGAAATCATGCTGGAAGTTTGTTGTATGCAGTAATACGGCTTATCAATGCAAGTCTTTACAGAATGGAGAAACATGAACACAGGAACAAGGAGCATCCATGTACATAGAGGATAGACAAATGCCCTGTTATATCATAGATAACATAACTATACACTATAATACTACAGCGCCACCTGCTGCTTAGACAGACATAATGCGTATGCAGTATATATTCAGTTTATAAACAACTTTTCTGTTGTACTTTTTCAACACCCCCCTCCTCTCTACCCACTACAGGACACACCCTCTGCCTTGAACTCTTCAAGCTGCTAAGTAGACTGCAGCATATCAAAATCATCCACTAATACTCCGCCTGTTCTGCAGGCCCCAGGCATGCTGGCCCTGCTCCTAGTTTCACTCAGCTCAAGGCCATATACTATATTCCTCAAAAAAGAAAACAAAAGGACATCTAGTGCTCTCCATATGAGATCGCCATTTATTGCTCAAAATAAATTGTTTTACTAACAAGAAATCCGTAGTATGCAGACACATCTCTAATTTTCACAATGGCATTCACAGCAATAGACAACTCGCTTTTCCGACTGAAAGACAAGATGGCTGAATATAACTATTAATGCCCACATCTGCCATCCGTATGTCTTACCAAAATCATGCCAGATTATGCCACACAGCACCTTGGGGATCCCTCCATCCTTGAGAACCACAATCGCCCAAAGATACAGATCCCCATTTTATTTATTTTATGCCACGGTCATGTGATGATCCCTCTCCTTCTTCTGTTTGACTTTCTGAGTTTTCTTTAGGTGTCCGCCTTACTGTCTGCATGATGTGGACACCCGTTGGGGAGGGGCCAATTCCAGTGGCCAGGAAACATTTTGAGAATGACAACAATGGAAACGTAAATCGTTTTCTAAGTTTCTTTAAAAGCAATACTGTTATCTTCCAAAAAGTTTAAAATACAGTTCCTTGCAAAAGAAGAGATATCCTTCTTACCCGTGGCTTGTGTCTCCTATCTCCACTCCATTAAATTGCTTCTATCCGTATCCCTTATCCAGTTGTTATAAAATCCTCCCAGTGTCTGCCATATTGGAATATACAGTATTTAGCCACAGCCATTTTTACTATTCTTTATAAATAAAAAAAAAATCAAGGCTGGATTTATGGCTTTAACCTCTCTACTACTAAATATGCTGAGCTGTTTGAAAAAAATGAACCTAGTTACTGACAGTCAGCAGTGTTCGATCGCTCAGTTATCAGTATTTGAGGCGCCGGGGGACAGGCGCAGCATCCACAGAGGGAAGTATGATTGTGAAAAAAAAAAAAAAAAGGAATACATCTCTTTTAAGGTGATTGTAGCCATAGTAGTGCCTTTGCAGCAACACAGTTGAGTACTGTCAGTGATCCTTTTTTGTTTGCACAAACATACATTTTTAAGACAACCTTTTGGGGCCTACCCTTTTGTTTCAAGGTCCAGTGAATACTGCTCAGACCCTAGAATATCGGGGTAAATCCTGGAAGCTTGTCCTGAAAATGCAATTGTGCAAATACATTTTTTTTAAAGTATCACAGACACTACTCAACTGTGTAGTAAAGTCAACAAATTTAAAGCTGAATCAGATTTTTAAAAGTTAAATTGGGCCAACATGGTTACTGCAAATTATTACTATATTACCTCCAGGGATGCTTGAATTGTCTGTGGAAATCTGTGCCAAATATAGTGTGAGCTGAGATCTTCCAGGCACTTCTGCAGTGATTTCTGCTCTTACAGTGAGTGTGTAGTGGCTCACTCACTCGGCACCTCCTTCATTCAAAATGCACTTACCAACTACTTACCAACTACTACTATTAGGTACACCTCTTTAATTGTTTAGTAACACAAATTGCTAATCAGCCAGTCACATGGCAGCAACTCCATCCATTTTGGCATCTAGACATGGTAAAGAGGACTTCCTGAAGTTCAAACTGAGAATCGAATTAGGGAAGAAGGGGATGTAAGTGATTTTGAATGTGGCATGGTTGTTGGTGTCAGATGGGCTGGTCATAGAATTTAAAAAACTGCTGATCTACTGGGATTTTCATGCACAACCATCTCTAGGATTTACAGAGAACGGTCCAAAAAAGAGAGAATATATTTAGTGAGTGGCAGTTGTGTGGACGAAAATGCCTTGTTGTCAGAGCTCAGAGGAGAACAAGCAGACTGATTTGAGATGATAGAAAGGCAACAGTAACTCAAATAATCACTCGTTACAACCACGGTATGCAGAATACCATTTCTGAATGCACAACACATCGAAATGTGAAGCAGAAGCTTGGCTACAGCAGCAGAAGACCACACCAGGTGCCACTCTGGTCAGCTAAGAACAGAAAACTGAAGCCACAATTCCCACAGGCTCACCAAAATTGGACAGTAGAAGATTGGAAAAGCATTGTCTGGTCTGATGAGTTTCGATTTCAGCTGCGACATTCAGATGGTAGGGTTAGAATTTGGCATAAACAACATGAAAGCATGGATTCATCCTGCCTTGTATCAAAATTGCATACATCTCCTTCTTCCCAAATTTGATTATCGGTTTGAACTTCAGGAAGTCGTCTTTACCACATCCTAGATGTCTGGATGGACTATTGTCTTTATTCAACCTTCACTATATAACAGTAAAAACCGGTAGTGGTGATATAATGGTGTGGGGGAGGTTTTCTTGGGACACTTTGGGCCCCTTAGTACCAATTAAGCATTTTTTTAATTGCCGCATCCTACCTGACTGTTGTTGCTGACCATGTCCATTCCTTTATGACTACAGTGTATCCATCTTCTGATGGCTACTTCCAATAATAAGGATACTGCACCGTGTTACAAAGCTCAAATCATCTCAAACTGGTTTCTTAAACATGAAAATGAGTTCACTGTACTCCAATGGCCTCCACAGTCACCAGATCTTATTAGATTGTAAGCTCTTCTGAGCAGGGCCCTCTTAATCCTCTTGTATTTTATTGTATTATAACTGTATTGTCTCCCTTTTATATTGTAAAGTGCTGCGTAAACTGTTGGCGCTATATAAATCCTGTATAATAATAATAATAAAAATCTCAATCCAATAGAGTACCTTTGGGATGCGTTGGAACGGCAACGGGAGACTCGCTTAATGGATGTGCAGCCGACAAATCTGCAGCAACTGCATGATGCTATCATGTCAATATGGACCAAAATCTTTGAGGAATGTTTCCAATGCCTTGTTGAATTTATGCCATGAAGAATTAAGGCAGTTTTAACGGCAAGAGAGGGTCCAACCCGGTACTAGCAAGGTGTATCCAACACATTGGCCTTTTGAGTGTATGTCTTGTATTCTTTTGAAAGAACGCAAGACTTGCTGTGATTAGATAAATCGTAGAACAGGGGTAGATAACATGAAATGTTCCCTACCCATGTCCAATCATAGAATATGTTGTATTAGTTGAACACTAAACATTTTTTAATTGGGGTTTGTTTTGAGCAAGTGACCCACTAGACTCTGTCAGACAGGACGTCCCTGTAGCACCCTCCAGTAAGATCAGACTACCAATAACCATTTGAGCATCCACATCAGCTCTTTGGACGTTGCATAACAATTATTAGATATAACCATGGACGCCCAGTCTAACTTTTTAAAAAAAAATATATTTCCTGGAGTTGAGCTTTAGATGAGAAGGCTTATATTGCTGTGTAAACTTTTTCAATGAGCTATATACAGCTGGCGGGTTTTTAGTCCACCTGATGAAACAAATGAATTGCATAGCCTGAGTAGATCCTGTTTATGATTTACATTTAATTAACAGCCTGAAGGCATACAGTCATGCATGCCTGCCTATAGCCATTGTTCAAACTCCGACTAGGACTCTGTGATATTCTAGAACACAAGGGACTTATTTCATGATGGAAAATTCGGTAGCTTGCTTTTTTCAACACTATAAACTGTATGTGCTGTAGTTATCTAACAAATTACACTGTCGACAACAGATCATGCTTGTATACAGGCTGTAAATGTGAAGCTTCTACAGAAATGTTTTGGAAGAGATAAAATTTATTTTTTTTCTAGCCTGTTTACTAGGAGCTCGGGAGATAACCAGTGTAATCGTATCTGATATAAATTTGCATTGTGTAAATTTAGATCCATGAGATTTACTAGGAAAACGAGGAAGCGTGTGCAAGCGGCTTTGAAAGGGGGGAGCTTAATTGTCCTAGAGCCGAAGCCCAGCTATGCCGAATTCTAAGGCTTCATTGTAGCCATTAGTAATTTGACTCTGTTGCATGCTGAAGGGTAACAGTGCAGAGCGTTGTGTGTCCCTTTTTTGCTTGAAGCTGTTATTAAATATTTTTGGAGTGTGCTAATCAGCACTAACTGCTCAAGACCATACCAAGACACTGACAAAAAGCTTCTCTATACAGCCAAACTATTTGGATCTCTTGAATGTACAATCAGTTTTTTTTTTTTTTTTTATTCTTTACTAATTTTAATAAGCTGAAATGCCAGTTCCCTACAGTTCCCTTAGGGCAGCTCTTGCTTAGTGATAAGCTTCCAGTGCTGGTCCCTCCATGCCTTTTGAACCACATTCATTGTGAATGTTACAAAACATGGAAGTCGCAGCTGACTCTCTAATGCAGGCCATAGACAGTGCACATCTCTTTCCTGCAACGTCACGCGGCAGGAAAGAAATTTGCATCATTCCCCCATCAACACAGACAGTGCTGACAGGGGATTCCCTCCTGCTGAGACCTTGTATTCTCCCAGCAGGGGAATTGTAAAAAATGTAGCGCTATAACAAGGTGGTGTAGTATTAACACATATAATACTAAAACATAATAGTGTTCAAAAATTAGTGAATATTGAAGTCCAACCAATACAATGAAAAAATGTGAAGAACTAAAATAATACAAATATAATTAAAGTCCCATGGTGAAATTCGATTCTGTGAAACAAAAATAAGAAATCCAACTGTGAAGTGAAGATCTTCCAACATGAAATATAATTCCAAAATCCTTAAAGTGAAAGAGGTTGAACACTCTTACCGGAGCAGGTGGATCCGGATGTCAGCGACACTGAATCAGACAAGCTTAGAAATCCAGATAGGTGGCTCTCCCAGATGGGAAGTGGGGACCCCGGATCTCGGATGGCATCTCCTCTTGGCTGGAACAACCTCAGCAGTATTCACCAAACCGGAAGGGTGATAAATCCAATAGGAACACCACAAAAATTCTCATCCAACCCATCCATCCATGTCTCTAACCTTTATTTTTCTGAGAAGTCACTTTAAAAAACACCCTTCTAGCCTGTCAACCTTTGGCCAGCCCCGGCCAGTGCAAAAAAATACCTGTTGATCCCATCAGAAACCTTGTAAGTTGATAAGCTGCTGTCTCGGTTGTCTCTTATCAGAATTGTTTCTAGACTCACCTTTACCAATGTTAGGGAGAAAAGAGGGGAAGAGGTTTTGGATTCCTAAATACTTCCTGTCCTATGATGGCAATGCTTTTTTTTTTATATATACAGTATGGGACCTGAGCCTTGTCACCCTAGGACAGGAAGTGTGTTACTGGCAGGATCACCAGTTTAAAATAAAGAGGAACATCAGTCATGCATGCCTGCCTGTAGCCATTGTTCAAAGTCCGGCTAGGACACAAGGGATTTTTTTTCACGATGGAAAATTCAATAGCTTGCTTTTTTTAACACTAAACCAGGGCTGGCAACCCATCAATCGTGGTCTACCTGTTGACCACAGGCAGGTGACAGGTAGACCACGAACCAGTCCCTGCGCTGCCAAACCCCACCTTCTAGGTGCTGGGCCACCTCCTCTGTGTCTTCTCCGCTGCTGTCTTCAGTGCAGAGTGGAGAACAGGAGGCAGCGCAGCTCAGGACAGAGGGCAGGAGGAGGAGCTGGCCAAATTAACAGTTCAATTTAACCCACAGATAATTGGTTGCTAGGAGGTAATGTGAAGAAGCCATAGGACACTGCTGATGTGAAGGAGGCATAGGACACTGCTATGGGCAGGGCCACTCCCATAGCAGTGTCCTCTACCACCTTTCACATCACCCCCCAAAGTATTGTCCTCTGCCCCCTTTCTTTCCCCATAGCAGTAAACTCTGACCCTGCTTTCCCTCCTTAGCAGTGTCCTCTGCACCCCTCTTCCCTCCCATAGACAGATATTTTAAAAATCTGGATTCCCAGCCAAGTGGCTGGGGTTTCAGATTTTACAGTCCCCCCTACCCTGGTGCCCTAAGGTGGCTGCCTAAGCAGCCTTATGCTGGCGCCCAGCTTAAGGCTGCTTAGGCAGCCGCCTTATGGCTCCAGGTTAGGAGGGCTGGTAAAATCTGAATCCCCAGGGACTTGCTGGGAATTCAGATTTTTAAAATATCTGTCTTCCGACCATCCCCTTTATTACCCTCCTGCAGCAGCTAAAAGCCAGCTTCTCCTCCTCTCCCTCTCACCAGTGTACAGCTGCCGCAGTAGGAAAATCCAGAGAATTGGTTCCAGTACATATTCCACTTTTTTCTGCTTTGGTGTGCTCTCCTTTCACCAGAGCCCCCCCCCCCCCCCCCCAGCAAGGCTCCAAAAAAGAAAATCGTAAAAAAATAAAATTGTAACAAATAGAAACTACTGACATCCACTGCCCTATTGACAAGTCCACAGCCCTTATGACACCAACCTCTGCCCTACTTACCCCCTCCACTGCTCTATTGACTGACACCATTCACTGCCCTACTGACTAACACCATCCACTAGGCTAAGTTTGTATCTTTACAGTGACATTTGTTTTAGTATATTTTTAAATTTTCGTTACTATTTAGTTTGTGTAGCTAGTTAGTTTCTTGAAAAAATTAAATAAAAAAATGTCGCTGAACCCCAGTGATCTTTGATCTTTCATGTTCAGGTAGATCTCCACCTCTCAAAGGTTGCCTACCCTTGCTATAAACTGTATGCACTGCAGTTATCTTATGAATTACACTGGCTATTACAGTGGCTAAAGGCAGGCATGCGTGACTATATGCCTTCAGGCTGTTAATTAATATCGCCGTAGAAATGACAGGTCTGTGTTTTTTTCCCCCAATCCCCAGATCGCTAAACAAATATAAAAAAAAAAAGATTCTTGTAAAATGCAACTTGCACTGGTAAAAGTTTGCTAGTCTAACCACATGTTAGGCTAGATGCTAGCAAAAGGATAGAAGGATTGTAAAGCCAAGTGCCTATATGTACATTTTTATATCTTTATGAACATGCATTTAGCAAACAATTATATATGTAAATACTGCCTTCAGATCCTAAAGTTAACCCTAAAGTCAATATATGGCCAGGCTATGATCAATCAAATATTTACATACTCTTAACAGGCCAAAAATTTGCTTTACAACAAGCCATCACTGACCTCTGTAGGTGCAGATACTGTGGCGCAATTCATCTTTTACAGCAGAAACACTGAAGTATCATGTTCTCAGCTGCTCAATTCAATATGCTTCGCCCACCAAGTGTCAATGAACTTCCTGTGAGACAGGCTGCCATGGACACACCCTCTGGGGGTGCATTATCACATGAGCTCCGGCTCACAACGTTTCTGCGGAAAACAGCTCTGACTCTCTAATATGAGCACAGTTTCTACAGCATAGAGAGCAACCCACCTTGCTGCTGGGAGAGAAAAGGAAAGGCTTTGGTATGTTACATGACAGGCCAGAAGTCTGCTGCAAAAAAGTATATATCCTTCCCATATGTAAAATGATTTAGGGTAGGGGGCTTTGAGGGGTAACCATTTTGGAGTTGTGCTTTAAGGCACCCATAGGTCATCATAGATAATTGATATGACTTTTGGAACCTTCTGGTTATCCAGCCCTTCACCATTGTTCCCCTGTGCCCATGCTCACTCCAGGGGTGTTTTTGCAATAGATAGATGTTTCGGCTTACCTGACAGGAGCAAGCACATTGCATGTTTAAAGTTCATTTAAAATAGGACTTTTTATAGCCAACTCAAACATCTACAATCCAACCTTCATCTAAGTCTTGTGGTCAATTTTAGGTTGATGTAGCATGTCATGTTTTTACAAAGCTGAATCTTTACTAGCTCATTATCTCTCCTTTGTTATGGGGAAACAGTTCCGACTGAATTTATTTTATGCACAACAACATTTTTCTACTAAAAAATAATCATAAGATGCATAGGCTCCATTCTGGAGACTTGTATTGAAGTTGAACTAATTGTTTCAGGATCTGCAATAAATCATAATTAGTGGTTTAACAAATATGCAAATTTGACAGTTAAAGTAGGATGAAATCTACTGTCAAACAGTGTGCAGTCCTAAAAACAAAGTTTTAATTGTAGTTTTCTGTCACTTGCAGAATATTTTGAAAGTTTTCTATAATTAGGTTTGTGTTCATTCATTTTCCAAGTTTGGGATGCAGTCCTTTGCTGTGGTAAATATGGTTCAGAGTCCTTGATTAATATAATAATTCTGTTTTTGTAGTTTGTGTGGTCATGATCCTGTGTGCTGTTCTATAGACTACACAAATAACAATTCCTCTTTAAACGTAATCATATAAACTTTTAATTAGATTGTTTTGCTCCCAGCTTTAGAGGACACTGCTTGTACAACACAATGGCAGAGCAGTTAATGTACATTACTGTACTCAAAACCATAATTTAAAGGACACGAACTGTTGTATGAAGCTTGGAGTTGTTGCAGCCTCTTTCATTCCTATAGATGAGCTGCACACTGCTGGTTGTCTGGTGAGTACATCTCATTCATATGTATATACACCTGTTCCAGAAGGGGTTATCACTTGGACAAAGATGTAGACAGGAGACTATGTTGGGATTGCTCATACTTTAAACCGCTCACCCCAGGTAATATTTTTGTGATGCCTCAGGTCTCATTGGATTTTCTGTGGCCCCACAGTTTTGCATTAAGCAGCATTTACCCTTATAATGTTGCTCTTTAACAACTATTGTCCACAAAAGCTCATAAAACATTATCAGTTAGCAAACCTGGAAGCGAATTATGTATGTAGTGCTCACCTCTGAAAAGACTGGCTGATTAGCCCCAGGTTCCTTTCCACTAGTGCAGTGGCAACCAGGCACACAGCAACATTCACTCTTCTGGCTCAATGAATAGTCTAGGGTTTGCCTTTTTTTTGCTGTTATTGTTTCACTCTGCAGTTACATCTTGGAACAGGCTAGGCAAACCTTAGGATTAGTGTGCAAGGTCTAACCGCCACAGTCACCCAAATCCTGCCCTCGGGTTTGTACTCGCAAGGTCCCTAAATATTCGGATGTCCCTTCCGGTATCAGGCAGAGGCTTCCTCAGTGAACTCTCCAGATCGGATCCTAGGTGAAATCCTTTTGTTTTGCTTCAGAGGTTCTTGGCAAGAAGGCCACCCAGCTTTAGCATAGTGGGGACCTCAGTGAACTCAGTGCACACCTTCGCAGGGATTGGCTGAGGTCCTATAAATATTTAGGCTACTCATTTGAACTTCTCCTCTCCTATGTTCTAGACCTTTCCAGAAGGTAGAGTGAAGCAATCAAGCTTGCAGACTGTGAAACCCCGATCAGTCCAAACCAATCAGTCACTGCTCAACTGATTACAGAAGAGCCACAAAAACTAAATGTACCTATCAGCCTAGCACCTAAATAGGAGGGGTCTACATGCAGATAAAGGGTTTATGGTCCTGCTGGTTATTTGTGAAAAACAGAGACATATGTAAGAATGAATCCTGGGACAATATACATAGATTGGCAATATCCAAGGAAATCAAGGATAGCTTGCAGCTACAGAGTTTAGAATGGAACATTTTTGAAAGCAAAATTTGCAAACTCTGTTCCCAAAGTTCTACCTTTTGTTCCTGTCGCCAATATACTTTATTTCACAGTAATCAGAGGCAACAGTACATTTTGAAATAGTTAATTACGTTTATACCATTGCATAATCCTAGCAAAAAAACCATAGCAAAAAAAAAGATACATTTTGGATACCTTGAAAATTGCATGAAACATTGATCTGTGGATTCAGATATGTAGGTGTAATGCACAACCCAATGCCTATGTCAGGAGCTATAGCTGGTTGGTGTTTTTCTACCTTTAGTAGCCCCTGTTCTCTTAAGACAACCAGTACTTGGTCGCCTCCAAGTCTTAAAACCTAATGTTTCAGCTACTCACTAGATGGCCCTAGGGTTGAACGAATGAGACAAGGAAGGATATCTGTAGTCTTATAGTCAGGCAGGTAGACGGGCTGCTTGCAGTTTTCTTGTAAAGTCCAAGGTCAGGGCAGGTAGTGAGCAAATGTAGTTGGAAAACCGTTCTGGGGTCAGGCCAAATACCATACAAATATTGCAGTAGACAATCCTGGGGTCAGGGTAAGGGTAGCGAGCAAGCGTAGTCCGGTAAACAATTTAAGGTTAGGCAGCAATTCAAATAGAAATTTGTGTACTAGGCAGGGTCAGCAATGAGAAACCTATTGGCCTATACCAACCTTCCTGGCACAACGAGAAGGTGGCCAAGAAGCTGATGTTATCACAAGGCCAGAGCCCTGGGTTTGTGATGCCTAAAGCGTCAGGAAGCACACAGCCAACTTGGGGGCAGAAATCAGAGGTAAGAGTGTGTGGTTATAGACCAGGGACAGCTAGGCTGATGGAGGAATTCGCTGCCTAGAAATTAAGACACCTTGCTTGGGATAGCAACGAGGATACAGATTAGCTGCAGTTAACAGAGGAAAAGTGAGAATCTGCCTCATGCTCCAAACAAAAAGCAGCTGACGCTCTGTGCAAATTTCCATTTACCAGAAATGGCTGAGCTTGGCACTGCCCCCTCTTTTGGCTTTGCTGACCAGTAGGGAGTTTCAGGAGGAGGAGGAGATGAGCAAAATTTGACCCGTACATGTCCAGATTAGCATAAAAGGACAGTGCAGCACATGGACTTGGCACTAACGCAATGCAGCACTGGGGTCCTTGGTTCGAATCCCAACCACAACACTACCCGCATGGAGTTTTCATGTTCTTGCTTGCATATGCTTCTGGGAGTTTTCCTTTGGGTACTCCAGCTTCCTCCCACACTATAAAGACATGCTGGTAGATTAAGCTCCTGTCTAAATTGACCCTATACTATTATGCGTAGGTATGAATGTGAGGAAGAGATTAGATTGTAAGCTCCTTGAGGGAGCAGGAACTGATGTGAATTTCTGATATATGTAAAGTGCTGCCTAAGTTTTTGGTGCTATGTAAATACCTGTAATAGGTTGAGCTGCTTATTTCTTTGGCTCTAATGATCTTTTTAACTTTGTTATCACTAAAGTAAACTCCAAATTAGGATTTTTTTTCATACTATATACACATAAATTGTTTTCTATGTGACAGTTTTACTTTAGCTTTTTTGGAGTTTCATATAAGGGGGGCCACTCACCAGAAAACTTTGGACCACCAGGACGAGTACCGCTTAAATGCTTAATGACCAATTTAGTTTGATAAATTTTGTCAATGTTTAGGGAAGTCTACGTTCTCTATTACAACTGACAGAGCACATTGCATTCAGTTTAAACATACATCATTTTTCTTAAACACGAATACGATGAACGTCTTTTTCTGTCTACACCAGGGACTGCAGTAGAGGTTTTTTTTTTTTTCTCTTTTTACTCCATTCATATCTGTAAATCAATATTTGCCCCGAGCCCTTGACAAACTCTCCTATTTGCATCAATCACTTTCCAGCAATATTATGGGTAGGTAGGACACATTTGCTTTATTACAGCCATAGTCATAGCAAAATAATCAATTAATGTACCCAAATGTATTATTTCATAATGAAATTGCAAATGGACATTGATTACAGGGCCCCGCTGCGGACGGAGAAAAACCCATTATATCAAGCCTCGTTAATTATACAGGGCATTGTGCGATCAGATGTAAATTTGGTCTTTGTTTAGGGAAAAATGGTTCTTGTGTTTCCTTGCTCTTTGTCATAATCAGAAACTTTTAGGACAAACAGTTTTTTTTAGCTTGCGTATAATTGATTTGTTTTTCTCCTCAAAACTTGACCGTGGATTTTGTCTTTTGTTTCAAGCAGAGTTTCTTTGGCTAGAACAATTTTCTCCACAATATAGTAACATCCAGACAGAAATCAACAAAGGTTAGTACGCTCAAGGCAAGGCTGGAGAGCACCCGTTGCTTCGTTAAAGAATGGCTTGAGGTAACAATTAAAGTCAACCAATGAACTGCAGGTGTTTTCCAGGAAACCTTGCAGCTGTGCTGAAGTCAGAAAGTCCTTTCTGTTTATTTTAACCTGAATTCATTGCAATCTAGTCTTTTGTTAAAATCCTTTGGGGAACAATGTTATAGTAATTTCATTTTGTGCCCGTGCATCTTTCTGAGTGGGTCAGGTTCAGATTTGAGTCTGGATATTCACGATTGAGCAGTTGGTGGTTCCAGAATGTTATATTACTGGCAGGGGCTCATGACTGGTAAGATGTGTTGACTGACTTTGAAAGCTTAAGTTTCAATTTTTCCAGATTTGTACCTCCAAGAAAAATCTTACACATTACAGTAAACTGTTATAAAGCCTTAGTACAAAAAATGTAGTTTAGAACATTTGCAATTCTAATTAGACACAGATTTGGGACCATTTCAGATTATGCAGCCAAAATGCACTAAGTCTATGTTTAAAAAAAAATCGCCAGATGGACTTAAAGTGATCTAAATCTTTGGGGTTTTTTTTGTTTTCGTGTTTTTATTAATAATAAGCATACTTACCTGCTCTGTGCAATGATATTGAGCAGAGCAGCCCTGATCCACTTCTTCTAGGGTCCCCTGCTGGTGCATCTGGCTTATCTTGTTTGCCAAGTGCCCCCATAGGAATCTGCTTCCTATGGGGGCACTCATTTGGGCTTGATCCCAATCTGCTCTGCCTTCATCCATAGACACAGATAGTGTGGCTTAGTTCCTCCCCTAACTCCCTCATCACAGGATTTGATGGACAGCAGCAGAAGCCAATTTCTCCCACTGCTTGTCTGTCTGTCCTGTGAGAGGAGAGAGCGCTATCGGAAACCGCACTTGATTTCAATTGAGCTCAGGTAAAGGGATTGGGGGTGGGATCCTAATCAGAGCCTTCTTACCACAATGCAGGGCTAAAAATTTCTTAAAGTGATTGTAAACTCAGAAGGTTTTTTATCTTAAAGGGTAAGTTCACCTTTACAGATTTTTCTGTAACGGTGAACTTACACTTCAATGCATTCTATGCATTCAAATAAAAATCCTTTTGTGTGCAGCAGCCCCCCTAACACTTACCTGAGGTCCCTCTCTGTCCAGCGATGTCCACGAGTGTCTCAGCAATCGAAGAGTCTCCCTCCTGATCGCCTGAGATACAGCAGCAACACCATTGGCTGCCGCTGCTGTCGGTCAGCTTCGGTCAGCTAGCCAATCAGGAGAGAGAGGGGGCGGGGCCAGGCCAGAGCTCTGTGTCTGAGTGAACACAGGAAGCAGTGACTCGGCTCGGGTGCCCCCCATAGCAAGCTGCTTGCTGTGGGGGCACTCGACAGGAGGGAGCGGCCAGGAGCACAGAAGAGGGACCCGAGAAGAGGAGGATTTGGGCTGCTCTGTAAAAATCCACTGCAACACAGCAGGTGAGTAATAACGTTTGTTATTTTTATAGGACAAAAAAAACAAGATTTTACAATCACTTTAAGTCTTTAGAACCACTTTGAGCATTCACACAGGCACAATGATTTCTGTGTTTTCAATATGATTATCTCCTTTGATTGTCAGCTCATTCTAATTGCCATAATGCCATATTTTTCTGAAATACATCAATTTAAAAATTAGCATTATGGTCACTTGATGGAGGTATAGGAGATAATCCTATCCTACAAAATATAAAATATTGTTCCACCTGGGCGAATGCTTAAGGCATCCACACGGCAAATGATTTAGCCCCTGTTCACATTGCAGCAATTTGTCATGCGATTGGACAGGTCCAATTGCATGACAAGTCGCATCCTATTGCCAGCAATGGCAGTGTCCAAATTGATGCAACGCTGACTTTACGGTGCCGCGTCGGTTTGAAAAAGTAGTACATGCACAACTTTTGGCGATTTTGGGTGCGACTTCAATAGACATCTGTGCATGAAGCCGCACAGATGTCTTCAAAGACACACTGAGATGCAGTTTTGAAATGCGAGTTCAGGTGAAATTGCATGATTTGAAAGCTGCACTCAATGTGATCGGGGCTTATACACAACTCCCTATGTGTTGTGAGTAATTGGAAGTACGGTTTTTGCTATTAGTAATAGTCCTTTGGGGGGCCCATTTAGATTTATGCATATTGCTGAGAGGTGCAATTTTTAGTAGTGTTAGGCAGGTGCATTGCCATGTGTCAATGTTTTCTTTATGCATTGATGTGTTGTGACCCACGTTGACGAGAATTTTTAATGCATTTTCGATTCTAGAATCTGGAATGGATAAGATTAGCAACCGTTGACTAAGGCTTGGTTATACCTGTAGCCAATATTTTGCCATTGACTTCTATTTAACCACTTCACACCCGCGCTTTAGCCAAATGATGGCTACAGCGCTGACCTTAATTGCCGGAAGGCCTGCGCACCCTGTGATCACCGAGTCAATGAGACTCGGCTGATCACAGATCAGAGTAAGGGGCCAATCCCGGGCCCCTTACCACGTGATCAGCTGTCAGCCAATGACAGCTGATCACATGATGTTAACAAAAGATTGGTAATTGGCTTTCTTTCTGCTCGCGCTGACAACGTGAGCAGGAAAAAAAAAAGCTGATCACTGCCTTGTGTCAGAGGGACAGCGGTCCTGAAGAGTGTGAGACATCACCCAAGTATCTGTGCCCACCTGTGCCACCTCTCAGTGCCCTTCAGTGCCACCTCTCAGTGCCCTTCAGTGCTGCCTCATAAGTGCCACCTATCAGTGTCCATCAGTGCCCATCAATGCAGCCTATCAGTGTCCATCAGTGCAGCCTCATCAGCGCATATCGATGAAGGAGAAAAATTATCTGTTTGCAAAATTTTATAACAAACTAAAAAACTGTTTTTTTTGGGGGGGGGGGTTGTTGTTTTTTTTTAGCAAAAAATAAAAAACCCAGCAGTGATTAAATACCACCAAAAGAAAACTCTATTTGTGGAAAAAAAATTGATAAAAATTTCATTTGGGTACAGTGTTACGTGACCGCAGAATTGTCATTGAAAGAGTGACAGCGCTGAAAGCTGATAATTGGCCTGGGCAGGAAGGGGGTTTAAGTGCCCAGTAGGCAAGTGGTTAATGGAAAACCATGAAACACATTTTAGCACATCAGAATGCACGTGTTAAAACACAACAGTGTAAATGGGATCTAAATGGATTTGTTAATTATAAGTACGGTATTTCCTAATTTAAAATCTGACCTCATTGTGCATCTAAGTTTTATCTTCAGATTCTTTTAAATATTTCTTGTCAATGTGTTCTACAGCCCTTTGCTGTAGGGAGTACTGCGGACATCATGGAAGGTCTGAAAGGTTATACTCTTTAGAGTTTACAAATAGTAGATACTGGGCACTGCAGGGAGAGAGGAGTACACTGTGCAGCTAGATGTGACAAAGGATTCTCTGCCCCGAAGAGCTTCCGGTGTAATACTGAGTTCATGGTAATAATTTTAAAGATCGCATTGAGCTGCCAGCGCCTTAAAACAGTTTTTCAATAAAGAAAGGCGCTGGAATAGGGCAGCCATCAGGGCTGTGAGACAATGATGTCACATGGAAAACTAAAGTACGACCTATAAAGGGATGTAGCTCTTGCGGATAGGAGTCTTTGGCTCATGGGATATAACGTTGTCTGATGTATGACCCACTTCCACTGAGCCCAGCCTGTGACTGGACAGTGCAGGAGAAGCAGCACAGTGATGAGCTCTTCTCTCTTGTCACTCTGAGCTCATCTCCCTAGCATGTGTTCTCCTATCAATATGTTCTTGGTCAGCATATGAAATTATTGACTTTGTGCTGCTTTTCCCACTCCGACAGGGACTGCATTAAGAGCAGTGGTCAGATTCTTTTTTTTTTTTTTTTATCATGTGATTTAATGTATATCATGTGCTGAGTATTTACCGCAACTGTTTTATCTGAGAAAAATGCTGAAAACCAGCCCTGTTAGGGAGTACTTAAAGTGATTGTAATAAGTGATCACCCTGTAAAACAACCCATTCCATTTAAAATAGACATTAAAGGCAAAACATTTTTGTATAGATATAAAAAAAAAATTATAAATATCTTTTTTCCCTTTTTTTTAAGTGATCACATTCCCTCTGTTTTCAGCTGCATAAGAGCTGGAGAGAGAAGAAGCAGCAGTACACAGAGCTTCCCAGTGAATGGCTGTGTAGTGGGAGCGTGTCAGGACAAATGTGATTGTTGAAGCAGAGTACACTGTATTCTCAGCATAGCTAGAGAACTGACCGCGGTGTGTTCTCCTGCTTAGTGTGATTAGTTTTTAATAGGAAAGCGGAGAGACGGACAGGAGTACCAGGGATTTCACATAAAGGAAGCCATACAAGGAGAACAGGATACTTTCTCATACAAGTACATAGTACAGCAGGCACATATCAGGAATATGAAGTGTTGGGATAACAAACGATTTAAAGCGGAGTTCCACCCAAAAGTGGAACTTCCGCTTATTCATCTCCCCCCCCTTTCCGGTGTCACATTTGGCACCTTTCAGGGGGGGGGGGGGAACGGGGACCTGTTTTTGCCAGCTCCCTTTCCCCACTTCCGGAGACGGCACACATGCCTGTGTGTGTACATGTCTCTGTGTGTACATGCCTATGAGTGTGTACTTGTCTGTGTGTGTCCATATGTGTCTGTGTGTGTATACATGCTTGTGTGTATGTGCATGTCATATATATATACACACATGTAAATGGTGCTGGGAGCGTACAGGTGTGAGGGGGGCTGAGAGCATCCAGATGTGAGGGGGGCTGAGAGCATCGAGGTGTGAGGGGGGCTGAGAGCGTACAGGTGTAAGGGGGGCTGAGAGCGTCCAGATGTGAGGGGGGCTGAGAGAGTACAGGTGTGAGGGGGGGCTGAGAGCGTACAGGTGTGAGGGGGGGCTGAGAGCGTACAGGTGTGAGGGGGGCTGAGAGTGTACAGGTGTGAGGGGGGCTGAGAGCGTACAGGTGTGAGGGGGGCTGAGGCCCTGAAGGACTTGGTGGGATGGCTAGTGGGCAGATTTGGTGGGACGGCCAGTTGGCGGGACTCTGGGGAATGTTGGTGGTCAGGCTGGGGGGGGTGGCCCAAGCCTAAAGCTGTATAAGGGGCCCCACAATTTCTGATGGCTGCCTTGCACATGGCACTGGCAGGAGACCAGGTCAAACTTAAACCTTTGCAAGCCAATACATATCTCTATATAGAATCAACTTCACTCAGATGGTTCTGGATGCAGAGATGTCTCTACAGTCATAGCTTGATTACGGCATCCTACTTACATATACTAAAGGGGTTACAGTAACTTTCCCCCACAACATGGATCATCAGAAGCTTCCTCAAGTAGAGCAATATTGTGTAGGTCACCCATATGTCTTGCTTTGTTACAGCAGATGTGCATTCTGGGTGGCTTCTAGCTGTGAGGTCTCTACAGAAACTGTGTGCCCCCCTCTGCATGACATGCAACATGGCTTTACATCTTAAAAAAAAAAAGAAGCTAGGAACACTTTTGGCTTGGATTAATAAAGTAGACAGAGCTTAGAATTCTCTACTGTTTTGTCTGTGTCTGCTCCCAGAGGGGAACTAATGTTGAGCTGTATGGAGCAGCACTTGTCCCTGGGATCCACCGCTGAGCGCAGCCACAATCAAAGCTTTTACAAATACCATTCTTTTGGTTTCTCACAGTAAATGTGTTTATTGCCAGACAACATTATTTGAGGTGAAAAGGTGCTCTAACTTTATAGACTTTGTCGGTACATTATAACATAGCTTTAGCTTTTTTTTATTGTATTTGTCACAAATGAATGGTAATGAAGTCTAGTGATGAAAACTAACTTCTAAGGGAACATTTTTATGTATGTCCATCGCTAAAAAGATATACATCTATTGCCTGACCTCATGTCCTTCAAATGATTAAACACTGCAGAGATAAATTACTGCGGCTTTGTTTTCAAAGTGCTGGAACAATTGTACTTGCATATTTGGATGATTTGTGCGACTATATCTATGTAGTAGTAATATAGCTTGCAGAAAATGGGGAAAAAAAACTATAACCTAAGGCGGTTGGTGTCCTAATTAAAAACCACTTTCTGCAGCTGTAAAATAAACCTCAAGTATACAAAAATAATGTATTTAAAAAATGTAGTGTCCTGCTATAATTCGTAATAGGTGGTGTTTGATCCTTATACCAGTGTTTCTGGAGTGTCTGCAGCGCGATCCATCTTCCTGCCCATAGTGGTGGTTGCACAGGCTTTATACTGGACACAGGACTCTGATGCTGAGCTTTCTTATATGTGTATACTGTGCATCCACATATGTGAATTCACTATTTACCACCTGTTTCTGTGTACTATTTTAATGAACGTATCACTGCACTATGGAGCTTTTTTTGCATCCCTTGTTTTACCCTCTTTTGTTCTAGTAGTAAATGTAGCGGCTAGGAAAAATGCAACTCCAGCTCTTAGAGAATCACAAGCCTCCATGTACCCTAGTACTCCATACAAATACATATACACTAAATTGTCAAATGTATTGGGACTCCTGGCTTTACACACACATGAACTTTAATGTCATCCCAGTCCTAGTTCATAGGGTTCAATGTTGAGTTGGCCCACCCTTTGTAGCTATAACAGCTTCATCTCTTCTGGGAAAGCTGTCCACAAGGTTTAGGAGTGTGTCTATGGGAATGTTTCACTATTCTTCCAGAAGCCGTTTGTAAGGTCAGGCACTGATGTTGGACGAGAAGGCCTGGCTCGCAGTCTCCACTCTAATTCATCCCAAAGGTGTTCTATTGGGATCAGGTCAGGATTCTGTGCAGGCCAGTCAAGTTCCTCCACCCCAAACTCGCTCACCATTTCTTTATGGACCTTGCTTTGTGCACTGGTGTGCTGTCATGTTGGAACAGGAAGGGGCCATCCCCAAACTGTAACCACGAAAAAAAAAAAACTAGTGTGTACCCGGCTTTACACAAGTGGCCATCTGACATGATTATTAGGGTAGTGCCTCATAGCAGAGAACCCTTTCGGTCCCTTCACAGCCATCCGTTGTGTTATGCAATTACATGTACGTACATTATGTTAAGGCTGCCAACACACCAGAACAAACAAAAAATGCATACCTGCAACTTTTTTTGGGCACAGTGCAACACAACTCACTGTAGTGCATTATTGTGCAGAGGTGTGTTGGCTGCCATTTAAAATGTATAGCATTGCAACTCAGCAATGCATGTGGATTGCTGCAGTGTAATGGTGTGAAGCCAACATTAAGCCTCGTACACATGGGCTGAATGTTGGGAGACATCGGCCGGTTCAAAAAAGGAAACTGCCGACATTCTGCGTGTGTATGTTGGTCTGTCGGACGTGCATCCTGGAAAACCAGCAGTTGAAAGACTCCCGATCAGTGCTCTTAGCCAATGTCAGAGTGCTGATCTGAGTGTTCTGGCGGGAAGGCCGCCCCCCTGTTAGAACACAAAAGCTCAGCGGGGGAGATTGCTGAACTAAACTCGCATTGTTGGTACAGCGGCTCAGACCGTAGCTGACAGGTTGTTTTTGTTTTTTTTTTCTCTTTTCGTGCAACCGCGGGGTTGCACGAAAAGAAACTAACAGTGTGTACCTGACTTTAGGGCAGTAGTGTCATGCCTAACAATCTGCACATATTGGGCTAGATCAGGAATGATAGCCATTTTCTGCTGGACCTAGGGTTTCCATATAGTCCAGTGAGAGGTTGTGTTGCAACTTGTATAGAGCACTGTGACAACATGTAGGAGTGACTCTATGGGCATGGTTTAACCAGTATGATTTAGTCATAGTTAGCATGCTTAAACAGAGCCAGGTTTTTATTCATAGTACAATAACACATTTTTTCTTCCATCTGGTAACTAAGGTAGCTTCTAACTCCTCAGTCTCCTTGCAAAAGTTCCAGTTTTTGCCATTTTTTCCATTTTTATAAGCTGCCTAAAGTTATGTTTCCAGTAGAAAGCATGATGAAGTTATTTAACAAAGAAATAAAGCTGTTTTACAATTCTTAATGTTTTTGTTATGTGACCATATAAAATCCAGCAAACAAAATTAAACCAAATATAGACAACTGGTAAATAAAAAAAAAATTACCAAAAAGGAAAGTAGGCGGGTGTGTGCGTTTTAATGGGGAGGAGGTTATTTTGTTGCATTTTGAAGTAACATTATCGCTAGGCAGCTGATAGCATTGGTTGGAAGTTCATACTACTTCTAGAAAGAATGCCTGAAGCAGTACTACCTAGAGCCCCTGTAGTTACTCCATTTCCTTGGCTATAATATGGAGTTACCCCCTGATTTGTGACTAAAACACCTTCACACTTCCAGAAAGGTTTCTCCCAAGAATTTGGGGTGCGTTTGTGGGAATTTGCGCCTATTCAGCCAAAGACAATTCGATATTCAAGTCGCACACGTTCCCGGACAAATGGCAAGAGAACATTAATGGGTGCTGTAACGATTACCAGTTGGGTTCTGGAAGCATTAGACAGAAGTACATCTTCGCCAGCACACCATGGATTAGCAAACAAAGTTGTCCAAAAAAGGTTTTTTAATCGAAAACGGTCACATCACAAGGAAGGTGTACTTCTATTCAGCCAAAGAGATCAGGTACTGATGTTGAATAAAAAAAAGACCTGACTCTCATTCAACATCTATCCCAAAAGTGTTCACTAGAAATTGAGGGTCACGGCTTTGTGCAGACCACTACTGTTTCTCCACACCATCTCTTTAAACTATGTCTTTATGGACCTATTTTTGTGCACCTGAATATAATATTTGGAGGGTTGTCCATATACTTTTGATTTTACTATACTCACAGGTTCAGTTAAACAGATCTCTTTGAAATATTCTAGCATTTTAAAACATTTGGGCAACCATTGCTACTATTTGCAAGCTTATTAAACACATTCTTGCTTGCTCAATACATCTTATAGCCCCCAGTTATCACAAACCATTACTGAATTTGAAAAATCATGTGTAATTAACATTAGGTTTATGCCCACCATTTTTAGTGGCTTGTGTTGACAAAGTTTGATGTTTGTATATCATTTTTGAGAAGCAAAATTTGTATTACTGTACAGGAGATGATGCAGGCACGCAATTCATAGAAGACTGCAGCCCTAAAGCACGTGGCCAACTTTGTGTACGTCAAGCAAAGAGTAGTATAAATTCAAATGATTTTGATGTCATCCAAAGGCAAATGTGACTTGGAAGCATCTCTGGTGGTCAGTGTTTAGGCAGAGCTTCATGAATAAATCGCTCATGAACTATTACAGTTTATGAATAGGCAACAGATGTTACACATTATTATATTATGGAATTATTACATTATGTATTGTATTAGTTCAAGCTGTACTGAACAATTTTACATAGAATGTTAATGGAAGCAGTGCTCTCTTATCTATTACACATGCCTTTTTATTTTTTTGGCGCACTGCTTTTATAGTATTACTTCTAAACTTTTTTCTTTATCATCCATTGAGGGACACATGGGTTTAGGTTTGGAGCCTGTGCCAAAAATAACAGCGCCACAGAAATGTGCTCTAATGGACAGCTGCTACTCTAATTATTGTAAAAAACAATAAAAAACAAGATATAGTGATAAGGGTAGTGCTTGGCTGCACATTTAACTAAAAAACTACAATCTTAAATGGTGAATAATCGAAACATATGTCTATATATAATTTCACATGTGTGATCACAGCTGTGCAAAAATATACGAAATATGTGAGGTTTTGCCTGTAATGCCTCTCTTTGCAGGGCTGGACCCCGGGGACCCAGGGCTTTGGTCATTACCTAAAAGCTTTTCCTGGCGGGATGCTTTTACAGGTCCAAGGGAGTGGAACCCCGATAAAAAGGGACCTGGTCCTTGTAGGTTTGCTAAACGCAGCACGCCGTGATGAGTGAAGGTTGGATTGACTGTTAAATCAGCAAATCCTGTGGCGGGGATAAGGTAAGGGAAGAAACTTAGGAACTAAAAAGGCCGCCTATGATTTCTTCTTTAAGGGAAAAAATGTTGTCATGCCTTAAGCTCTGTGTCAGTTTGTGTGTGGCCGCAGCAGCTTGCACAGGGGGGATTCCTCTCAAGAAAGAGATCTGCCAAATGCTTTTCTCCGCCCTGGAGGGACCAGAAGGGTTAGGGAAACAGCAGTGGTTGTACCCCCCTGTAATATCCCCTCCTTCCACGGAGGGTGCAGAGTTTTGCTTCACAGCTTTTTTTTTCTCTGCCTGCTAGTATCATGGGCTCTGCCCCCCCCCCCGTGTTGGGTCTGTGGACCGGAAGGCCGCCTGTGCGTGAGTGCGGGAATAATTTTCAAACGAAAAGGAGGGGGCGGGTTTACGAATAGGGACAGGGCCTAGGCGCTGCGCCGTGCAACATCCACGAGGATGCACGACACAACCAGGCTTAAGGATTAGCTGGAACAGTCTCTCCTCGGCTGATAGCGAGGAGAAAGCAAGCAGCCTACACCTGGGACACAGGAGCGGTGGGGAACATAAGGGCTGCAGGTGGCAATTCTAATACGGGGAAGGACATTTTTCCCAGCACTAGGCTGAACTTAATAGCTGTATCATGACTATATTCAGCAATTAGTGCAATTTAATAGTGCCTCTGCTTTTGTGCTTAGGACTATGCGAACCAACAAAGATGCCAAAAAGACCAAAAAGGTACCAAAGGTTTCACCCCCAGGCGCTAGGAACTCCAGTCGTACCTCCACACTGTCAGCCTCACCTGAAATACCAATTATGGCAAGCCAGGGTGAGCCATTGGAACAAATTGGTGGTACAGCTGCTTCTCACATCTCAGCCCCTGTATACGTGACTAAAGATGTCTTTTCCTCCACCCTTCAGGGCCTGGAAGGAAGATTAGTGGCTTTAATCGTATCGTCCATTCAAATGGATAGGAAGCGTGCTAGATCCCCCTCCCCCGACCTTAAACTCTTTGCAAGGGGAACAGTGGGCACAGGATGAGGTGTTACCCTCAGGCGATCAGGAGGAAAGACAAACCGATGACTCCTCTGCGGAGGAAACAAAGGTAGATGAACCCTTTTCAGCCTCACAAGCTGAGAAGTTGCTGATACAATCTCTTCTGGAGATGGTTTGTTATACTTTCATGCTACCCCTAACGGAGTCTGCTGAAAGCTTGGTTTCTTCCTTGGGTTCCTTGAAACCTTCACAGCCTTTGCATGCGTTTCCTGTCCATGCATTAATAGAACAGCTTATTTCTCTATCCCATGGAGGAGAAATTCACCAAAAAATGGAAGGTACCAGCAGTTGACACTGCAATTTCCAGTGTGAATAAGTGTAACTTGTCCAGTAGACAATGCACAAATGCTTAAGGATACAACAGATAAAAGGTTGGAATTCCTGTTAAAATCCATTTTTTCTTTGGCAGTTGCCGTTACTCAGCCTGCAGTTGCTGCAATAGGCATCTGTCAATCCCTAAAGGACCAATTTAGACAGGCCCTTAAAGAGTTTCCTGCATAACAAGCCCTGGATTTGGCTGAACTACCAAAGGCATGATGCTTTGCCATAGATGCCATTAAAGATTCTATTTACCAGGCGTCCCGCCTTATGCATATGCTAGTACACATGTGTAGAATCCTGTGGTTAAAAAATTGGTCAGCCCAAGCACCGTGTAAAAAGCTCCTGACTGGGTTCCCTTTTCATGGGGATCGGCTATTTGGGGATGATTTGGACAAATACATCCAAACAATTTCTAGTGGGAAAAGTACTCTTTTGCCAGTCAAAAGAAAGTATAAACACCCTCCATTTAAACAGGCTCTTTCTCCTGTGCCAGGGGCTTCCGCCTCTAGGCTGTGGCAACGGCCTCCGCCATCAGACTCTAGAGGAAAACCTCAGGGTCAGGCCCAGGCTCAAAAGAAGTCCTGGGTGGGGGGAAGACTTCTGCAGTTTTCAGAAGTCTGGCAAGAGGAAATTCAGGACAGATGGGTCATCTCCACGGTAACTCTGGGGTACAAAGCTGGAATTTCGGGACTTTCCACCGTCTCGTTTCCTGAGGTCAAACGTTCCGAAAGATCCAGTGAAAAGGCAATCTCTGTTTCGGGCACTGGACCGATTAATGGCTCAGGGGGTGATCATACAGATCCCCACAGTAGAGCAAGGTCTGGGGTTTTATTCAAACCTCTTTACAGTATCAAAACCGAATGGAGATGTCAGACCCATTCTAGATCTAAAGAATCTAAATAATTTCCTGAAGATCCGCTTCTTTCGCATTGAGTCGATCAGGTCATTGGTTTCTATCCTACAAGGAGGAGAACTTCTGGCATCTATTGACATCAGGGATGCATATCTGCATGTTCCTATATTTCCTGCTCACCAAAGGTTTCTGCGGTTCGAGGTAGAACAGTAGCATTTCCAGTTTGTAGCCTTTCCCTTAGGGCTAGCTACAGCACCCCGGGTGTTTACAAAAGTCCTGGCCCCACCTCTAGCCAGGTTAAGGGCACAGGGCATAACAGTCTTGGCGTACCTAGACGATCTATTGCTAATAGACCAGTCAGTGGCTGGTTTGGAGCAAAGTGTGCGCATTACAACCAGTTACCTGGAAAGTTTGGATTGGATTCTCAACCGAGATAAATCTTCCTTAAAACCAATAAAAGGCTGGAGTACTTGCCCAGCACAGCCCAGAAAAAGGTGTTCTAGCCACGGGCAAAAATCAACTCCATAAGAGAGCTGGTGCGGATGGTCAGGTCAAAAGGGGATCCCTCCATTCGCCTTTGCATGAGGTTGCTAGGAAAGATGGTGGCTTCATTCGAAGCGGTTCCCTATGCCCAGTTCTATTCGAGACTGTTACAAAACCATATCCTGTCTGCTTGGAACAAAACAATTCAACCTTTAGACTTGCCAATGCGGATGTCCCCAAGGGTGTCCCAAAGCCTCAGTTTGTGGTTACTAACCCAAAATCTGCTGAAAGTAAAATCTTTCAGACCTGTTATTTGGAAAGTTGTAATGACAGATGCCAGCCTTTCAGGCTGGGGAGCAGTACTAGAGAAGACAACTGTCCAGGGACAGTGGTCAAAAGCCGAAAGAACCTTGCCCATCAATATCCTAGAGATTCAGGCAGTGCGTCTGGCTCTGAAGGCCTGGACTTCCAAGTTATGGGATTGTCCTGTCAGGATCCAATCCGACAATGCCACAGCGGTGGCCTATATCAATCATCAAAGGGGCACCAAGCGTCTTGCAGTGCAGACAGAGGTGAACCATATTCTAACTTGGGCAGAAAGGAGTGTTCCGTGCCTATATCTTCATTCTGGGAGTAGAGAATTGGCAGGCGGACTACCTGAGTCGCCAGCAGTTATTCCCGGGGGAATGGTCTCTTCACCCCAACATTTTTTGGGCTGTTTGCCAAAGATGGGGGACTCTGGACGTAGGTCTTCTAGCATCCAGATTCAAAATGAAGATAGTCAACTTAGTGTCCAAGACAAGGGATCCATTTGCATGCGAAACAGATGCGTTGGTGACCCAGTGGATCAGATCTCACTGATCTATGCATTTCCCCCTATTCAGTTGCTGCCTCAACTTCTTTGCAGGATCAAGCTGGAAAGAAAGCCAGTAATTCTGGTAGCACCAGCATGGCCCAGAAGGTCATGGTATGCAGAAATCGTAAAGATGGCAGTGGAGGATCCATAGTCCCTTCCACTACGACCAGACCTACTCTCACAGGGGCCGATATTCCATCCTACCTTGCGAAATTTAACGGCTTGGCTATTGAAACCCACATTCTGAAGAAACGTGGGCTTTCTGGGTCAGTTATCTCTACCTTGATTAATGCAAGGAAGCCAGCTTCCAGAACTATATATTATAGAGTCTGGGGGGCTTATGTTTCCTGGTGTGAATCCAAGGGTTGGCACCCTCGAAAGTATATCATAGGCAGAATTCTTGCCTTTCTACAATTAGGGATAGAGATGAAGCTGGCCTTGAGTACTATCAAGGGCCAAGTCTCAGCTTTATCAGTCTTATTTCAAAGACCGCTTGCTTCACATGCTTTGGTCTGGGCCCTTATGCAAGGGGTGATGCGGCTTAATCTGCCAGTTAGACCTCCTTTGAACCCTTGGGAGTTTTGTCAGTGTTACAAAAACAGCCATTTGAACCAATACAACAAATTTCCCTAGTCCTTCTGACAAGGAAGTTGGTGTTCTTAGTTGCTATATCCTCAGCAAGGAGGGTTTTGGAATTGGCTGCTCTTTGTTGTAAAGAGCCATACTTGATTATTCATGAGGAAAGAGTGGTGTTGCGCCCTCGTCCAGACTTTTTGCCAAAAGTGGTCTCAGGTTTTCACCTGAACCAAGATATTGTCCTTCCATAGTTTTTTCCAAAACCATGTTCCAGGGAAGAAAAGTCACTACATTGTCTTGATGTGGAGAGAGCGGTCAAAGTCTATTTAAAGACGACTTCTCAGATTCAGAAGATTTATTCTTATTTATTCTGCCAGAGGGTCCTAAGAAAGGACATGCAGCGTCGAAATCCACTGTTGCTAAGTGGATTCGGCAAGTTATAGTTCAGACATATAATTTAAGGGATAAGATTTCCCCTTTTCAAGTCAAAGTGCACTCTACCCGGGTAGTTAGTGCTTCTTGGGCAGTGTGTCACCAGGCCTCCATGGGAGAGATCTGTAAGGCCGCAACTTGGTCTTCAGTACATACATTCACCAAGTTTTATCAAGTGGATGTAAGAAGGTATGAGGATATCACCTTTGGGTGCAGTGTGCTGCAGGCAGCAGTATAGGTCCTCAAGTCTGGGGGTGCCCAACGGGTTGTGTCTCCCTCCCCTCAAATAGCATTGCTATAGGACGTCCTATTAAGTTAATACTATGGCTCTGTGTCCCATGATGTATGATAAAGAAAATAGGATTTTTATAACAGCTTACCTGTAAAATCCTTTTCTTGGAGTACATCATGGGACACAGAGGTCCCTCCCCTCTTTTGGGGTTTAAGTATATTGCTTTGCTACAAAAACTGAGGTACTCCTAGTAGGAGGAGGGGTTATATAGTCAGTGAACTTCCTGTATTGGGTATACCAGTGTCCATCACCTGAATGTGCCAATATACCCATTAAGTTAATACTATGGCTCTGTGTCCCATGATGTACTCCAAGAAAAGGATTTTACAAGTAAGCTGTTCTAAAAATCCTATTATTTTTGCACAGATGTTATCACACATGTGATATTATATATAGACATATGTTTTGATTATTCACTATTTAAGATTGTATTTTTTTCTAGGTAAATGTGTGGATTAGTGCTACTCTTATCACTATATTTCATACCCAGTCTTTGCAAGATTACAAAGCTAGCCTGGAATGTGACCTTTGGGCACTGGGCTCTGCACTGTGGTGCTTTCCAGACCTATGTATACATTTAGCCGCAGAGAACTTTCCAGGATCAGAGCTGTGACACTGCCTCTGGTGTGACCCAGTACCTAGACTCGTAGACGGGTGTTGAATAAGGCCAGTCGGGCTGAAGTAATGTGAGCAATGGAAGCTACCTCACAATTGATACCTTTATGGATGCCATTTTAAAATCCCCACCACTGCCATCTTATTTTAGTTATGGTTAAGGCTAACTGGGTGCTGATGTTATACCTATTCTCCTGCCATTCAGGCTAGAGAAGGCAACATCTCACTGTGCTGCTCCTTTCCCTAAAGCAGCCTGTGGCTCATCCAATCTCTAGGCATATTCTACTACCTGCCTACAGTGGCCTGGACACCTCCAGCCACATACGACCCTCATTTTTCCCAGCTGCTGGATTTGTGAGTATGCAAGGCCTTGCCTCACTTGGGGCCTAGTTTTTTTTTTTTTACTGCGCTGTACAACAAAGATAGCCTGCTACAGCTGGTAACCTCACACCATACTCCCCTATTACTACTCCTGTGCCCACAAGGCCCCTTATGTCCACCTCAGACATTTTGTCCCCGGTTGACTCCCGGAGAGGCTGTCATTATGTAAACTCCATATTTCAGGTGATTATGGTGAAGGTGATTCTTCAGAATAACAAAAGGTCCAAGTTTGAAACATCATAGGAAAAATCGTATCTTGGAGTTGGCGTCTCATCACCCTGCTCATCAGACTAAGCCTGTTTGACCCACAACAGAGTACTGCTTGAGCAGTCCATTGGATCTGCATTAACAACTCTTGTGCATGACACATAATCACCTGAAATATCTCTGGATTGCTGGGAACAAGTTCTTAAAGCACATTAAATAGAAAAGATTTTAACATCACTTGATTAACCCTGGTGGGTCTCTAACAGCCTATGTGCCGAGCATGTGAGTGCAAGGCAAATCTTTGTGTGAGTGCGGTTTCAAGAGAGTGGATCTCAATCACGATCGGTGTGGTGGAAGGAAGTTTTAAATATATAGGAAGACCATTCACTTTATGCTATGTGAAACACAGTGCTTTGCATGGACTTTCTGCATTATTATTATTCTTGATATCTTCATTTCACCTTTTATCTATTTATTTATATTTTTGCTTTCACTGTTGGAGTGTTAATACACTTGGATTTATTATGGACACTTAAAATATGCATAAGCAGAGAGGACACGGACCTATTGTGCATGCTCTGCTCTGTTAGCTGAGTAAAACTGATCTGCCTTAGGTAGTTGGTCTAGAGCAGTGGCCTCCAAAGTGTGGCCAGATGCAGCCCTTTCCTTGCTTTTATCCGACCCTTGGGGCACCATTTCATCCACTGATACTATGGTATGGGCCATAATTTCTCCTACTAACAGCAACGATAGGGCACAATTCCTCTCAATAAAACCAGCGATTGGGCACAATTCCTTTCAATGACACGAACGATGGGGGACAACTCCTCCCAATGGCACCAACTATGGGGCACAACTCCTCCCAATGATGCCAACTATGGGGCACAACTCCTCCCAATGATGCCAACTATGGGGCACAACTCCTCCCAATGTCGCCAACTATGGAGCACAACTCCTCCCAATGACGCCAACTATGGAGCACAACTCCTCCCAATGACCCCAACTATGGGGCACAACTCCTCCCAATGACGCCAACTATGGGGCACAACTCCTCCCAATGACGCCAACTATGGGGCACAACTCCTCCCAATGACGCCAACTATGGGGAACAACTCCCCCCAATGACGCCAACTATGGGACACAACTCCTCCCACTGAATGGGGCATAATTTTTTCCCCACTGATGTTGGGACCCTTTCGACTCCTAATGACCACTGTCCGGCCCTCATAAAATCTGAAGGACAGTAAACTGGCCATTTGTTTAGAAAGTTTGGAGACCTCTGGCCTAGAGGCAAGACATATAAATCTGCTCCTGTTAACTGGAGGTGAGCTTTATTTGAA
Source organism: Lithobates clamitans (assembly GCA_037952925.1). Taxonomy (NCBI): domain Eukaryota; kingdom Metazoa; phylum Chordata; class Amphibia; order Anura; family Ranidae; genus Lithobates; species Lithobates clamitans. The sequence goes on from JBBGZY010000242.1 coordinate 755,516, forward strand.
ATTAAATAATTTATTTTATCACAACCATCTGCTGTCAAGTGACAAGTCACCATCACCGTTGAGCAATTGCATATAGAGTATGGGGGAACCCTAAAGATGTCATATATAGGATCCATCTTCACCAAACCTGCCATGACCAACAAGGTTTTATATTTGTCTGCTTCTGAATTACTGCCTGAAGATTATGCTATAGCTGCATATGTTAAATGTTCACACGTCTTGCTGGTGAAAGGCACCACACGTTTTAAACAGTCTGGCAGCTCATGTTTGTATTAGACAATGTGAAGGCTGCAGTTAACTGGAATTGTAATATTGTGTGCTTTTTTTTTCTCATGAATTGACAGCAAACGTCCATTTCCTTCCTATGTAGAAATTAAATCATTTATGTAGCCAATCTTTATTGCTGCAATTAACAACACAAATTGCTGCTGCTTCCCTCTGGGAGCTGGGTGCTTCCTTATTCTGCTCTAAATGAGGTCTCTTTGAAAAAGACAAGTTGTGCTTACTCACGTGCTAATGTGCAGTTTTTCGGTAGAACTCGCCTATATATAAATGCAGGTGGTATAAAGTTTCATTAACAAGTGAAAAATGTAACTATTACATTAAGTCAATGAACCTTTTTATCTTGGAAGAACCCTTGCCAAAAAGTTTGATATCTTTGGGAACCCCTGTAATATATGTTCACATCTACAACTTACATAACATTTGTGCTATCAGTGAGCTGTTAATATTATTATTATTATTTTTATTATTAAAAAGGATATAGAGCTCCAACAGTTTGCACAGCGCTTTACAATCTAAAACCTAGTACGCACGGGCCCAACGTTGGCTTGTGTGTACTGCAGTCAGTCTGACAGAAGGTGGCTGTTCTGGCCGCCTTATGTTAAAGAGGCACGATCAAAAAAAGGTCTGCCGATTGGCTCCCGATCAGCACTCTAGGCCAATGACTGGAGTGTTCTGGCAAGTGGGGGGTGCATCCCCCTGTAAGATCACAATAGAACAGGGGAGATAGCTGTACTAACATTGCATAGTTAGTACAGCAGCTCCAACTTGAGCTGTCAGTTTTTCTTCCTTCAGCTGGGTTGAACTAAAATAAACTAGTAGCGTGTACAAGGCTTAAAGGGAGACAGTACAATTAGAATAAATTAGATACAAGAAGGTTAAGAGGGACCTGCTCATTAGAGCTTACAATCTAATAGATGCTCAATTCTAGGTTGAACTTGAGATAGCAGTGTACAGGGGTCAGCAGGTCTGGTACAGGGGGTAAGCAGGGCAAGGCACAGAGGGCCAAGAGGGCACACTACATGGGGGGGGCAGCAGGTAACATTGCATAGCGCATACACAGCCGCAGGGAAAAAGTGAGGTTCCACAGTGCTATCAATTGGTGAGGACATGCAGAGCGACGCAGGGAAGCAGGTGTGATAGGGCTGGTTGTAGCATGTAGGTGTTCTAATTCTTCCCCACTCTTGTGAAGGCTAGAAATAAATGTTGGACTTGACTTAAAGCGGCATTCCACCCAAAAGTGGAACTCTCACTTATACACCCCCCCCCTCCAGTGCCACGTTTGGCACCTTTCAGTGGGGAGGGGGGAACGGGGGACCTGTTTTTGACAGTTCCCCTTCCCCACTTCCGGGGACCAGCCGCGGCCCGGTCTCCCAAAAGTTCAGCCCCCCTCCTTGTTCCCCGCCGCCGGGTCAATAAGAATGTGCAGCGCGCTTCGCGCATGGGCAGTAGGGGACCAGGAGTGAAGCCGAAAGTCTTCACTGCCTGGTTCCCTTACCAGGAATGGCGGCAGCAGCACCCGGGAGTCGATCCGAAGATCGGCTGGGGTGCCGACATCGCAGGCTCCCTGGACAGGTAAGTGCCCTAATATTAAAAGTCAGCAGCTACAGTATTTGTAGCTGCTGACTTTCAATTTTTCTCACCCAGGCTGGACCTCCTCTTTAAATATCTTAACTCTGAATTACAAACAGAGGTATTCAAAATGCCAAGTAAGGCATCCATGTCTTAATTATTAAATGTATTGTAAATTCAAGTGTATGGTTTTTGACTTGTTTAAAAATTGGAAATAGGGGGTGGTGCAGGTAGCCAGTTTGGCTCTGTTGCATGCATATATGCTGACACAAAAAATGTTTGCGGAAAGTGAGCAGATGAAGGTGTCATGTGTATTGCTGCTCTACTGACAAGTTTTGAGACAGATAATATCCTAGCTTTATTGCTAAACTACATTAGAGAGTGCGGTTTGTATGGTTTTCATTTCTGTTCAGATTTATTATGTATAAATGCAACAAAAGAAGAGTTTGTTTGGGCGCAACTGTTTTATTCCAGAAATGTCTTTTTAGAATAACTGAATAAGGCTCGACTAATTATTTGGTGTAAAGATAAAACTGTTCTGCCAAATTACATGTCATTTTAGTTGACAATGCTACTGGCCATTTAGTGATTTATGGCTTTTTAATATTTCACAAGGTGGCAGATTTGAGTTAAAAAACAAAAGGTTATCATAAATTAGTCTAGAAATGTAGCGTATGCAGTGCAGGACTTTGGCTCCTTATTACTTTTTCTGGAAGTGTGCATCTGAAAACTTGTCTTTATTTTGCTTTGATGGCATATTTAAAATTGTGATGGCATCTAGCAATATTTATTCATAGATGTTAGAATGTGACTACTGGTTGCACATTCATACCTCCCAACCTTTTGAGATGGGAACGAGGGACACCTATTAGCAAAAGTATATAGGACACACCCCCAGTTAGGTTCGGTTCACACTGGGGCGATATGGGAAACCCTGCGAATCCAGTGTGGGTTCCCACATTGCACCTGAATCGCCGGCGGTTCACACTGCCCTATGCAAACCACTGGGAGTGTCAATACAAAGTTAATGACACCCTCAGATCAGATCGCAGTGCGAACTGAGTATTCGAACAGGAATCGAATTGCATGGGTGGGAACACCCATGCGATCTGATTTTGATGCAGCCAAAAAATAGGTGCTCCACGATTTTGGTCCGAATGCGTTGCGAATTCAGCCAAACAATCGGTATGGCTGAATTTGCATGGCATGTGATCTGCACAGCAGTGTGGTGCGAATCACATGCAATACTTAAATCCATAAGTGTTTTTTTTTTCTACCAACACTATTCCTTTTTTCTGGCTTTTGAAATTTAGAAATTAGATGAAAGGTTTAGTACTGGAAAACACTTTTTGAAAGATAAAAAGTGTATTTTATATACAACTGTATAGATCAGACCAAAATGAGGGACAACTGAGGAGGAAATATGGACTTTGTTCTAAATTGAAAGATTCCAACACACTCTTCCTATCGCACACGTTCCTGTGACCACTAACTGGCCACCAACTGGAACCATGAGCAATTAGAACAAGGAATGTCACCAGCACACCATAGGTCTCCAAAAAATGGGTCCAAAGATTTATTATTCAGCGTTCACATCATTACAGCAATATTTCAGAGCCTCGCAGGACCCCTTTGTCAGGCATGTGACTACATGGATGTGCTGGTGACATACCTCGTTCTGTTTGTTCTAATTCAGGGACAGTGTCACGACTAATACTCACCGAGGCCAAGATGCCGAAAGCGGCTCGCCCTTACGACAACGCGCACCCAGACCCCTGGAGTTGATACAGGGAGCAGGGGGCACGCGGAGGCACTGGCTTCCGGTATGCGAGAGATCCGTAGGTGGAACTGAAGAACTGGTCACAGACTAGGTTGCAGGCTGGGGATGCACCGGCCAGTGCGATGCAGAGCCGGGGGGACACTGAGGCACTGGAAGTCTGTTTAAACAGGCAGAGGTCAGAACCGGGTAATCGGGCAGAGCAAGTCCGTTTGGCAAGCAGAGGTCAGAATCGGGTAATCAGGCAGAGCAAGTCCGTTTAAAGCAGGCAGGGGTCAGAGGGGTATCGGGCAGACAGCGGTATCAGTATTCATAAGCCAGGAGTTCGGTACACAGAGCAGTAGATAGTTTCAGGATTTGACAGGGACACAGGAGTTGTCAGAAATAGTCTCCCCCCGGCGAGCGCGTCAGCGCGACGCGCTACCGGGTACCTGCACGGGCAACGGTGCGCACACGGGGACCTCCATGCACCTGCACGCGCCGCACCATCGGGCCACGGACGGGTGTGCGGCGAAGCGCCAGTCTACTGCGCATGCGCCCTGGAGCCCGGCGAGTGGAGACACTTGAAGTCTCCTGACAGACAGTCCCTCAAAATCAGATACAGTCCTTCGAAATCAGGGACAGTTGGGAGCTATGTGCACATTAATTAGGTGCCCGTGTTTCCAATATTTTGGACCCACTGTAATTGGACCACAGCAAGGTAAAAATTATAATAAAGTAATAAAAATAAAGATGTATGTTTCATCAGGGCCGGGACAAGGGGTGGGCAGGGGGCTACTCTGGGCACAGTAGTTTACTGTAGGGATGGGGGCTCCTTTCTTCTGTTAAAAGGCTGACTGGAATGGTGACAGCAGTATCACTACTCCTGTCAGCCCAGCCCTGGGAGTGGTGAAGAGAGAGATAGGAGGAGGTGCTGGTTGTTTTTTCCCCTCCTCCTAGTGCAGTGCTCTTGTGTTCAGAAGCTAGCAGCAGGAGCGCCACACTGGCAGGAGGGAGAAAGAGAGGACACAGCCGAGTACAGAAGTGCCCAGGAGAGAGCTGGGAGTAAAGGAAAGAGCTGGGAGGAGGCGGGGCTACAATCTCTCTCTCTCTCTCTCTCTCTCTCTCTCTCTCTCTCTCTCCCCCTCTCGCTCTCTCTCTCCCTCTCGCTCTCCCTCTTTCTCTCCCTCTTTCTCTCCCTCTTTCTCTCCCTCTTTCTCCCTCTCCCTCTTTCTCCCTCCTGTCATTGCAGTGCTCCTGTAGGCTGTAAATACAGCTGCCGGCTTCTGCATACAGGTTCAATGACGACTGGGATTGATTCCTCTAATATCTTACACCCCACAGCCACTTCCACAGAAATTGAAGGTGGAGGCTTGTAAGCAAACCCTGAAAAATTTGAATCAGTCAACTGTATATAGAAGCAGGTGGCATTGTCCCTAGTGTGACAGAAGCCTCTGAGGGTATGAATGGCTTTAAATACCTTCACAGCTATTGATTATGTATGAATGGGTTTAAAGGTAAACAAAGCTATTCATATGAATATGTGTAAGCCTGAGTTCACACTGGAAGAGCGCTTTACCACTCTGGTAGCTGTCTGTTCCATTCTCCGGTAGGGGGCTGTGTGGTGCAATCATCAATCATTTTCTGGTGTCTGTTTGAAATAGTTTGGTTACTAAGGGACAGCACAGTTCATTCTTCCTTTAGACCCTTTATTGAATGAGGCCAAAATGCTGAGGCGACCCATGCACGTGATCCTACCAATGATCCACCAACTGGTTGGATAAACAGAAGAGCAGGGGGGTACGGAGGTGGAGCAGAAGAGCAGGGGGGTACGGAGGTGAGACAGATGTGCAGGAGGTACAGTGGTGGGACAGATGAGAAAGCAGGTTACAGTGGTGGGAACAATAAGGAGGGGGATCAGCGGTGTGACAGAAGAACCGGGTACAGTGGTGGGGCAGATGTTTAGGGGGGTACAGTGGTATGGCATTAGTGCAGGAGGTACAGTGGTGGGAGAGATGAGAAGGGGGTTCATCGGTGAGACAGAAGAGCACAGTACAGTACAGTGATGGGGCAGATGAGCAGGGGGGGTTACAGTGGTGGAAAAGATAAGCGGGGGGGGGGGTTCAGTGCTGGGGAAGATGTGAAAGGCATGTGCATTAGTGGGACAGATGAGCAGGGGGTTACAGAGGTGGGGCAGAAGAGCAGGGGTGTACAGAGGTGGGGCAGAAGATCAGGGGGGTACAGTGGCGTGGCAGAGGAGAAAGGAGATACAATCCCTTACATGACAGAGTGTGAAGTTAATGTTTTTTTTGTTAAAAAATTGGCACGCTCAATTTCTTTGAAAACATTTTTCGGCACACTGTGGTCAAAAGGTTACCTACCCCTGCGTTAGGGACCTGGACTTTAGAGCCCTTGCACACTGGGGCGGTTTGCAGGTGCTATTGCGCTAATAATGGCGCCTGCAAACCGCCCCGAAAGTGCCGCTGCTTTCATCCCAGTGTGAAAGCCCCGAGGGCTTGCACACTGGAGCGATGCGCTGGCAGGACGGTAAAAAAAGTCCTGCCAGCAGCATCTTCGGAGCGGTGAAGGAGCGGTGTGTATACCGCTCCTTTACCGCTCCTGCCCATTGAAATCAATGGGATGGCGCGGCTATACCGCCGGCAATGCGCCTCTGCAGAGGCGCTTTGCGGTGGTATTTAACCCCTTCTCGGCCGCTAGCGGGGGGTAAAACCGCCCCGCTAGCGGCCGCATACCGACAGTAAAACGCCGCTAATAATAGCGGCGTTTTACCGCCGACGCCGCCCCCCGCCCCAGTGTGCAAGGGCTCTTAGATGAAGTATTTATTTTTTAAAGTTTTTTTTTATTTATTTTTTTGTAATATTGTTCTAGGGAGGAGAGACACACTAGAAAAGGGGTGAAGGTTTGCTTTACACTTCTATTACTGTATTATAAAACTCTTTTTATATTAGTGTGACTTTTCTAATGGCACTAGTTTAATGCAGACTTAATTGTATTCAATTCTTTGGTCAAGGTAATGCAATGTACTGCATAATATTGTGGTGATTAAAAAATAAAATGCTGTTTTGATCAGCTGTAATGTATTGGAATTGTTTAATGAGTGCAGGTCATTTCTGAATGCTAAGAAAATTGCCAGCACACAAAAGGCAGTGTAGATTTGATGTTCATGTTACAGAGAGAGAAACACGAATGAAAGAATGCATTGTGTTCATGTCGGAAATATAATTTCTGTAAATGGTGAGATATTGAAAGTTTAACGGCATTTAACGCGTCTGATTAAAACCATGGTGAGTTGTCTCACAAAAGTCTTAGTAGAAGAAAAATAGAGGATTAATACTGTACATGCAACTGGTATGACAGCTACATAGAATTGATATTATTACCTTTTCCTACATGAATTAGAAGTCCACCATGCTCAAATTACTGGTACACTTACTGGTAAAATAGTTATAGAAGCACAAGTACTACACACAGTTGACTTCCTGTGTAATAATCATGTTGAAGAATTATGCTGTCAGTTTTAAAATCCAAGTCTGACTTGAGAATTCAATTTCCATTTTTTTTACCTTCTCCATGGATAAATTCACTTGAACTTCTTGCAGGAAAACATTTCCTAAGTGGAGCAGAAGATGGGCCTGGGTTGTGGCAGTTTCCGTCTTTATCTCTGTGCTTTCACCAGGGAGATAGCCATTATTCTGATAGCTGAGCAACATCTATTTTTTTTTAAAAAAAAGAAAAACTCAAAGTGCACTGTTTTTATAAAGTAGAAATCCACTGGGCCCACTCCTATCTGTTGGCAACATATAGAATATATTCATCAGGCTCTGGGGTCCTTCTTGTGCAGCATCTTGGTGTCTGTCTGCCACCCATTAATGCACATCACATGTACTATTGTGGACATTTTACACTGATAAGCTGGTTCCTGAAGGATAATTGTACTAAAATGTAATCAGAACTTTTTTGTCCCTGATTTAGACCTACTTATCTACAAGCTATCTAGCAAAGATAGCTTCTTTAAAGCCCTTTTCTAGTCATAATATATTGTTTGGCTTTGAGTAGAGCGAGGGAAGGTCTTTGTGGGGTTTCACTGATGTTTTTGTGACCACACTGGAAGTGATGGGATCTCCCTACTGTAGATAAAAACAGTACTGCAACATGTCTGCCTTTTTCCGCCCGGCTCCACAGCTCTCCCTCGCACCCTGCAGATGAGCCGCAGTGCATGGAAATAAATGGAATGTCGGTAGTGTGAATCCAGCCTTTAGTGTCAAATCTAAGCTGGGAAAAGAGGGAGGAATCGCAGCTGCGCACACGTCCACACAATCAGACATACAAACAGCTCCAAGGATAAGGATTAGTTGAAAAATAGGTTTACAATAAACTGCATATACGAACGTCCTACTTCCTGATTGAGCAATAGATTGTAGTTATCCCAAGAAGGATGTGTCGCTGTTAGCTGATTGAGATGTAGATGCATATATTTAAGCAGGTAGGTATTACATGGGCCATCCTATGTCCTTAATCCAAGTTGACAGTCCAGAGTTCATCTGTGGTACTTAGGACTAGGGGCTCTCATTTACCTACAGGGGGCACAGGTGGCTTAATGATGCAGGCTACAGTGTCCGGTAAGTAAGGCTGCGGGGGTAAAACTTCTTAAGTGGTAAACTTTTTTAGTTCACTGATCCATCTGGTGTAGGATGGGGAGGGAGGAACGCTTCAGGGGGAGTTGGTGTTGTCAGTCCACAGCTGAGCAGCAAATTCAACTGAATAATAGCAATGAAATATACACTCACCTGTGCATGTGTCTTCTCATACCTCCGCCCATCCCTTCCGGTCCGAGCTCCACTCTTGAAGTCACTGGGTTATCTCTTCAGAGAGTTGGTCCAGGTACTGGATCAAGTATCACCCCCGCCTCCCACAGGCTTCTGGCTGTTCCGTCGCCACTGCCTCAATTTGCTGTTCGTGTTGGCACTACGACCCCTCCATCGTCACGAACATGCTGACGTCACACTGGCTCGTTTCGTTAGCCAATGACAGCTTAGTGTCAAATCTAAGCTGCCCAAAAGTTAGTCCCACATTAACCACTTTAGGCCCCCCCGCATTGTACAGTGGAGGGGTGACTCCTACAGACACAGCGACGTACCTGTACTTCTCTGCCTCCTTTTGGGTTGGGGGCATGCGCCACCCCCAAAAAAAAACGCGGGGCTCTGTACAAAGTGAACAATCTGTTCCTTACCCTTGCAAAGCAGGGAAAAGGAACAAATATATATATTTTTTGTAATAAGCAGCACATAATACACACATTACAGTGACCAGCATTTATCGGTTGTTAAGCAGCAGGGTTGCCGCATCCTTAATAACCAATAACTCAGCTGTCAGTGGGGTTCCCCTGTTGACAGCTGAAGTGTAAATGAAGTCCTGGCAATTGGGCAATGTTTATCAACAACAATGCTCATCCGCTGAAACAGAGATGAAAAGAAACCTTGTTTTCTTTTTGTATCTATCTTTCTGTTTATTCATCTACAGATCAAAGGGATGAACTTCCCTCTGCAGATGAGCAACCTGTCAAGTAAAAAAAAAATTTTTTTCTGTTTTTTATTAAATTGTTCCTATGTTTAACCCCTTATTAACCCTTAATTTACTCCAATCAGCCTTAATAACTCCTTATTATCCTTCTCCATTTAATTTAATATTTTCCTGCTGATTATTTTTCGTTCGCTTATATTTTATAAACTCTTAATAATTAACTTTTTTTTTGTTTGCTTTGTTCATTAATAGTTTTACAACTTTAACATATATTTACATGTTTCACATTGAAAAAAGCATAACATTAAAAGCTTTGTACCATTGCTGACAGCTGAAGTGTAAACAAAAAAGTTGCGATAGGTATCGGTAATTGGTATCGGTGAGTACTAAAAACATAAATTGGTATCGGTCCATCCCTAACATAAATTTAATTTGGGTACAGCGTTGCATGACTGTGCAATTAGCAGTTAAAGTAGCACAATGCTAAATAGCAAAATTGGCCTGGTCATGAAGAGGGTAAAACCTTCCGGAGCTTAAGTGGTAACAAAAAAAAAACCCACTAATACACAGGCTTCAATATGTGGTGCTATCATACCAAATAAACGAAAAATGAAAAAGCATATAGACAATAATAAACAGGCAGTCTTGCTGACCCGGCCCCCTCCCCATGCAGGGTTAGTGATGCCGCTGGTCTTGGGCAAGTGGCTGCCCCCCCAAGACGAGTACTATCAGTCACAAATAATTCATTATTGGTCTTTAACTGAGCAGTGGGTCGGACAGCGGTGGCGGAGCAGACGGTCATACATGCACTTTGTCCTCTGGGAAACCAAAGATTTGTTTGGTGGGATTCATATCAAAATGGAAATCTACATGAAATACTATAAGCCAAGGTAAACTTTGAATCAACTTTGTGGGTTTTCTATTTATGTTGTATAATTTGAAGTAATTTTAATTAGCTAAGTTTATTAAGCCTAAGCATTGACCCGCTTCTATATTGTTGTAGGTTACGATATGCACAATTTCCTTTAATGTAGGAATGCCATGTCATTTCATCAGTCGCGAAGCACAGTTCTCTATGGGTAATTAACAGTCATATTTACATACATAATGAATTAGTCACCCTTTCCTGATCTCATCTATAGTCTACAGCTACAAGTGATCTGGTAGTGCGGATTGTTTTCATTCTCTTGTATTGTAAACCAGCATGAAAGAATACACTGGCGTCGATGTGATATTCCGTAATTATTTTCTTGCAGCATCAAATGTTCTCTTTTCTGATTCTCATCCAGTCTACTAGTTGATATAATGTGGATTTTGTCATTTTGTGCCACTCTTTGGATTTGCATCTGCATCTATCTTTCCTTTTCAGTATGCCACATTTGTCATGTTTATGGAAGACTCGGAAATCGCACAGAGCATATTCATGTTCTTTCACATTAAATATTTAGATCCTAGTCGTTCAGTGCATCAAGGCCTTTCTGTGAGGGGTTACTTTGGGTGATGAATGCCATTTGTGCATAACATGTATCAATAATGATTGTTTCATAATATCGGGGGTTGAGATGTCATTAGTGATTGCAGATCTTACTGGTTTCCAGGTCTATTTTATGTGAAATACCACAAGGACATCCCATCGTTGGCTTATGAGTAATGTTGATCTTTCTTTGCTGGCAGGTTTCATTTGAAATCTTTCTTCTAAAACAGATAAATTCGTTTTCCAGTTGTGAATTGCATTTTGTATAGTTTACACGGTGGATGCTTGCTAGATGTATATTTCTGAAATTATAATACATAAAAAATATGTAATAAAAGCAAAATAGCAGTTGAGAGCCCAGGAGCTGGATGCTTTTCTTTTTTTGTTTTTTTTCATGTTTCCAGAAAATCCTAATTATATAGCTTGAGCTTACCCATATTGTTGCAGGAAAATCGAGTTTTAGGCTGCCCTAAACATAACAGAGCACTTGGCACTATTGTGAATCATGTTTCAAATAAAAAAAAAAAATTCACAAATAGTAACAATTTTCTCTGCTTAATTAATGGGGTGTTTCAAAAATACTTATATGGCAGTAGCACCCAATATCAGATTGATGGTTCCGGTAAAAGAAAATATGCACACGTTTTGCTTACGATAATTTAATTTAATTTACATTAAGGCCTCGTCCACAAAGGGCATACTAAAATATGCACCCATGGAGGGCTGTGTTTACCCGCATGGGGGGTACATCCCTGTGCAGGCAGTCCCAATCATGTCAATTGGGATGTCATAGCTGCATGGACACAGCTTCTGCTTCCATTTCATGTCCGTGTTGGTGTGGGTGCCAGTCTGCAAATGCACACTGTGTTAGTTCGGGGACGCACACCAACACCCACGTGCACCTGCTGCATCCCAATTAAATGATATATTTTTAAATTGGGATTTGTATTGGTACCTCATCCAGAACAAGCATATAGAAGAAAAAGCAGAAACGAACGGACTTTACTGGTACCAGAAAAGGACTTGATTATATAAATTCAGTTTAAGCCTGGGTTCACACTATTGCAAACTGGATGCGGGTTCCCCCGCATCCAATTCGCAATAGCAGAAGATTTTGACCGGCTCTCTATGGAGCCGGGTTCACATATCACCGCTGCGGCTCTGGTGCAAATTTGCACAGGAGGTCTGTGCATCTTTTGGTCTGTTTCAGGTCCGAATTCTGCCAAAAATTTGGTCTGAAATCGGATCTAAAATGGTGAACGGGGACGCGCCGGACTCCTGCTGTAAGGCACATGCGAAGATGGTGTGAACCCAGCCTTAAAGGTATTTTATTACAAACATTTTTAAATATTGTAGCATATGCTCATAAAAACATGAGATAATAGTAATGTAGACCATACATATACAGTTGTGCTCAAAAGTTTGCAGAAATTGTGAAATTTTGGCATTAATATTGAAAATCTGACTGATCATGTCTTTTATTTAAGGTGCCTTTCACACGGACGGCTATTGTGCCACAGTTAAAAGCATGTTTTTTTCCTGTGAAATTCAAGACTCCAGGCACTGCGATCAGCTGCATTTGCACAGTGTGATTAGCTGTGGTTGCCAGTGCGATTAGCTGCGGTTGTGTTGAGCTGCGGTTTGCCATTTCCATGGCAACCCGACAGGGTACCAACTCGCACTGCTTGGTATGAATCTTGAGGGGGAACTCCACACCAAATTTGGGCATGGGTTCCCCCCCAGGGGCATACCAGGCCCTTTGGTCTGGTACAGATGTTAAGGGGAACCCCCTACGCCAAAACAACGGCGTGGGGTCCCCCCCAAAATCCATACCAGACCCTTATCCGAGCACGCAGCCCGGCCGGTCAGGAAAGGGGGTGGGGACGGGCGAGCGCCCCCCCCCCGACCAGACCGCATGCCCTCAACATGGGGGGTTGGTGTTTTGGGGGAGGGGGCGCCCTGCGGCCCCCCCACCACAAAGCACCTTGTCCCCATGTTGATGAGGACAAGGGCCTCTTCCCGACAACCCTGGCCGTTGGTTGTCGGGGTCTGCGGGCGGGGGGCTTATTGGAATCCGGGAGCCCCCTTTAATAAGGGGGCCCCCAGATCCTGGCCCCCCACCCTATGTGAATGAGTATGGGGTACATGGTACCCCTACCCATTCACCTAGTGAAAAAGTGTCAATAAAAAAAACACTACACAGGTTTTTAAAGTTATTTATTAGACAGCTGCGGGGGTCTTCTACCGGCTTCGGGGGTCTCTCCGGTTCTTCTCCACGCTCTCCGGGTCTTCTGCTGGGCTGTGACTCACTGGATCTATCACAATCCGCAGCACGATGAGACACTGGAACGCTGTGAGAGCCGGCGTCATCAGCGAGGAGAGAAGGACCCAGAAGTTATGTCAGATACTGAGAGACTCTGTGACCAGCCTGGACCGCAGAGTAGAGGATGTGAGGTCATAAGAACGTTTCGGGAACTCTGGTTCCTTTGTCAACCTATCATAGGTTGACAAAGGAACCAATCAGAGTTCCGAAACGCGTCCCTTATGACCTCACATTCTCTGCTCTGCACTGCGGTCCAGGCTGGTCACAGAGTCTCTCAGTATCTGACATCACTTCCGGGTCCTTCTCCTCTCCTCGCTGATGATGGCGGCTCTCACAGCGTTCCAGCGTCTCATCGTGCTGCGAATTGTGATAGATCCAGTGAGTCACACATCCATTCTGAAGACTTTCCTCCGCTGTGACCCCTTCCAATGCTGTTGTTTACAACTTCCATGACGTGCCTGTTTTATTCCTCCATCCTGTAAGTGTTTTTAACCCAGTTGGGATATTAAAACAGTTTTTCTTCTACACTTAGAGGCGCCTTTTTGTTTATGTTTTCATAGATTTTGCTTCGTTCTGTCAAGCTGCAGCCCTTAGTGTTGAAGATTCCTTCATATCATCGCCATCACCAGTATGATTGGACTTTTTGTATAGAGGCCTTTTTAGATATTATGAAGTTTTGAGCGCCCTAATTTCCAATCTTTCTTGGTCTACCTGACCTTGGCTTGGTATCAAAAGAGCACCTTATTTTCCACTTCTTAATAAGCGATTAAACAGTACCGAGTGGCATATTCAAGGCTTTAGATATCTTTTTATATCCTTTTCCATCTTTGTAAAGTTCCATTACCTTGTTACGTAGGTATTTTGACTGTTCCTTTCTACCTCTTCATGGCTCAGTGTCTAGCCTGCTTAGTGCATCCATGTGAGAGCTAACAAACTCATTGTCTACACACACTAATTACGATTTAAATAGCCACACATGTGGGAAATTAACCTTTAATAGCCTTTTTAACCTGTGTGTGCCACCTTCTGTGTATGTACCAGGGCCAAACATTCCAGGGTATGTAAACTTTCAATCTGGGCCATTTGGGTGATTTCTGTTGTTAGTTTTTTGGCTCCTTTAAAAATCGTATGTGATAATAAATGGCTTCATGTGATCACTATCCTGAATAGAACATCTCTGTAACCTCCTGGGGATTTACATCCAATTCTACCTTAAGCTCTCTCAGTGCATTTGCACGGTTCCACATGGACCATTGAGCAGATACGGTCTATGGGCTCTTTGATGCCCTCTTATGGTTGCTGCAGTACTACTACTTATTGGCTATTTATTGGCTTTTTCCTTGTTGGAACTGAACCCCGAGATTGGTTGTAAATGGAAACAGTCATCCACCACTATTGCTAAGACCTTGACGTCTATATTTGAATAAATTTGAACTACCGTTTTTGAACTTGTTAAAGCCTCTTTACAAGTTAAACCCTCTTGTGTATTAACTGAAACCTAAATGTGTCCTGAAGAAGTTCTATACGAAACGTGTAGACACATCAGGGCTTGTATCATGCATATTTCTATATAGATGATTTTTTATTATCTTTTGTCAATGTCTTTGTACCGTATATATCTATATTTAATAAAATTGATTATATTGTTATTTTGATTATGCTTTCTCAGGTTTGTTTTGCCTCTAAAGTCCACTCAGGGGGTCCTTGCTGAACCCCCTTTTTTCTTTTCTATGACATACAATTTATACGGATGTGGCCATAGGAGTGTCCTTTTTTTCAATTTTTTTGTCCTATCCTGAATAAAAGACAGTTTTTTGGCATGATTAGTCATATTTTCAATATAAATTCCAAAATTTCTCAATTTCTGCCAGGGTATGCAAACTTTTGAGCACAACTGTACATCCTTAAACATATAGGGCCTTAAATGCAACTACCACTCAGTACAGCATCCAGCTGTAGCATATTTCAGTCTGTCAAAGTCTATGGATGCTGCACCTGTGCCTGCTGGGTGCACAAAAACGGCAGGATTTAAAGCACAGGAACTCAACGCCCAGTCTGCATGTCACCTAAAAAATGAGTTGTTCCTCTCTTCTAAATGATAAAACCTACGATGTATAGGACCTTCGATTAGATTTCCATAATTTTTTCATTAAAATTGGTGTAAACCATTTCTGTTTATTTTTACCTACAGGTAAGCCTATAATAAGGCTTACCTGTAGGTACTATGAATATTTCCTAAACCTTCATGGTTTAGGAGATATTCACACTTCATGCAACCGGTGATGTCACCGCCACATGCACTCTAAAGGGACAGTATACCCATGTCATCCCTTCAGAGCTCTGTGCCGCAGTCTGTGACTCCCGTGTGCATGTGCGGGAGTAACGTAATCGCAGCACGGCCAATCAGACGGCCGGAAGATGGAAACCTGGAAGGAAGACCGAGTGAAGATTATGCCTTTACTCCCCTTTCCTTTGCAGGGTTTGTTTTTTTTTTTTGATTAACTTTTTTTTTTACTCCCTCTTTAATACATCATCTTACTGTAAATTTTAACTTTCGTCTTTTGTACCAGGGCACTCCTAGCTTAGTTGCTGGTCACAAAAGCAATGCTAGATATTCTAGAAATATGTTAGTTTTGCACTTTTATATATTATATTGTTTAGACTTTGTGGTCCGATATCTGGTCTGGTAGCAAGTTGCCAGCAAGTTTTGGGATATAGTGTTATTTTATGTATTTATTTTCTTTGAATCATAGTGTAACCTTGAGAATTAATAGAGAAATTGAGTCCTTCTGGCAAGGCAGTTCATTATAAAGGTATCACCTGAAATTTGCTTTCTCATCTTTCTTTTCACCTTCAGTGGGCAACTGCAATCTAAATGTGTCTGTATTAATATTGGTATGATGTTCACTCTCTTCTGATGCTTTTTTTTTTCTTCTTCTTTGTCTGGGCTAGATTGAAATTTCCTCCTTGTTCTCGGTATAACCTAGTGGCTTTTCTTTGTGAGATGTGAGCTTTGCATGAGATGACAGGCAGTCCTGTACTTATTTCTGAACACATGCTTATCTTGCTTATTGGCATCTGAAAAGAGCAAGCTTGTATGTTTTTTTAATACTTTAACCCAAATTAGATTTTTCAGTATTACATGGGGGTCAGTTTGGAAATTCTCAAATGCCCAGTTGGGTGCTAGTGCCAATTTACACCAGATCTTCCATATCATACAGCTACAGTGAAAATAGAACATGGAGTCATTGATATAAATACTGCTAGCACACTTACCTGCTCAGAGCTTCAGTGAGACCTGGAGGAGAATATGGACAGAAGGGCTGCATGACTATGGGAGGAACAGGGTCAGTGAACGGTCATCTAGGTCAGTGTGTTTGGTGGGGCTGTAGCCCTTACCTGATTGGAGGCTGAGGTTGAAAGGGCAGGGTTCAGATGAGAGGGTCTTTGCAGATAGTCAGTTCTTTCACATTCCATGGAGTCAGGAGAAGTGGCAACTTCCCGCCTGCCCCGGTGTTAGAAGTTACCGCAGTGTATAGGTAGTGGTGGGGGTTTTGGTGTCAAGTTTTGATCGAGTTTAAAAAAAAAGAAAAAAGATTTTTTTTTTTATGTATATGATCATAATCTACTAAATGCTGTATGTTGCTCATTTTGTCACAGCAGTTGGCAGGTCAAGGTTTTTTTTGGGGATCAGTAATTACATGGTTACAAAGGTGTGGGGGCCCATCTAAGGTATGGCGCTTCCTCTTGGTTAGCGGTGGTTCTCCCAGGAGCGAGGTCCCCTGGGGGAGGGGAATATAGAAGTATGTGTGATGTCGGAACGTCTTGGAGGCGGTTGTGGCACGGCTGAGGACGTTGACGCTTCCTGTTAAAATTATGTCTTAAGGACACGCAAAGACCTCTTGTTGGGCATTATATTGTTGGATTTGCACTTATTGGTATGTTATAATGATATGTTATTTTATTCTTTGGTTAATAAAATTGGCTGCTGTAGCTGTTTAAAACCCATGTCACTCAGTCCGTGTCTTTATTCTATATTTGTAAGGACCTAAGTTGACGAATCCTTTAGTCATGTTTATCATGACTGCAGTGCGCTATTCCAGCAATTCCCTTGTCAGTAATCTCGTGATTTGGGATCATATTTGGTGATTGTTTTTTAAATGCAGTACAGGAATTCCTGAACACGCCCAATGTGACTTGTATACAGAAAGCCTGATGTATCACATTTTGAATACCAAGACATTTTATAACCACCAATAACATTTATATATGCCTACAAAGGTTTTTTAGTGATACAGCAAGCAGAGAGAGGAAGTTGCACAGCACAGATTTGGGAAGCAGACACAACAATTCCACATGTGAGGTGCTTTCTAAAGTCTGGCTGCAGTGGATTACAGACAACATTAAGGCCCCATGCACATGGGTCACCTGCGTTAAAGTGATTTGTAAATGATAACCTTGTAAAACAGCTCATTCAGTTTATTATAGAAATGAAAAGCAAAACATTTTTGTATAGATATATAAAAAAATTATAAATACCCTTTTTTCCGCTTTTTTTTAAATAAATGACCAAATTCCCTCTGTTCTCAGCTTCATAAGAGCTGGGGTGAGGAGAAACAGCAGCACACCAAACTTGCCATTGAATGGATGTGCTGCAGGGGAGTGTCAGGACAAGTCTGATCATTGGAGGAGAGTACACTGAGTTCCCAGCATAGCTAGAGAACTGACCACACTGTGGTCAGTTTTTTTAAATAGGAAAACAAGGGGACTACCAGGGATTTCACATAAAGGAAGCAATACAAAGAGAACAGGATGCTTTCTCATACAAGTACAGTGATACCTCGGTTTGCGAGTTACACGGTATACAAGCGTTTTGCAAGACGAGCTATATTTTTTTTTTAAATCCTGACTTGATTTGTGAGCACTGTCTCGCAAGACGAGCAGGACTCAAGCTATTGGTGTATATATTACCATATGTGGCCAGAGGTCCGGGGGTTCTGGTGGCTCCCAGCACTTCCTTGAGAACTCGGAAATGCTTGGAGACAGTTGGAGACACTCCCAGCTGCATGGGGCTGGCGTAACGTGCGTCTGAGCACCCAAAAGTGTCAACAGTTCCCGAGTGTCTCCGAGCGTCACCAGCGCCCCGCACCTCTGGCCACATACAGTACTGCATACACCAGCAGTGGTTGTTAAACAAATCATCTGAGTTTCTATTTCTTATTGGGAAACTTGCTTTGATATGGAATTTGGAAACTCGAGTGCTTTGGATTACAAGCATGCTTCTGGAGCGAATTATGCTCGTAATCCAAGGTATTACTGTACTTTGGATTGTAAGCTCCTTGAGGGCAGGGACTGATGTGAATGTACAATATATATACTGTCTGTAAAGTCCTGCATAAATTGAAGGCGCTATATACAAGTACCTAAAAGTAATAAAAATGGTACAGCAGGCACATATCAGGAATATGAAGTGTTGGGGTAAAAAGCTTTAAAACACAACAGAAGTTATCTGGTAAGTAGAAACAACTTTTTTGCTTCCTAGAATTTTTTTCCTGCTTTTAGACCCCCATGCACACTGGGTATTTGGCTCCAGTGCATAAGGCTCTAGTGTTTAGGTGTGGAAAGAAGGAACAGGTGCACCATCTAGCCCCACTGGCTGGCAACCTGTTAAATTCCATGAGAGGCTGATAGCTGCTATGACTGGATGGTGCACAGTGGTAGTAATGATTAGGACAGTATGCACCAAGCTACAGAATGCAGACTTCTTGCATCCCAAGAATTCATACTTGGTCAAATACTGCCATTAGTAGCACGCAGTGCACCATCCAGCCTCAGCAGCTGTTGGCTGCCAGTAGCGGGGCAAGGCTGTGCACTTCCGCTTTCCACCCACACCTACACACAGGAGCCTCATGCATCAGAGGCCAACGCCCAATGTACATGGGGCCTTACATGTTTCTTGGTTAAGCTGCATTTACGTGCTTTTAGCTGTGTTTAGCCATGTAAAACCAAGCTAAACACAGAAATCCCTATTTATTTATTTCAATTCATTTTATTTAATTCTAATTTGTTTTAGTCGTAATTTTATTACCTTTCAAATGCAGAGACAAACCGACAGCAATAAAATACATCTGGGACTTACAATATTCAAGTACCCTTAAGTCTCGGTTCACACTGGGGTGGCTTTAAAGTCGCCGCCTATGAAGCCGCCCCAAACAGCACGATTTCAGCGTGACTTGCAAACAAATTCTTTAATAGAAGTCAATGAAAGCTGCTCTGAAGTTGCCCCCAAGTAGTACAGGAACTTTTTTTCTCTTATTTGGAGCGACCTGAGTCGCTTGGATTAGAACGGTTTCATTGCACTGAATGGAGCGTGACTTGTCAGGCGACATAAGTCACCTGACAAGTCACCCCAGTGTGAACCGAGCCTAAAAGAGAATTTTGGTTTAAAAACAAAAAAAAACAAGCATGCTTACTCCCTACCACTGAGTTCTTCCCTCCTCTCTGAGCAGTTACTGTCAGTCACCGGCTCTCTGCTGTGCCCCTCCAGTGCTCACTGGAGCGCTGGGCTGTGCAGGGGGCAGGCTCCATCTCCCAGCAAATCACTGAGAGGCTGATTCAGCTGTTGGTCCAGGCTTCTGGGTGGGGATCCAGCACCTGGACCAACTAAATGATGTCAACTGACAGTGGACTTTAGCCTGCCGTCAGCTAAAAATGGGTCACAGGACTACAGAACTTACTAGCTTTGGCCATACTTCTCTTTTACTGGGTACTCCCTAAACATAAACATACACTCATAAAATAAAGTAATACAAGTGGATGTAAACTGGGCTATACAACATGCGATGAACTAGGAGCGTGCAGAGAGAGCACATGGAGGTGGATAATATGGAACCCAAATCTGGGCATTTATTGGGGAATGTGGGTGTACAGAAGGGGCAATGAGACACCGAACAAAGAAATAGTCCACAGGGCAGTAATACGGGATGGCACAGGCCAATGATCTGGACACAGCAGGGTAGACGGCAGGATGGTACAGCAAGGGTGATGTCTGGCACGGGGCAAAAATCCGGCACAGCAAGGTAGACCACTGCAAGGGTTAATTCTGACTCAGCACAGGTCAGCAGCCTGGGCTGGGAGAGTCCAAGCAGGGTGGCTTGGGCAGGTCAAGCAGGGGTCCTCCAGGGTTAGGTCACTGGGTCTGGTTGAAGAGGGATATATGTGATCTGGGGGCAGCACAGGACCACACAGGCAGAGAGAAGGGGAGAGCGAGAAAAGCAACTGGCTGGCCCAGGCCCTGCTCTAGTATTCTACTCCAGAGCTGAGGTGCATTCCCTTAGCTAGGCTACACGATGGCAACAAGCTCCACCCCTTCTGGTCTGGCCACACACAGGAGTTTGGCACTGCAACAGGGGAAAAGAAGCGCTACGCCATGCCTGCCAAGACAGTTTAAAATGTGCAGGTGGAATAGATGTGTAGCCTGCATGTGGTAAATTCACATTCAGACACCTCAAAGGAGCCAATTGCCCAGTGCTTGACCGGGAAGCAGGATGGTAATAATCCCTCTTCCTTACAGCCCTTAGGGGTTTTTCCCTCAAAACGCGGCAATTTTTTTGGACTTTCATCTCACATTTGGGACATGTCTAGCAGGCCAGGCTGGTTGGAGTATCCCTTGGACTTTGTTATGCCTGATTCATTATTGTTTGAGTATATACCTATATTATTTTTAATAATTGCTGCAAAGACTGGTGCGCCATCTGTTTTTTATCTTGTACGACTGTTTTGGTTTGTAGCATGCAGGCGCTAACACTAGAAGAACTTGATCGAGTAGCAGAGAGGCGGGAGAGCGTTGTGGCGTCTCCTAGGCAATGTTCTCCAGCCAACTGAGCCTCCCCACTGTACTGATCACACCCTTAGGCTCTCTCCTTCTAGTTCTTGCAGCTACTCCACTTGGGCATCTGTCAGCTTCCCCAGTGAGTCTGCAACCCCAAATTATAAAAATGCTGAATTGAAGAAAATCACATTGTGCTCCTTTTACCACTGCTTATTGTACCTTTTACGTTTTTTTTTTTTTTTTTTTTTTTTGCTGTTAAAACAAATCCCATGCACAGTCAAGCACCCAAAAAACAGTTGCTTGTTTAAACAAAGTCTAAAGCTAAATGCATCTGTATTTCTAGTGTGTATACAATATGCAATCACCCCAATTGTGTTAGCACGGAAATCTTTGTTCTTGTAGGTACCGATATGTTTATAAAATGTAGTACTTAGCCTCATATTATATGAATAGTCCATCTTCTCCAGTCTCCAAATCCTTTTGGTACGTCTTGCTTTTTTTTTATTTCTCTCCTGCACATAATGCATACTGATCCTTTAATGAGATCTGCACTTGCAGAGGTGGTTTTACTCTTGGTGGAGTCCTAGAGCTCTCTGCAAAAGTCAGTGGGGAAGAACAGACAAACTGAAAAGATACATAAATAAGTGGACACTTGTGACCAAGTCAAATTGAATTCCCATAGGACATTGGGCTTAGTACAGCATTCTGTTAACATATTATCAATAACTTCAGGAGCAAAAAAGCTAGGCAAACAAATTTGGAGTGCTCGCATAATGCATCCAGCCAGAGTTTGGCAATGTATGATACTTTAATACAAAAAAAAAAAAAAAAAAATCAGCAATACTAGCACAGTGCTGAGTTATTAATTTTGCTGCACTTGTTGCCTTAAATTGCTTTTTAAGGCCTCCCACACACGCCTGTGTCCATTTTTTTTTTTGCTTATCACTTTCAACCAAACTATATTTATTTTGTTTACAGCATTCCTCGAAGCAGAAATGTGTAAAAAATGTTCCAAACGCAAAATTGTAAAGGTCTGCATATTGTCATCATAGTTGTCTACATGGTGTTGTGGATTAATATTAAATGTCAGCATTATGTCCTGGAGGGAGGAAGTCCAGAAAACAGGGCAGAAATAAATCTCTCATGACATTGGATTGGCTTCCTGTGTGTGTATGTGTGTGTATATATATATATATATATATATAATTTTTTTTTTCACTTCTGTCGTAGCTGCGCTCTGTATTCTTGCACCAGCGGGAAACGACAATCTGTATCTTTGTGCATCAAATTAAAAACTGGATGGCAGCTTTAACCATGCGCTGTTTTTTGTGTTCTCCAAATACAAAGTACAAAGCCTTATTCCAGAGCTGACCCGTAGCTGCATCCTCACATGGGTGATTCATTCTCACAACATTCTAAGGAGAATACAAACATGCATTGGATTCCTTCACATACATTTTTCATATTAAATTCAGATCCCGAACAAAAACTATTCTAAGAGATCGCATTACAGGCAATTAGCATATTCTTTTGTCTTTGCACAGTAGAGTAGTGAAAATACCAATTATGTGGTTAATCACTGCCCAGATGGCTTTGGGCAAAATGTTTTATAGATGTGATGGCATTCTATTAATTGTAATGAAATATGCATCTTTTTGTTCTTTATCTTGTTGATTTTCAGTTGATCGGTAGCCAAAAGGCTTGTGGGAGATTTATGAGAATGATCTGTGAGTGTTCAGTGTAGAGATTCCAGGCTGCAGGGCAAAGTGAAGCAACTAAGAGTAAAATGTGTATGAAATGGACAACTCTCACATTGTGTGCTTCATCAAATACGTAGCGTTTTTTTGTTTAATAAGCTAACAGAGCGTGGAGGTAAAGAGTAGCTAGGACAGTACAGCAGGCTTGGTTTATAATAACAAAATTAGCAACCTGTTTGCTTTTTCTTTATCCTGTGTTTGGCCATGCCGGACTGCTTGTAGGTAAAACCAACATGAGAACGGAAAAGATGGGTGGCCTTCTACCCTATGCCACTAGTACAGGGGTGCTCAACCCGTGGCCCACGGAACCCTCTGATGTGACCCATGACCTTAAACCAAGAAGCGCATACCTGGGGTCAGCAACCCGTTAATCACAATCTGGGCATCCCGACCCACCTTCCCAGAGCATCAAAGTGCACAGTGAGCTGGCACCAGCAGCGGAGGGATAATAAGCCAATGCTTCCTCTGTAGTGCCCACTCCTGTCCCAGGCAGAGTGATACCAAGTGCACTCTGGCTCTAATCCTTTCAGCCTGGAGAGCGATGCCAGCAGCAGCCGCAAGAGGAAACAAAGGTGTATTAAAGAATACTTACTAAAGAAAGCTTTTGCAATGGGCATATTAACCCCTATAAAAGGGTTAACTATAAGGCTGCTTTCACACTGACGTGCAGTGCACCTGTGGCTTTCCAGCGGGTTAGCTGAATTGAGCTCAAATTGGGTTCAAATTCCAAAAGAAGTTTCTTTTGAAAATCTTAACTAAGAATTTTTGTTTGAATTTTCCACCGTTAGTGGGCTACAGCAACAGCTGATTATTGTGTAGCCTTTGGAATTAAGTGATCGGCATGTTGGAGATTTTCTGAAAAACAAACTATTTTCTAATTAATGATGGGAGAATCGTGTGAAAAATATAATTGGAAAAGAAATGCATATGAGCACAAGAAAGGAAAATTCCCAGAAAGAAAAATAAATTCCCAGCCACAATTTTTATAGCAATGAGGTGAAATTGCCACACCAACATGGCTAGAAGCTATGATGCCCTATCTAGCTAGAAAAAGCAAGTAACGTTTAAAGAACCAAGTTATAAGCTTGGGATCTTTTAGTAGGACTTTTATAACTAAGTTTCTTCCATGTGGCAGAAGTTGGTCTTGAAGAACGGATACCGGTATATACTGTTATCATTCCAAGTCTGAGTAATGGTCCAAATTTTGTGTGATGCAACATCTGAAAGGATGCATTATTAAGCCTGGACTGAGAATTTACATGTTAATAACTCCATGCGGAGAAAGCGTACACTTTGGATTTTTGTTAGTCAAGCCACACTGAAAGGCTTGGTTTTGCCTCATCTCTTCTTATACACAACAGCAGGGGAGAATTATAGTCTTAAAATGCCACATGACAATGGAATGATCCTTTTAATCTAAATCTTAATCTGGTAACTGAGCCCTGGCCTTTTGTACTTTAATAAATTAAAAAGCTTTGGAGATTTAACAAGATTATACAATTACTTTTGTGCAAATGTATTTATTAGACAAATACAGCTGATATGTTTAAAGCTGGACATATACCTAATTGTCCTTACAGATACAGAATGTACTGTATGTACACCATTTATTTTATCATGGTAGCGTGATGGTTTACGTTTTTGGGGTTTTTCAAAATGTACCATAAGAGAGCTCACAAACACTTGTAGGTAAAATAAAACTGTATGCAATAGTAACAACAGATAAAGATAACAAATGTAAACATATTAGGAAATGTCATGAGAATACTTGGCTACAGGTAGAATATAGATGTTCTTCCATGGAGGTCCTCGCCCATTTTCATGGCTTGGCAGAAGATCAGGACAGACAAATACTAGTTGTAGTTCTGTCAGGACTAACTGTTCCAAAGCTTGGCTGTAGTATATACAGGACTGGTTGGTAACATCTGACCAACCCTCTCTTGAAATCAACATTACTTTTTGAGGAAAGGATTTGGTCAGTTCGGGTAAAACCATCCTTATGTCCTTATATGTCCCCTTTACCAGGTTTTGGACTCATTGTTTGATATTGGTGAGCCAATAATAAGGAAATGTGAAATTTCCCCATCACCATTCTGCACCGATTCTTTGATAATATGATTGTTGGTTCAATTAACATATTAGATGTCTCTAGAAAAGGAACACCAACAGAGTTTTTAATTATTCCTTAATGTATCCAAAGCTGAAAATAGTTTTGACTATATAGATATATTTAAAAACTAAAATAAAGGTTAATTAAATATTGCCCTAAATACAAATACCATTTAAATTCTTATTTGGATCTTGGTGTCCTTGTATTTCACAAAGCAATTCCTGTTCATTATCCTGGTGTATGTATGTATGTGTGTATTTTATACACGGTATATATATATATATATATATATATACACAGTGGATATAAAAAGTCTACAACCTTGTTAAAATGTCGGGTTTCTGTGATGTAAAAAAATGAGACAAAGATAAATCATTTCAGAACTTTTTCCAACTTTAGGCTGGGTTTACACTATTGCGAATTGGAATGCGGAAATCTCCACATCCAATTCGCATGTCAGGAGATATGGAGCGGTTTCACAAATATCCAGAGCGGCTCTGGAGCGAATTGCACAGGAGTCCTGTGCGTCTTCTGGTCCATTTCAGATCCGAATTAAGCCAAAAATTCAGACTGAAATTGGACCTGAAATGGTGAACAGGGACACACCGGACCCCTGCTGTAAACTGCTCCGTACTGCAGTGTAAACCCAGCCTTAATGTGACCTATAAACTATACAACTCAGTTGAACAAAAAACTGAAATCTTTTAGGGGGGTGAGTAAAAAAAAAAAATAATGTAGATGCATAAGTGTGCACACCCTCTTATAACTGGGGATGTAGCTGTGTTCAGAATTAAACAATCACATTCAAACTCATGTTAAATAGGAGTCAGTACACACCTGCCATCATTTAAAGTGCCTCTGATTAACCCCAAATAAAGTTCAGCTGTTCTATTAGGTCTTTCCTGACATTTTCTTAGTCACATCCTACAGCAAAAGCCATGGTCAGCAGAGAGCTTCCAAAGCATCAGAGGGATCACTGTTAAAAGGTATCAGTCAGGAGAAGGTTACAACATAATTTCCAGGGCATTAGATACACCATGGAACATAGTGAATACAGCCATCAAGTGGAGAAAATATGGCACAACAGTGCCTATTATCAAGAACTGGACGTCCCTCCAAAATTGATGAAAAGACAAGAAGAAAACCGAGAGGGTGCCAAGAGGCCTACAGCAACATTAACCACTTCAGCCCCAGAAGGATTTACTCGCTTCCTGACCAGGCCATTTTTTGCAATACGGCACTGCGTCAATTTAACTGACAATTGTGCAGGCGTGTGACGTTGTACCCAAACAATGTATGTCCTCCCCCCCCACACACACACAAATAGAGCTTTCTTTTGGTGGTGTTTGATCACCTCCTGTGGTTTTTATTTTTTGCGCTATAAACAAAAAAAGACAAGGGTTTGTTCCCCTTGGATAAGGCCTTAGATTAATATAACGATCATATTTGAAGTAGAAAAATCATTTATTACACATGGTTAAAAAAGGTTACACGGAGTGTACAAGACCACAAACTGATGATAGACCAACTGTAGCATAGTAATGATATAGAAAGATAGCCTACACCCGACTCGTTTCAGAGTCTGTAAACTCCTTCCTCAGGGGTATAGAGGATATCAAGTCTAGTCATTTCAGTTGTGTTTCTGCAAGACACTCCATGTGAATTAAAAACAACATACAACACTGCCACAGAGAGTAGCTGCTCGCTCCATCCCCATCAGGTATCCTAGGAGATACAGTTGTGGATATGGTTAACAAAAATGTACTACAGATAGATCTAGGGAGCATCAGAAGACTCTCCTATATATGGGAAATTCAGACCCACTGAGGCCTATGGATGCAATCCTTCATATATAGGCCTGCTGGGAAATGGACCCGGTCATAGTAGATGGTATAGAAGGAAGACACCAGATCAAATTAGTGTTCGCATTAGGTCCTGGCCTCATGCACATATGTTTCACTTCCCTTCAAAGGGAGTGCAACTTATCTGCATGAGGCCAGGACCTAATGAGAACACTCATTACACTTTTCTTACCAAGAAAATCCTTCAAGCCCAGCTAAATTATTTAAAAACACATCTCAAGTCTCCCAAAAGCATGTGGGAAAATGTGATTTGGTCCGATGAAACCAATATTGAACTTTTTGTCCATAATGCCAAAAGATATGTTTGGCCTAAAAACAACACTGCACATCACCAAAAGAACACCATACCCACAGTGAAGCATGGTGATGGCAGCATTATGCTTTGGGGCTGTTTTTCTTCAGCTGGAACAGGGGCCTTAGTCAAGGTAGGAGGAATTATGAACAGTTCCAAATACCAGTCAATATTGGCACAAAACCTTCAGGCTTCTGCTAGAAAGCTGAACATGAAGAGGAGCTTCATCTTGCAGCATAACCATGACCCAAAGCATACATCCAGATCAACAAAGGAATGGCTTCACCAGAAGAAGATTAAAGTTTTGAAAGGGCCCAGCCAGAGCCCAGACCTGAGTCCGATTATAAATTTGTGGAGTGATCTAAAGAGGGCTGTGCACAGGAGATGCCCTCGCAATCTGATTTGGAGTTTTTGCAAAGAAGAGTGGGCAAATATTGCCAAGTCAAGATGTGCCATGCTGATAGACTCATACCCAAAAAGACTGAGTGCAACCATATTATTTTATTTTTTTTATTTTTACTTCCCTTCACCTAAAAGACTTCAGTTTGTTGTTCAACTTAGTTGTACAGTTTATAGGTCACATTAAAGGTGGAAAAAGTTCTGAAATGATTTATCTTTATCTATTTTTATTTACATCACAGAAACCTGACATTTTAACCTAGGATGTTTTGAACTTTTTTTATATCCACTGTATATGCAAACAGTGCTGATGTCATTACTACTTTAACTAGATAATACAGAGGCATTCAAAAAATAAAGTAGATTCATACTCTTTGTGGCTGTTGCTGAACTTATTGAAAAAGAAGTATACTTGTGCCTGGAGTTAAAGTATAACTATAGGGAAAACTTTTTTTTTTAGTTTTGGACAGAGTAAAGATGGATTTGTGCACCTATTAGGTGTTGCTGCCTGTGCCCCCATTAGGGAGATTCTTCTTTTCTATTTGTTCTGTTTACCATTATCATCAAAAGTGAAAGTAAAAGAAAATCCCAAATTTTGTGTTGTCCCCAGAAAAGTAATAGTGGAGAAATTTTCCAAAGGGGACACTAGTCCTGGTGACCTGGGGGGGGGGGGGGGGGCTCAAAGGATTTCCTCTCTTTCTGTTTTGGCTATGGGATAGATGTGAAGGTAAATCTCCTCAATGGGACACAGCTGGCAAATAAAAAGACTGATGAGGTTTATAATCATCCATTACTCTATCCAAAATTAAGAAAAAAGTGATGCCTATAGTTCTACTTTAAGGTTTACCATGAGAATTCCCTTTTCTTCAGCCATACATTACTGACAAATGTGTGACATAATCATTCATATACTGTATATATGTTCATTTTAAATTTAAATTTTTTTTATTTAATAGCAGAGTTTTAGTAAATGTTTTCAGTCTCACATCATTCAAACTATTTTGTACAGTTTTGTATGACGAGAAAAAGATTGATCGAGACAAGCCCTAACTGCCATGACATTAATTGGATGGACTGGAAAATCATTGAATGTTGACTCCATTTCTCTGCTGTACATCAGTATGCAGTGTTCATCTGAATTACACAACCCAGTGGATGAATACAAGCAATTATAATAGATGTAAAAGTCATACCATTTGTTTTTGAAGTAAAATCTGTAAGCGTAGAAGACCATCTTTGCCCTGTAGGGATTCTGTCGAAAACCGGCAGACATTATATTGTTTCTTAGATGGTGGTTATCCTACTGTATTGTAATTGTACTATTTGCCCTTATGTCATAAAGCAATGTCCAAACTGTTGGCGCTATATATAAAGCATAGTACACACTATTATTTTTTTTTTGTTGTTCAACCCAGAGAGCTGAACCAAAACAACTGAGGTGTTCAGAGGAGATCATGTACTAACAATCCAATCTTAGTACATCGATCTCCCCCTGCTGAGCTGTTGTGTTTTGAGAGGGGGGCGGCTAAGAGCACTGATTGGATGACAATTAGAACTTTTCAGTCATGCTCCTTCGACAGAAGCCGTACATTCGGCCAGCTTCTGTCGGACCG
Source organism: Lithobates clamitans (assembly GCA_037952925.1). NCBI lineage: Eukaryota > Metazoa > Chordata > Amphibia > Anura > Ranidae > Lithobates > Lithobates clamitans. The sequence goes on from JBBGZY010000242.1 coordinate 784,328, forward strand.
GCTGCCATACACACGGGCCGAATGTGTTGTTTCTATTGACCCGGCTGATATCACCCAATTTTTGGCCTGTGTGTATGGCCCTTTATTCCTGTGTAGTAATAATAATAATTTGTAGGGATTCTGTAGAAAACTGTGGCAGGCATTATCTTTTTTCTTAGATGTGGTTATTTGTAGGGATTCTGTAGAAAACTGTGGCATAAGTTATCTTGTTTCTTAGATGCTGGTTATTTGCTGTTTTTTTTTTTTTTTTTTTTTTAAGGCTGGGCAAAAAAGTGTCCAGTCCTGTCCCAAGCCTGATTCCCATAGGAAAAGTTTTGGGATACTCTAAGGAGGTGATAATGGAAGCTTCTGACATGGAAAGCAGTTGACATTGCAGATAAATATTTAACTAGTCCTGCTCCTTCCCTGTTGTCAAGGAGAAGAACTCGGAAAGGTGTTACCTGCCTATATTCTTGGACAGCTTGTGTGAGCGAGCACCTGGGCCCAACATTATAGATAACTGGCAAATATTATCCTGCCCATCATTTTCTGGAAGACATCTGCCAGTCCATGGTTAATACTCAGTAACTCTGAAAAGTACCGACCTATGCATAGGTCCCTGCTAGATAAATTTACTCAAGATTTTTTTTTGATGGTGGATGCAACATTTTATCAGAATTTCATATCCAAACAAACATGGGAGTTTATAATAGTGGGCTTCCCTAGGGAAGCTACCTTTTTTATGCTCTGCCCAAGCTGCATAAGCATTCCACAAATCGTGTAGTGGACAATCATCTTAAACCCTTTGTAACATGTATGTCATCTTATGTACGTGACACCATCCACTTTTTGCAAATCATTCAAGATATGCACATTGAGAATGGTACTCAATTGGTTGCTATAGATGTCGAGTCCCTGTATTGTACCATTCCTCATGAGAAGGGCCTTGCAGTGATCCGTCGTGCTGTCACAATTTAGCGAATGTGAATCTAGCTATACTGATTTCCTTTTAACATCTCTTGAATTTATACTTCATCACAATGCCTTCTGCTTTGATGGTTCCCACTACCTCCAGGTGCAGGGGGTGGCAATGGGGACATGTTGTGCCCCATCGTACGCCAATCTGTACCTGGGTAGAGTGGGAACATTCGCTGCTTACTAATGACTCGCTATCTATGTATATGGGCCATGTACTTGCATGGCACTGTTACATAGATGACGTGTTCCTCATCTGGGATGGACCAGATGATCTTTTACACACGTTTATGGCCTGTATTAACATCAATGAGTTTAATTTGTTTTACCATGTCACACAGTACAACTGATATCACCTTTTTGGATGTACCTATTAAAAAACAGACAGATGAGGGTCTCTCTAGTGAACTATGCCATAAACCTACAGCAGGGAACTCATTATTACATGCATCAAGTTTCCATCCCAAACCCCTACTTGCATCAGTCCCTTATAGCCAGTACTTGAGGGCTCGTCGGAACTGCTCAGATGATGCTAGCTTCAAAAATGAGGCTAACACCTAGAGAAACAGACTTCTAGAAAGGGGATACTCTAATTCTTGCCTTAAGAAAGCTTATAGAAAGACAATTAATTTATCTAATCAAGATTTAATGAATATACAAAATAAAACTTCAAATGATAATACAACCAGAATTATCACTACTTACTTGACACAGCACAAACCAGTTAGGTGTATCCTGAATAAGTACTGGCACCTACTAACAATGGATTCATTGCTTGCTCTATGTGTCTGACGTACCAGCTGTCGCCTACAGGAGGGCTCCCTCTGTGGGTGACAAACTGGTAGCAAGCGAATACAAACCTTATAAAGGTGATATATGCAAAACTTTGGGAACTTTTGCGAGTGGTGGATGTGCCTATTGCCAATACATGGTTAAGCGTAGACAACATCGATTTACCCAATGGACGCAATTTTTGTCCTAAACATTATGTAAACTGTAGGACTCCCAGCATATTGTACCTACTCACGTGTGAATGTGTGTGCTACTATTTTGGGAAAACTATAAATAAATTCTGGAAACAAATATACCAACATCTATCCACCATACACAAATGAGACCCTGTCATGCCTATTGGTCGTCATATGGCATTAGTTCACCCAGAATCTATCCCCAAGGTATACTTTCTGGCACCTTGATTGTATCCACTTCAACTCCAGAGGCGGTGACTTTAACAAGCGTCTCCTCCAATGTATGTTGAGATGGATATTTAATTTACAGGCCACCTCACCACCTGGCCTAAATGAGGATTTCAACTTTAAATCTTTTCTTCCGGGCTTTGTTTCAGGGGGCTGTGAATTGAATTTATAGCTTCTTTTTTCAAGTTCCAGATATGGCATTTCTATGCTACATCCCTCACCCCATGGCTTCACAAATTTATTAGCTATGAAGGTGCCCCTTTTGACAGTATGGGGACATTACAATTAGTGACACTTTAGCACCTCTATACTGCGATTCATCTCTCACAGTACAGCTCTGTGACTATATCATCATTTCTATAATTGCATGCGTGCAATGTGGATGATTCACATCATTGTTAACCATGTACATTTGATATTTAATCGCCATGTTTCTTTCTTTCTTTTTCCTCTGCATCTTTATTGTTTTTGGTTATTTTCATGTAATTTTCATTGTACACATGTTGGCTGTTATTGTCCTCTTTGTCCACTGGGTGGCGTATGGTGTACTCCCTGGTCTGCGCTGTTTCTTCACAAACACCCGGCGGGTAGGCTCCAACCGTGCATGGCTAAATAGATGACGGGGTTCTTCTTGTCTCCATGCGGGCCATATGTGCGGGGAGGAGCTCCTACCTGTCCCCACTGTGTTTCTCTGGGGGACTTTCCTTTCGCTGGTGACGTGCTGACGTCATCACGCTGCGAGGGGCGGGACTATGCCGTGCGCCTCCGCGTCAGAGAGATGCTTTGAATTCTGGCCTCAGCTGTTTTTGATACAGCTAATGAGGCAGAATAACCAGCATTACCCAAACAACTCTCATCAGCTGACTCACTATTTAGAGTGCTCAGACACAGCTGGCATGTCTCAGTCTGAGGACTGCCGCTCTGATGTCTGCACCTCTATTAGCACAGTGAATGGTAACATACTAGTTTATATAGGCAATTCTGGGTAACACATGCCCTTGTCCTGTTGTTACAGCACACTAGTTGTGCTTGTATACTTATTCCAAAAACATTGATTGACTTTCCTTTGTTTATTTATGGCCTTTCAGACAGCAATTCTCCTTTGCTGGTTTAACATCGGGGCGTCTCTTGTGGATGTGCATCAATGGCCGCCTCTGGGTTGCATGCTTGTCCATCTTTGTGTCCATGCGGCTTCTTTCTGCCAACGTGGATTCCCCGCATTTGTTTTTACCACTTCCCCATATCTTTTCAATGAACCCTATATGTAAATACCTTTAAGCCTAAATACTATATAACTCATTATGAAAAATCACTTGTTTTTTATGTACTATTGTACAAATACTATGTAACTATATCTATGTTGCAGATAGTCACCCAAGTATTACCTATTTCACCCTCTTTCTGCTCCTCTTCCCTCTTATTTCTTCTTCTTACCTTTTCTTTTCTATGTTTCTATAGCCCACAGGCTAGGTCCTGCTGGGTTCGGACACAAGATGGGAAACAATGTACAATTATATATTGCTGTTCTTTATTTCATCATTGATGAGTCATATTTTATATTTATCTCTTTGTTTTATTTCTTACCGCAAATTATATTTACAGTTCTGCAACTATATCTGCACAGTAGCGGAACTTAGTGTTTCGCCATACTATTAGTATTTGTTGATCTTAAAAGATTCCAGACATAATTTTGGGATCTGGGGTATATTCTATTGTTTCAGATTATTACTTTTGAAATCTCTAATATACCAAAATGTGTCCTTCATTGTCTTTATCTATTATTATGTTGATTTATTTGTCCAATAAAACCCTTTGTACAAGAAAAGTCACCCAAGTATAAATCCCCCTGATGAAGGAAAATATGTACCAATAAAATTTCCGAAACATGTCAGGATGTATGCTACAAATCTTAATGGACTGACCTCAGCTTGACTCTGGCAGTGCCTGGATTATTAGCTTTGGGTTTGATATATATGTGTATGTATTAAATGGTTGGTGTACTTTTTGTATATTTTAATGTGATTGTTTGACAACAAAATGTATCAGATACTGTGTACGCAATAAAAGTGGCACATGGTTGTCTTTTATTTACTCCATTGCACTTGTTGCATGCTCCTTTTTCTCATGTTTTAAGGATGTTGGCAGTCCTACACATTTAATTCCCATAAATAACCTTCTTCTCCCCAGACTATGGTTAGCGTAAGTCAACAGAAGCATGTGACTTTTGGCATGTCTATAGTTATCACAGACCACAGAAGAAACTATTGCATTTCCTGCTTGGGTTTAAAGTCTAATAACCAGGTTGGGTTCTGCCAACCCGTATGATCTCTTGTAAACATACGACCAATGTCTCAAACCAGTGGGTATCTTTTAGGGGGCAGGGCAGATTATTTACATGTTATTATCCAGCAAATGGTAGAATTTGTTTTTATTCCAAAATATCAAGTTTTGCAGAGTATGTAGTCTTTTGTGAAAGCCTAATTTTCTCCTGTGAGAGTTTCTGCATTTCTAGTTAAAGGCAGATGGAAAAATATTTCAAAACAGTAGGAATATGTCATGTGTCAATTGCTTTTTTGTAGTGCTTTAAATCTTTTGCATCCACCTTCCTCCCACTGCCACAGCATGCTGTTTTTATTTTTTTTTACTACAGAGCAGCGATGGATATTAAATTAAAATACTATTATTAAAGCAGAACTAAAGTCATTTTTTTCATCTTTCCATCTATTAAATCTTCTGCCCTTGTTGTCGTATCTTTGGATAGTAAAACATTTTTTTTTCTGCCAGTAAGTACCTTTATACAGCCCACTTCCTGTTTCTTGTCTAGTAAAAAGCCTAGGCGTATGACATCATGCACAGCTCTCTCTCACTCTCATGAGAGTTTGCCAGGAAGGAGGGCCAATGAGAGCTGCAGAGCTAGAGGTGTGTGTCTGTATAAATCCAGGAAGTGAACAGGCAGCAGCTTCAGCTGCCCACAGTTAAAATGGATGCAGCCAGACTCAGTGGAGTTAAATTTCTGCAGCATATTTGGCAAGTACAGAATCACAGTATATATAAAATATGCAAAGAGGTTGGAGGGAAGCTTCAGAGTGGCAAATTATAGTTATTACAAATTATATGAGCAGACTGCAGTTCCTCTTTAATTTTGTTGTTCGTGTTACAAAATGATGTTTTACAAAGAGCTGCCACTTGGTTGAGGCTTTCCTGTAAGAAGCACGTTTGTTCCTGTTTGCCCAAGTTTTTCTTTTAATGTTAGCTGGAGTAATGTACTTTCTGCTCTCCCCCGTCTATCTTCAAGATAGAAATCTAAACCATGAGCACAGACTTGGAAAATTCTGCTTTCCTTATCTCTGTCACAACTAACTTCTACATCAAATGTCATTTTTGAAGTATTAATCCTGATGGATTCTTGAAACTTTTTTTTTTTCCTTTCCCTCGGTTCGCCCGTGCGGTGGTCTGGATGCCTAACTGACAAGCACATCCAATCATTAAAGTCATTCATTTTTTGATTACTTGCTTATTCTGTCATGCCAAATTTCTCAGTGAGCATTTTGTTAAATTTGAAGCGAATAAAAGAAAAAAAAATCTTATTTAGGCCAGCGTGTCAAATATAACTGGTTGGCTCTTGTGTCAGTTTTAAGGTCAAAGCTATTTTTTTGTTTCATGAGTTTGGTTATTTATAGTCATAGCTATTATTTTACATTTGATTGTTTTTATGGTGGATTAGAAGTTAAATATATTGTAAAAGTTTTCTTGCGACCAAGAAATATTGGACTAGACTGAAGTGAGAAAACTGAGGAAAAAAAAAAAAAAAGAGAAAAACTATTTATTGTTGGATGAAGGGCGTTCCAACATGTGGAAATACTTGCATTCTAAAATTTGATGGTTTCTAGTCATATAGCTTGTTGGATGGCTTTATATCCATCACAGTGTAGGCTGTCTTTTCAGTAAGAAATAACATGCCAACAGCACAACAGTTGAAGTACACATACATGAACTGTTCTGCTTGCCAAAAGATTTATACTGATAAGCGACTTTTGTGATTCAGACACCACTGCCAGATAGCACATCCTGGTGGGTGACTTGATTTTTTTTCTATTAAAGTGATACTAAAAAGAGAAGTGTTAATTGCCATACTTCATTGACTCAAACCATATATATTCTGGAAATTGTATAAATAGGCAACTCCTATCATATTGATTAGTGGTTCCAAATGAATAACTACTGCAGTAGGGAACAGACAAAAAGATATACTCAGCATCTTTCCAAATAACTCCTTTTTTGTTTTTTTTTGATGCAGTTGCAGTTTTTTATACACATGAATACGTAGGTACCACAGTAATATTAGAATTGTACTTTTATTGTAACAAGGGGCGTAACATAGGCAGGCTAATTTCTAATCAGGACTAGAAAGAATGCAAACATGTGCCGTGTGCACAGTGAGCGCAGTGTGCAATACATAGGCAAACATTCAAAATAGAATACAATTTCATACAGAATTTACAAATTGCCTTTACAGTTGTTTGGAAAGATGCTAAGTGTATATTTTTGTGTCGGTTCCCTACAGTAGTAGTTATTAATTTGAAACCACTAATCAATATAAGGATAGAAGTTGCCTATCTATAAAACTTCCAGAACAATATCATGCCACTTTATTTTTTTTTTTAAATCCTCTACCTTATTTCTGCAGCTTTCTTGTGTGATCATTTGATCTTTCCTTGTTCTTTAGAATCTACAGGGAAAGAACTTGGGGAGGGCTTCTGTTACTGTAGTATGAGTATGCACAGCCCTAATTGGTGCTGTGCCAGTCACATGACTAAAAAACTGTTTCAGAAGAACAAATCAAATTTATAAATATTAAAAACTGTTTAAAAGATCCCTATAAATCTTTATTGCGCTTAGAGCTTTTTGAGCTCTAAGAGCTTGAAAGAGAACTGAAACTAGGAGCATGCTCAGGAGTTGACAACAGCTGCTCTGCACCATCTCAATATAGGGGATGGCGCTGTGTAAAAAACAGAGAGTGTAAAAGTGAGTGTTTTAAAGTGACAAGTGCTTTGGTGCGTGGTACAATCCTACATAAATAGAAAAAGTAAAATATAAAAATATAAAAAATAAATTATAATAAAAAAATGTGAATAGACCAAAAACTAATACATATTATAAAGTGATAAATCCTTATGGAAATTGCAAGTAATTATATTCCTAATACATTAATATATATATTGAGCAACCTCAATCCTTATTTTATCTAAATTATAAGGCATGTGTTAGTAAAAACTGCAACGTGACAAGTGTTAAATCTGCAAAAGGTTTGATTGTCAAACCCCAGTGCAACACACACACTACAATTATGTGAAGAAACCGTTGGAAATTAAAACCAATCCATAAAACAAGTGTATCAAAAAGATGTGTGTCAAAGATATATCAGAAAATATATATAAAAAATGTGTATCAAAAAATATGTATCAAAAAATATATGTAGTCCCAAATAGTTCATATAGTGATACAATATACAGTGCAATAGATCGTATAGCGCATTTCCCAGAAGATTCTTCTTTATCAATGGAGATCCATGCAATACTTTTAGCAATTTTCCCCCCAATCTGATTGCGCTCCCTGCCCCTGCAGAGGTATGAGCGTGTGATGTTAGTCCTCTGCCTTAAATCGCTCCGATCCCACCGGTGCCAGTATCCTTCCACTTAGCCCAATCCAGGTGAACCACTCGTTGAGGAGGGGAGGGGGACTCACTGCCCCTTGCTGCAGCACATATCCCAACCAGGCATCCACTTGCATATGTTAGATAAAATATAAAAAATAAAAATCTTTAAAAGTTTTAACTTCAGTCTGCACAAAATCGGCAGCAGAACAAGGGTCTAACAGTTAAGCTCAGATTACCTTTTTTGAGAATTTCTCTGTGTTATGACATGGTCGGGTTGATTTCATTTTCATACTTTCTCGTAAAACCTATTAAAACAAACCTGTGGTGGAATATCTGAAAAATATGGAATGTGAGTGTACCCAATTAATTAATATAGTCCTAATACAATCATAGTAGTAGCAAATAGACAATATTGACAATGAGACATACCGGGCTCATGTTTTGAATGCCGCCATCTTTGTATACTGGCTCACATATGGGTGGGTATCCCTGATGTTCCTCTGTCCCAAATCTTGCATAAGCCCGCAAGACCAAAAACATCCTGGTACTGGTAGGTCAATTGGCTCCTGTCTAAACTGACTCTAGTATGTGTATGTATGAATGTGAGTTAGGGACCTCGTATTGTAAGCTCATCAGGGACTGATGTGAATGTACAATATAACAATATATATGTAATGCGATGTGTAAATTGACAAAGCTATACAAGTAGTTGTAATAAATAAGATCTGCTGCAGGGAGTGTTCCTTGTGTGACTGCTTTCTCGGTTCCGCCCCCCTGCTGCACCGCTACTGAGCGTTTACCTGGATCCAGACTAACGAGCTGCTCTCCATTTGGCTGATTATATATGATAGTGATGGCTTTTGTTTAATCCATACTGTGTTTCCTCCTCTGTGTATCTAGGAAAGTTCTGGTTATATAGTTTCTATATTTTTCTAAATCAATTATTTTTAATAATGTGGTATCATGAACATGTTGTACCAACCCTAAAACATGAGTATGAAATGGAGATATTGCCTTTTTGTTTTCTGAGATATTTACTTTTTTTGTAACTCACATCTTGCAGTCATTCTATTAAGCCTCAAATTCCCACAACATGGCTCATTAGGCTCTAACAATAGTGATAGGTATTGTTCATTACATTGGCATTTTGTTATTGTGCTTTTCTGAGTTTCGGCTATAAATTGGAAAACCTATTATGCATATCCAAACTATGACAGAAATCGAGAAAGTGCTAAGCACTTAATGACTTCAACAAAACTGCAGCTTCAGGATATAATGTGGTGTGTAATGTAGCTAAAAGAATGAATCCAGAGTGTTTGGTGCAAAAATATTGGTACCAAATAATACAGATTCATTTATAGCTATCAGAAAAGGTAACATTTTTCTCTGATATGGTAAGTGCAGGCTTGCAAGGGTTAATTAGGGTTAGAATTTAGGTTAAGGATGGAGTCAAGAGTTAGAGGTATAAGGTGAACTATAATGCTGTCCATTCATGGAGCAAATTCTGTCCGGTTCCTGATGAACTTTCTGAAATTTGAGTCATGGTTGGCCCTATCGGTATCCTCCCTCCTGACATCCTTTAACCACTTCAACACCGGGCACTTATACACCTTCCTGCCCAGACCAATTTTCAACTTTCAGCGCTGTCGCCTTTGAATGACAATTGTGCGGTCATGCTACACTGTACCCAAACTAAATTTTTGTTCCCACAAATAGAGCTTTCTTTTGGTGGTATTTGATCACCTTTGGGGTTTTTATTTTTTGCTAAACAAATAAAAAAAAGACCAAAAATTTTGAAAAAAAAAATTTTTTTTGTTTCTGTTACAAAACTTTGTAAATAAGTAAGTTTTCTCCTTCACTGATGGGGCTGCACTGACGGGCACTGATAAGGCGGCACTGATGGGCACCGATGAGATGGCACTAATGAGGTGGCACTGATGGGCACTAATATGGGGCACTGATAGGCAGCACTGATGGGTACACATAGGTGGCACGGATGGGCATGGATGGTCACTGATAGGTGGCATGGATGGGCACTGATAGGTGGCACTGATGTACTGTAATGTATGGTACTGATGGATGCCAATCAGTGCCAAACAATGCCTGCCAGTGCTACCCATTGTAAGCACTGATTGGCATCCATTGTGGGCACTGATTGGCATCCATGGTGGTCTAGGGTGAAATACCTAGTGGTGGCATCCCTCGTGGTCCTGGTGGCGTCCCTGGTCGAGCTCAGGTAAGTATGAGGGCGGGGCTGGGGTCAGAGCTGATCATTGAAGGGTTTTTACCTTAATGAAGAGAATGTATTAGAAATAAGAAGCCTTTAGGAACACTTTACGTACAGTGGAACCTTGGATTACGAGCACAATCCGTTCCAGGAGAATGCTTGTAATCCAAAGCACTCGTATATCAAAGCGAGTTTCCCCATAGAAGTCAATGGAAATGAAGATAATTCGTTCCGCATTGACTTCTTTTGTATGCAATATGGCATGTGGCCAGAGGTGGGGGGGCACCGGAGAGCCATGGAAATACTCGGGGACAGCTCGGCTGAACTCAGTAACCCTCGGAAACACTCGGGAATGGAGTATTTCCGAGTATTAACAAGTGATTCCGAATATTCCCGAACGGCTCTAAACTGTTCCGAGTGTCACCGGCGCCCCCGCACCTCTGGCCAAATGCGGTATTGCACACCCCATTAGCTTGAATTCTGCTTGTTTTGCAAGACAACACTCACAAACCGAGTCAGGATTTAAAAAAAAAAAAGTTGCTTGTCTTTCAAAACACTCGTTAACCAAGGTTCCACAGTACCTAAATTTAACCTAGTATCAGCTTCCTAAGGTCACTATATAACAGGGTTGGAGTTTGAGAGAAGGAAGCAGCGGTTTGGTTCATGTGCTGACAGCCAGCATGCTAATGGGAGGGGAAAGCAGAGTGACAGAGATGAGCTCATCACTGTGCTGCTTCTCCTTTCACTGTCCAGTCACAGTCTGGACTCTAAGAAAGGGGATTGAATGATGTAGAGACAAATAATGAAGGGTAAACTTCTGGGTTGTAGTTGAATATTGCAGCAAAAGCTGTTTTTGTTTTTTTAGGCTATTCATTTTTAACTTACTATTTCTGGCTGAAATTTTGCTTTAAACACTGCATTAAAGTGGTATGAAACCCAAAAAAAGTTATTAAATATATTTCAGCTTACCAGGTCACCGTCGCTTAGCAGGAACTTGTGTTACCGCTCGCATTTTTTTGCATGTTGCACATAAGGCAGTCTATTGACCTGAATAGGCTGCCCTATGTGGGACAAACACTCCAGAACCTTTTTATGTGTGGAGCCTTGCATGTTTTTGCAATGTGCGTTTGCCATGCATCTACTAACCACGTTTGGGGTGCATTAGCAATTGCACCACAATCACAACGTGCATTTGCAGAGCATTTCCGAAACCCATGTTTCCTGTGTGTTTTTTTTGTTTGCGTGTTCAGGAAACGCAAAGTGCAAATGGAGCCGAAGAGCCCTTTCACACTGAAAGCGCCCGGGCGTCGGCGGTAAAGTGCCTCTATTTTTAGCGGCGCTTTACCGTCGTTTTAGTGGCGCAGTTTTAATCCATGCAGCAGCGCTTTGCCAGCGGTACAGCGGCGCTGCCCATTGATTTCAATGGGCAAGGGCGCTTAAGGAGCGGTGTATTCACGGTGTATTGCCGAACACCCACCACAGATGTACTGCGACAAGGTGGCTCAAGTGCGCAAATCGCCATACCGGAACGGCGATTCATGCACTAGCATTCGGGTCCAGCAGACTCTATTTCCACCGGCCGCCCACGATTGTTCCCTGCATTGACAGAACGGGGATACGACAAAGTAAACAAGGCAGCTCACCGTTCTGTCACAGGATGACACTGAGATCTGTCTTCCTGCTGAGCAGGAAGACTGATCTGTGTGTTATCCCAGTCACACAGTCCCCCATACAGTTAGTAATCACAAACAATATTTAACCCGTTGATAGCCCCTGATGTTAACCCCTTCCCTTCCCTGTCAGCAGTACAATGTCTGTGCATAGTAGGTGCTTTTTTTTTTTTTAGCACTGATCACTGTATTAATGTCACTGGTTCCCAAAAATGTCAGGTATCCGATCTGTCCGCCGCAATGTCGCAGTCCTGCTAAAAATCGTTGATCACCGCCATTACTAGTAAAAAAAGAATAAATAATAAAAACGCCATAAATCTAGCCCCTACTTTGTAGACACTATAACTTTTGCACAAACCAATCAATATACGCTTATTTTTTTTTTTTTTACCAAAAATATGTATAAGAATGCATATTGGCCTAAACTGATGAATACATTGTTTTTTTATATATTTTTTTGGATATGTGTTATAGCAGAAAGTAAAAAAATATAGTTTTTTTTTTTTTTTAAATTGTCTTTTTTTTTGTTTATAGCACAAAAAATAAAAACCGCAGAGATGATCAAACACCATCAAAAGAAAGCTCTATTTGTGGAAAAAAAAGGACGTCAATTCTGTTTGGGTACAACGTTGCACAGTGCATTTGTCAGTTAAAATAACGCAGTGCCGTAACGCAAACAATGGCCTGGTCATGAAGGGGGTAAATCCTTCCAGGACTAAAATGGTTAAGCAGTGCTGACTGATAGATCAACTAATGTACAACCAGGGTGCCCATGTGCGAATCAAAATTCATCCTGTCCCTGCTGAACCGGCTGGATTTTGAGCTCAATGCAGCCACCACATCTAAGCAGTGATGGCTGCTCCATACTGGGTGCAGGGGTGCCACCCCCCTAATCCATGCGCCCGGCCCTAATCTACATCACGGCGCTGGACATGGATTCCAATGGTGTTTTTTTAAGCACATGATTAGAGCCAGAGGCTCTAATTGGTTTCAAAAAAGAGCACTGCGCCCGAGCCCACCCAGTTGTATGACAATAGCAAACTAATATTCACTATGGTCTTCCTGCTTCTCCTCCCAGCCAATCAGGAAGCAGGAGGAGCGCGATTGGCCAAGAGGAAAAGTGATCGTATTGGCTGGTACTGGGGGCGGGGAGAATGTATTGGGAGATCTGGAAGGGAAGATGGTCGCCGTCATTGGAGCTTTAGAAAGATCTCCCTGCTCTGCATCCCCACCGGACTGCGTGAGTACCACCCACCGGAAGGTGGTGGTTCGGGTGGTTTGTTTGCCGTCCCCTCCCTCCGGCTGCAGCACCAGCCGCCACTGCATCTAAGGATTAGTAAACCTCAATGTAAAAAATATATATATATTTTGGGTTTCATACGTTTTTTTATAACACAAATTATGCACTGACTGCTAATGCACTGTATTCCCCTAAATAAACTTTGCTGTATGGTGTTAAATAGCAGCTACAGGCAGGGCAAACAATGAATTCCTGAACTGATGATTCCGCAGAAAACACTGAAACAATGCAAAAGTCAAAAAATTGGTTTAATTTACCTATATCTGAGTTTTATCTAATCCCTTAAAACAAGAGTTAGCATTATTTTTTGATTTCGGATGACATCTAACCAAGACCATAGCTTTTGTTCTTTGACACATTTTATGGCGTACGCAGTGATGAGCCGATAAAGATAAATGGTGATGTTTTAGGTGTGCCCTGTCCTGTACACAAAGTCATTGTATGGTTATTTGACAGAATTTCTATGCTATTTCTGTATGACATCTGTATCCAGAGCCTCCCTCCTTCCTTCCTACCAAGGGACACTTATAGGCCTCTTGTGTAATATGGACGTTAACCACGTACATTACAGGTAACGCAGCAGCCCATCCTGCTGGCTTTGATTATGGAGGACAGCAAGGTTCTGTGCCTTTATTATTCATTCACGTAAGGCTGAGTAATTCACTGTAGGATGCCTATTGTTGGCTGTGTTCACACTTCCTGATGTACATGGCAAGTTATGAGTCATTTTAGAAATCTTTGCTGTCATGGAAAAATCTGAAAAACTTAGTTGAAACTTGTTACAGGTTAGTAATACGTGGTTTTTGGTTGTCTGATAGTTGAAAAGTACATATGGCTTAATGCCATAAATAGTGACCACTTACCTGTAAGATGCAGCCATTCTAAAGCATGCATGGGTATATGTGGCTACTAGAAGTTAGTGGCCATTTTCTTTTTTTTTAATCAGGTAAAGATTTATTGAGATATCACAAAGAAAAAATAAGTGTTGTTTTTACATATAAACAATTGCAGTACAACAAGTACAGACTTTGCACCTCATGGAACCAACCCATGTAGCTGTGCTACAGTACAGATTTCAGGGAACACATTAAGTAGTGGTATAATTAAATAGAGCAGAGGAAGAGCCCCATAATGCTGCAGTATTTACAATATAACCCAATAAGCTTACAAAGAATCTCCAGCTATGCAATCCGTTAATGGCTACAGCAGTTACAGTACATTTAATCAAATTGAGCAGGGGCGGCCCATCCATTAAGGGCGCATGGGCGCCCCCCCGTCCATCGTCGCCTCCCCTATACATGTCCTTTCAGGACACCGGTGCATGGATTCCAATGCGGGTGGGCTGTTTTTTTTGAAGTACCAGTTAGAGCCAGGTGTGTTACAACAGGCAATCCATTCAATGCCTAGGAGGAGAATGGGATGGGCAGGAAGCCGCAATGGAGGAGAGGACTTGGAGCCGAGCTGCTGCTCCACGCTGTCTGCCACATTAGCAGGGCCGGTCCGAGGCGGGGTGCACGGGGTGCAGTGCACCCCAGCGCCAGAGAGGTGGGGGCGCTGTAGCGCCAGAGTGCTCCCTTCCCTCTTCCTCCTCTTGTTTGTGTCCTGCGGCGCCTTTCCGCTGGTGTTCTAAGAAGAAAGGCGCCGCTGTATTCAGTGCTCAAGCCCCTCCCTCCTTCAGCCAGCCGAAGATGAGAAGGGAGGCAGAGCGGCTGGTCTCTGTGTGGAGAGAGACCAGCCGTGCAGTGAGTGATGTCGCGGGGGGAGGGGGAGCGGAGCGGTCCGTGCTGACACATTCTCCTCCTCTCTGTGTCTCTCACTCCTGCTGTGTACTCTTCTGTTCTCCACCCGGGCGGCGCGGCTGCACACTCTCCTCTCCAGCTGCCGCCCGGGTGTTTTTATCATTATGTACTGTACCCTAATGGAGGGGGGGGGTCTGTAGTAATGGAGGGGGGTCTGTCCTGGGGGGTCTGTAGTAATGGAGGGGGGGTCTGTCCTGGGGGGTCTGTAGTAATGGAGGGGGGGTCTGTCTTGGGGGGTCTGTAGTAATGGAGGGGGGGTCTGTCCTGGGGGGTCTGTAGTAATGGAGGGGGGCTCTATCCTGGGGGGTCTGTAGTAATGGAGGGGGGCTCTGTCCTGGGGGGTCTGTAGTAATGGAGGGGGGCTCTGTCCTGGGGGGTCTGTAGTAATGGAGGGGGGCTCTGTCCTGGGGGGTCTGTAGTAATGGAGGGGGACTCTGTCCTGGGGGGTCTGTAGTAATGGAGGGGGGCTCTGTCCTGGGGAGTCTGTACTAATGGAGGGGGGTCTGTCCTGGGGGTCTGTATTAATGGAGGGGGGGTCTGTCCTGGGGGGGTCTGTACTAATGGAGGGGGTGGTCTGTCCTGGGGGGGTCTGTACTAATGGAGGGGGGTTTTCCTGGGGGGGTCTGCAATGTGTAAGGTCTGTACTTAGGGAGGGGTTTATACTTAGTGCAGGTTCTGCACTGATGGAGGGGGTCTATACTTAGTGGAGGGGGTCTGTACTGAGGGGCGATTATAGTTGGTGGAAGGGGGGTGACCCCAACCATAGTGATGCCAATGCAGCTGCGGGCTCTTCTTTCCCCCCTCCCTCTCCCCCCTCCCTCTCCCTCTTGCGCACGCTGCTGTACTAGTGAGCAGCGCTTGCCAGCACAGCTGCCCACTATGTATCTTCCCCTGCCTTCATATACCCAGGGAAGAAACAGAATAGAAAAAGGAGCAGAGAAGAGGATTGTGGGACATGTAGTCCCGAGGACTGGCAGCCCCACTGTAACACAGAAACTGCAGCTCACACAGCATGCTCAGCTAAATGGGAGAGAGAGAGAGATACAGGAGCCTGGGAAAGCTTTCAGGGAAATACACCCAGGACTCCAGAGGGAGAGGACAGTGCTGAGAGAACCCCGCTGACCTGCGCCACCAGAGGGAAAGCCACACAGCCTAGCGCCATCCCTGGCAGAGAAAGGAATGGAGTCATTGCCGGAATATAGATCTGGGCTCTACACAGCGGAGTCGCCACGGGCAATTCAGAGTGAGCTGACTCCTGATCAGAGGAACCACCGCTGTATCGCTGGGTCAGGTGAGAGGGCCGATCGGCCATTATCTACTAACGTCCATAGGAACTGCAGTCTCTGATCATCTCCTTTATTATGTCTGCAGTCTCTAATCATCTCCTGTACTATGTCTGCAGTCTCTGATCATCTCCTGTAGTATGTCTGCAGTCTCTGATCATCTCCTGTATTATGTCTGCAGTCTCTGATCATTCTCCTGTATTATGTCTGCAGTCTCTGATCATCTCCTGTATTATGTCTGCAGTCTCTGATCATCTCCTGTATTATGTCTGCAGTCTCTGATCATCTCCTGTATTATGTCTGCAGTCTCTGATCATCTCCTGTATTATGTCTGCAGTCTCTGATCAACTCCTGTATTATGTCTGCAGTCTCTGATCATCTCCTGTAGTATGTCTGCAGTCTCTGATCATCTCCTGTACTATGTCTGCAGTCTTTGATCATCTCTTATATCCTGTCTGCAGTCTCTGATCATCTCCTGTATTATGTCTGCAGTCTCTGATCATCTCCTGTACTATGTCTGCAGTCTCAGATCATCTCCTGTACTATGCCTGCAGTCTCTGATCATCTCCTGTACTATGCCTGCAGTCTCTGATCATCTCCTGTATTATGCCTGCAGTCTCTGATCATCTCCTGTATTATGTCTGCAGTCTCTGATCATCTCCTGTATTATGTCTGCAGTCTCTGATCATCTCCTGTATTATGTCTGCAGTCTCTGATCATCTCCTGTAGTATGACTGCAGTCTCTGATCATCTCCTGTACTATGTCTGCAGTCTCTGATCATCTCCTGTAGTATGTCTGTCTGCAGTCTCTGATCATCTCTTGTACTATGTCTGCAGTCTCTGATCATCTCCTGTACTATGTCTGCAGTCTCTGATCATCTCCTGTACTATGTCTGCAGTCTCTGATCATCTCCTGTACTATGTCTGCAGTCTCTGATCATCTCCTGTACTATGTCTGCAGTCTCTGATCATCTCCTGTACTATGTCTGCAGTCTCTGATCATCTCTTGTATTATGTCTGCAGTCTCTGATCATCTCCTGTAGTATGTCTGCAGTCTCTGATCATCTCCTGTATTATGTCTGCAGTCTCTGACCATCTCCTGTACTATGTCTGCAGTCTTTGATCATCTCTTATATCCTGTCTGCAGTCTCTGATCATCTGTAGTATGTCTGCAGTCTTTGATCAACTCCTGTATTATGTCTGCAGTCTCTGATCATCTCCTGTACTATGTCTGCAGTCTCTGATCATCTCCTGTATTATGTCTGCAGTTTCTGATCATCTCCTGTAGTATGTCTGCAGTCTCTGATCATCTCCTGTATTATGTCTGCAGTCTCTGATCATCTCCTGTAGTATATCTGCAGTCTCTGACCTTCTCCTGTACTATGTCTGCAGTCTTTGATCATCTCCTGTAGTATATCTGCAGTCTCTGATCATCTCCTGTAGTATGTCTGCAGTCTCTGATCATCTCTTGTACTATGTCTGCAGTCTCTGATCATCTCTTGTACTATGTCTGCAGTCTCTGATCATCTCCTGTAGTATGTCTGCAGTCTCTGATCATCTCCTGTACTATGTCTGCAGTCTCTGATCATCTCCTGTATTATGTCTGCAGTCTCTGATCATCTCTTGTACTATGTCTGCAGTCTCTGATCATCTCTTGTAGTATGTCTGCAGTCTCTGATCATCTCCTGTATTATGTCTGCAGTCTCTGATCATCTCCTGTATTATGTCTGCAGTCTCTGATCATCTCCTGTATTATGTCTGCAGTCTCTGATCATCTCCTGTATTATGTCTGCAGTCTCTGATCATCTCCTGTATTATGTCTGCAGTCTCTGATCATCTCCTGTATTATGTCTGCAGTCTCTGATCATCTCCTGTATTATGTCTGCAGTCTCTGATCATCTCCTGTATTATGTCTGCAGTCTCTGATCATCTCCTGTATTATGTCTGCAGTCTCTGATCATCTCCTGTACCATGTCTGCAGTCTCTGACCATCTTCTGTATTATGTCTGGGGGCTCTTTCTAACAGACTCTCTAACAGAAGCCCTCTCTGTGTGCATCAGAGAGACTCCCCTCCAGGTCTCATTAGTTTACCCTCTTCCTGTATTTTCTTTATTAAAAGATCACAGGAGGATCCCAGGGTAACAAAGACTTCTTAGGGGAGCATCTCTGTGTTTGAGTCGTTGCCATAGAAACATTTGTAAAGGGGAGGAGTTGGTAAGATGACCACGCCCATGTGGGGGCGCCAGAAATATTTCTGCACCCAGGCGCCGGTGACCCTAGGATCGGCCCTGCACATTAGGTAAGTGCCGGACTAACCAGCAAACAGCGGGGGGGTGGGTGGTTGTTTGCCCCCCCCAAAAAAAACAACATTAGTCCCCACTGGAATTGAGCATAACATGAATTGCAAAAAAAGCCTATCCATTACTAAATCAGTTGGGGTCAATCCCCGGAGTAGTCAGCCAGTCTTCCTAAACCTTGTAGAATTTTGAGCAACTGCCTCTGTGCTGATATACAGTTGTGCTCATAAGTTTACACACTCTGGCAGAATTTATGATTTCTCTTTCGTTCATTGATGGACACAGCACTTTCAATCTTGACCTTAGGGTTATATTGCCACCTTTAGGAGTAGGACTAGGTAGAAATTTAAAAAAACGAGCACAGCACCACCTAGGGGCGGTCCACATTGTTAGTAACCCCCCCACTTTGCTACAGGCAGCTCAGTTTTTTTTCTGCTTAGTCTAGGAGAAGGACCTGGCTCCCTGCTGGGACCTGTGGTTCTTTGGCTTTTATTTAATTTTATTTTTTACATTTTTTTCTGTGTTCCCACCCCTCATTGTGGCACTGCTTTGGGACGTCTCTAAGGTCAAGATTGAAAGTGCTGTGTCCGTCAATGAAAGAAAAAAAAAAAAGGATTTTTTTTTTCTACTCACCTTAAAATCCCTTTCTCTGAGTTCATTGACAGACACAGCACTCACCCCTCCTGTTTGTGTTTGTACTGCTTTGTAACGAAATGAGTTGTCTGTAGCAGAGTGGGGGGTTACTACCAGTGAGGACCGCCCCTAGGTGGTGCTGTGCTTGTTTTTTTTCATTTCTGCCTAGTCCTACTCCTAAAGGTGTCGATATAATCCTAAGGTCAAGATTAATAGTGCTCTTTCCGTCCATGAACTCAGAGAAAGGGATTTTATGGTGAGTAGAAAAAAATCCTGTTTTCTTGGCTCTTTTTCAGAGAATATGAATGATAACACAAAAACTTTTCTTTCACTCATGGTTCGTGTTTGGCTGAAGCCATTTATTATAATTCAACTGTATTTATTCTTTGTAAATCATAATCACAACAGAAACTACCCAAATGACCCTGGTCAAAAGTTTACATACCCCAGTTCTTAATACCGTGTATTGCCCCCTTTAACATCAATGACAGCTTTAAGTCTTTGTGGTATTTGTGGATGAGGCTCTTTATCTTCTCAGATGGTAAAGCTACCCATTCCTCTTCGCAGAAAGCCTCCAATTCCTGGAAATTCTTGGGCTGTCTTGCATGAACTGCACGTTTGTGATCTCCCCAGAGTGTCTCAATGATATTGAGGTCAGGAGGCTGAGATGGCCACTCCAGAACCTTCACTTTATTCTGCTGTAGCCAATAACAGGTCGCTTTGGCCTTGTGTTTTGGATGATTGTCATGTTGAAATATCCAATACGTCTCATGCGCAGCTTCCTGGCTGATGAATGCAAATGTTCCTCCAGTATTTTTTGATAACATACTGCATTCATCTTGCCAACAATTTTGACCAAATTTCCTGTGCCTTTGTACCTCACACATCCCCAAAACATCAGCGATCCACCTCTGTGTTTCACAGTAGGAATGGTGTACCTTTCATCATAGGCTTTGTTGACTCCTCTCCAAATGAAGCGTTTATGGTTGTGGCCAAAAAGCTACATTTTGGTCTCATCACTCCAAATGACTTTGTGCCAGAAGGTTTGAGGCTTGTCTCTGTGCTGTTTGGCATATTGTAAGCGAGATACTTTGTGGCATTTGCGTAGTAATGGCTTTCTTCTGGCGACTCAACAATGCAGCCCACCTTTCTTCAAGTGCCTCCTTATTGTGCATCTTGAAACAGCCATACCACAATATTTCAGAGTCCTGTATTTCACCTGAAGTTATTTGTGGGTTTTTTGTTGCATTCTGAACAATTTTTCTGGCGGTTGTGGCTGAAATTTTAGTTGGTCTACCTGACCGTGGTTTGGTTTCAACAGAACCCCTCATTTTCCACTTCTTGCTTAGTTTGAACATAGCTGATTGGCATTCTCAATTCCTTGTATATCTTTTTATATCCCTTTCCTGTTTTATACAGTTCAACTACCTTTTCCCGCAGATCCTTTGACAATTCTTTTGCTTTCCTCATGACTCGGAATCCAGAAACGTCAGTGCAGCACTGAATGAAAGATGCAAGGGTCTGTCAGGAGTCCAGAAACTCATTGACCTGTTATACACACACACTAATTACAAGCAAACAGATCACAGGTGAGGATGGTTACCTTTAATAGCCATTCAAACCCCTCTGTGTCAACTTGTGTGCATGTTATCAGGCCAAAATCAGCAGGGTATGTAGACTTTTGATCATGGTCATTTGGGTAGTTTCTGTTGTGATTATGATTTAAAAAGAGTAAACACAGTTGATTGATAATAATTGATTGATAAATGAGTGAAAGAAAAGTTTTTGTGTTATCATTCATATTCTCTGAAAAATGGCCAAGAAATCATAAATTCTGCCAAGGGTATGTTACCTTATGAGCACAACTGTATTAACTTTTCTATCCATAGCACTGAGCGCATTTGATCAATCCACATTTGTGGCGTTGGGGGAATGGGAGAAGTCCAATGTAATAAAAGGAGCCTGTGGGCCTGAAAATAAAGCTCTAGTTGCTTCCCCCCTAGCTTACCTATTAGTAATTATGGCGTCAAGCATATTCAAAATACAATGTTTGGGGTCCAGAGGAATAGACACCTGGAGGGCATTGTTCACTGTGGTGACCACCGAGTTCCAATAATGATGCAATTTTGGGCCTCTCCATAGCAGATGTATTAGATTCCCCTACACCCATATTACATCTCGCACATATAGGATCAGGGTGTAGACCCATTGAATGCAACCTGTGTGGGGTACGGTGCACTTGTAATAATATGTATAATAGTGGTCATTTTCAGTGATCTACTAATCAGGCAGGGAGGAGCAGTAAGAACAGGCCGCAATCATCTGTATTCCCTGACAATGGATATGATCTACTAGACTGCACATGTGCACCAATGGCTGACAGAATCATCAATGGGGCAGGGAGAATGGGGAAATTCTTAGGTCAGATTTGCACTTTGTGCGCTAAGGTATGATGCATTATTGCAAACTAAATATATCATTTTAACAGATTCCTAAAACACAGGTTATTCAAGACATGCCGCGAATGATGACTGTCACATCTGTTTGTGCTATTACCTAACTGTCAAACTATTCAATAGCTGGTGTCATAACTGATCAAGCACCATGGAAACTTCAGATCAAACAGGGGCTAAGATGGCAGCTTCCTTGGCTGTAATAGATAGCTTAGCTTAGATAACTTAGCTCCGCTTTACAGGGTTACTCCACCTTTTCTGAAAAAATTAACTAACATCCTTCACTGATCAGAGTGGAGTTCCGTGCCAGCTCTGACTTGTCAGCATTGCTCTGATCCGTCCTGCAAGCCCTGCGGATTTTCAAATCCCAGGACCACTACACCGGCTGCATAGGAACTGAAAGCTCATGACCCACGCAAGTAAGAACGGGTAAACTTGCATTTCAAGTAGCTCTAAAAGCAGCAGTTTTTTTTTTACCTTAATGCATTTTCTGCATTAAACTGGTTGCAAAGGCTGAAGGATTTTTACCTTCATGCAAATCTTCAGGGTCCAGCTCCCCTCCGCATCCCCCTCTAATACCTGAGCCTGATCCTGATCCAGCAATGTGTGCAAGAGCTGGGGCTGTCCCGGGACTCTGTCTCCTGATTGGCTGAGGTACAGCCATTGGCTCCTGCTGCTGTCAATGACAGCCAGTGAGGATTGAGCGGGGGTAGACTGAGTCACGCTCTGTGTGCTACAGAAACACAGAGGCGGCTCGGGAGCAAGCATGCACGAGTGCCCAATAGAAGAAAAATATTTTTGTGCTAGGCCCTAGTGGTGTCGTGAACTGCTGCAACACAAATCCTGGAACACTGGATAAATAGACTATAAACGCAAAAAAGGTGTGCTGTTCCTTTAAATCATATAAAATGGTGTAAATAACCATAAATCAATATAGTACAATGCAAATTGCGTGCAAAGAGAAAATCAAGGGCAAGTGCTAATGTGCTGTACAAAATGCGATATGTATATCAAAAAATCTAAATTAATTTGCAGACAATATCTCAATCACACATATGTGGTTAGGTTCAAATAACAAGTACCCCCAGAGCAAGCTGCTTGGCAAGTGGAAGCATCGGTGGGGGGACCTGAGAAGTGGAGGATTAGGCTGCTCTGTGCAATCATTACACAGAGAAGGTAAATATAACCTATTTATTATTGTAAAGGGAAAAAAAGCTTTAGAACTACTGTAAGAGTAAAAAAAAGACCTTTTGAATGCATCTACCCCCCCCCCCAACCCCCCTTATACTTACCTACGCCTAATCTTAGTCTAGCAATGTGTACAAGAACGGCGACTCTCTCCGCGCTCTCTCTCTCTCCTCATAGGCTAAGACACAGCAATGGGCAGCGTTGATTCCCACTGCTGTCAATCACTGCCAGTGAGGAGGGGCAGGGCCGAAGCAGTGCTTTGTGTGTCTATGGTCTTGGGAGCAAGCCTGCATGAGTGCTATGGTGGGCACTCTGGGAACGGGGGGCCAAGAGTGCCGGTGGGGGACCAGAGAAGGAGGAGGAGAAGGGCTGTTTTTTGCAAAACCACTGCCAAGAGCAGGTAAGTATGACATGTCTATTTAAAAAAAAAAAAAAAAGGGTTTATACCAGGGCTGGACTGGGACAAAAATTTGGCCCTGGACTTCCTCATGACTGGCACACTTTAATTTTGAGTGTCCCCAACAGCGTCCCCCTTACATCAGAGTGTCCCTCTTACATCAGTGTGTCCTCAACAGCATCCCCCTTACATCAGTGTGTCCCCAACAGCGTCCCCCTTACATCAGTGTGTCCCCAACAGCGTCCCCCTTACATCAGAATGTCCCCAACAGCATCCCCCTTACATCAGAGTGTCCCCAACAGCGTCCCCCTTACATCAGAGTGTCCCCAACAGCGTCCCCCTTACATCAGAGTGTCCCCAACCGCGTCCCCCTTACATCAGAGAGTCCCCAACAGCGTCCCCCTTACATCAGAGTGTCCCCCTTACATCATAGTGTCCCCAACAGTGTCCCCCTTACATCATAGTGTCCCCAACAGCGTCCCCCTTACATCAGAGTGTCCCCAACAGCAGCTCCCTTCACATCAGTGTGTCCCCATCAGAAGCCCTTCACATCAGAGTCCCCACCAGCAGCCCACTTCACATCAGAGTCCCCACCAGCAGCCCACTTCATATCAGAGTCCCCACCAGCAGCCCACTTCACATCAGAGAGCCCCCATCAGCAGTTCCCTTCACATCAGAGTGTCCTCCCTCTCCTCCCCCTCCCACATGTACACAGTTTTAAGGCAGCTTCTCGTTCCTCTCTCCAGTCATGTGATAAAAAGTGATAGGGGAGAGAGGAAGGAAAGTCTGCCGTTGGTCTATCTCCCCCTGCAGGCTGGAGGGAGCATAATGCCTAATGCTCTCTCCAGCATATAACGGAAGCTGCTCCTCCTGACAGGAGTGAAATTGCGATCACTCACTGTCAGAGAGGAGCGGCTCCAGGATCGCACCTGACTGGCCTACTGAGCCATCGGCCCACTGGGAATCTCCCGGTAGTCCCGATGGCCAGTACATGCCTGGTTTATACTCACTTTCACTTTACATTTCATTATTTTTAAATGGGCTGGCAGCTCACCTTAAAGTGGTTGTAAACCCTGTTACGCCACTGCAGGTAAGCCTATAAAAAGGCTTACCTGTAGGTACTGTAAATATCTTATAAACCTGCATGGTTTAGGAGATATTTACCATATACACTTGCGCCAACGTCATCGGTGCATGCGCACTGAAGAAGCGGCGTGCCGTGACCGGTGGCTCCAACCAATCACATTGCTGGTGCTCCCGAACGCGATGTATAATAGCTCATTATGCCTTTGCCTTACAGGGTTTATTTGTATCTTGGGTTTGCAACCACTTTAAGGTGCTATAAAACAGACGTATCAATGCACAGCACACAAATGATTTACAGCTGTACATTATGGTACGTTAAAATGCACATGCATTGAGCTTTGCTTTCATGGGGCATCAGGGTGCCATTCAAAATAATGGCACTACTATGTGCCACACCCTAGATTGTGCTTTACCATACATTGCAGTAAAGCACTGTAAAATGCAATCTACTACCGCAGAACATATGCTCATTATCCGCACAGAAGGCATAAGGCCTTCACAGCACATAATTTTCACGCGTTTTGGCACCCAATTGCTAGATTTTTAGCTAACATGACTTTACAGAAACCTGTAAACTTAAGCAGGGCATCGGATTTGAACATCTTAGGTAGAGTTTGACAAAAGAGCGATAACGAGCACATCCATATGTCAAAATGTCCATCAAAATGTGCCTTTCTTGCACATTGGGAAATCTCGACATGACCGATCACCAGTCACTCCCTTTCCTCTGGATAAATAAGAATTAATCTTTCATCACCGGTGAACTTCGTCCTTTTGTTGGATAGATGTTTGCAGCTGAGCCTGGGATTCTCTTTTAATTTTGCAGATGACTGTAGCATTAATCTAGATGTTTTATCATGGATGGAAGTCAAACAAGCTTTTCATTCTACGTACAAAAAATATTGCCTGTTTTTGAAGAAATTGTATCATAGTTGGAGTGTTAAGTGATGTAAAATAAAATAAGGTAAATCAATATATTTACTGATGTAAACACTGTATCAAATCCAAACGAAATGAGATATGCAATGAGTGCAATATTACAACCCTCTGTTCAGAAGTGTCTTGAACATTGCATCACTATAATTCAAAGTGTACAACATTTCTGGGTTTTGCCTTTCACCAAGGCAGGTACACGTGAAAAAGCTGTGATGGGAAATTCCCACTGAATCATCACATTCCCACTGAATTGTCAGAAATTTGAGAAATAGGTGGTCCTATTGGCACCACCAAGCTCAACAAAAAACAACTGAAAAATCATCTGAGCCATATGGGAATTTATTGACTGAACATTGACTGCATTCTATCAGATGAAACCACTGTTTGGGTGCGGCCGCTGCTTAGATACTCTAAAATTGAGAGAAGGGAATCCAAAAGGAGGAGACTTTGTAGATATTGGACAACAAATGTGTCCTGTACTAAATCCTATGTAGGGCCCCATACACACTATTAGATTTTCTGTAGATTTTTATCTAAAGATTTACCAAAACCATCTAGTGCAAGGACCTGCCTGATTGCATAGAAATTGAAACTCTTAAGGTTTGACCTCATATTATATGGTTTTGGCAAATCTGAAGACAAAAATCTGCAGAAAATGTAATAGTGTGTATGGGGTCTAAGTAACCTCAAAAAAAGGGACTTCAATGGTACCACAAAAAGAGTAAATAAAATATCAAATGGTATTTGTACAACTGTTAAAAAAAAGTGTTTTTTAATATCCCAGGTACATTCAATGACCTCTTGCAGATACATCTGCCATCTAGTGCAAATATTACATAGTGTTATCCACATCATCCATATCATGAGTGTGGTGATGGGTTGCTTGCTATTTCTAAAACGCGTTTCACAGGTCATAAGCCTGCTTCATCAGGAAGACAATGGGCTCTATTGTAGATGAGTAGGTTATTTATAAAAACAGAGCAATCCAGCCAACAATTGCAACATCATAGGGAGAACAGATGCAGAAACACTGATGTGTCTTATCAAGCCACAAGAAAAAGATGGACTCAAATCCTACATAAAGTGTTGGACACGTTCAACAGAGTGTTTGTTTAAACCGAGGTATATCCCTCAGGGTCCCTGTTCCACCTAATATGGCCCCAAAAGAGATGTTGAAAAACAGACAAGCAATCCATTACCCCATTAATGGATGATATGGAGAATAGGCATGGGCGAACAGTTCGGCCTGAGCATAAGTTCGGGTGTAACTTTCGCTGTTCTGCGAATAGCCGAAAAAACGGGTCGTTCGACAGTTAGTTCGGCCCCCTGAACTGACCACAATGCATTGCAGCGCTGAACAGTGCATTGTAAGCCCTGATTGGCTGAAGCAGTGAGAGCACTGTCAGAGTCATAATTGGACACTGTCATCGATCCAATAATGGCTTATTCCCAACGCACAGTATAAAAGTATTCTTTCAATGGCAGCCATTTTCAGTGTGATTTCTATGTGGAGAGAGATAGAACAGGGCTCTGTTCAGTGCTGTTAGTTGGTGTGCTATACTTTGCTATTTTGCTTCAATTGTCAGTGTAGAATATTAGTTTAGTGTCAGTCTAGGAATAGTGTGAGTGTAGTGAGGAGGACAATCATTCAGATTTGCATAGTGTGCAGCTAGAGCAGGGACAGCTCAGATAGTTTCAGTGTAGTGTAGTGAGACCGTGTCAGTAATCTTTACATTAGTGTATAGCTAGAGTAGGGACAGTTCAGATAACGTCAGTGTAGTGACGGTTGAACACCGCCTATTTGATTGCGTTACTGCTAGTTTAACGCCATATCGTTCTGTGAGTCACTGTATGTTTGGCACATTATATTGCAGTATATTATAGTGTATCTGTGGAGTGTGTCTGTGTAGTGTGAGTACTCAAATGAAAGTGCACCAAAAACCGCTTATATCGATTAAAGTGCATCTGTGTACAGGTTTCAACTTCTTCTTTACATTTGCTTATGAGCACCGCCCCCTCCCTCCCAATAATGTCAGGGAATATAAGGAAAGGGAGACGTTCCCGTTAGCACTCTAAAGGGGCCAGCAACAAATGTGTCCACAGGCAAAGATGGACGTGGTGGTCAGTCCTCAGGCAGGGCATCATTCCTCTGTTTAGTGAGTTTGCCCGTGCTATCCAGCCACAGCATGCAGAGGAGGTGGTGGACTGGCTTATTAAACCTTCCTCATCCTCCTCATCCTCTATCATGCAAGCAGAGACAAGTGTGCAGTCCCCTGCAGTTGCCAGAGTGGATAAACCTGCCTCCTTGTCCACATCTATTACTGCCATAGCCCCAACATCAGCCATTGATGAGTCAGCTGAGTTATTTTTTTTGTTTAATATGTTTTTATTAAGGAACAAAATACACAATACAAGTAAGTGTCAATAACACAGTAAGTAGGTCTCGTGACATTCTATCAATCAGTGGCCTGCGTAATATAGATATGTACTTTAGGTTGAATTCCCCAATAGTCAATCAAGGCAGGTCCACATAAAACTTCCAACGACAAGAGAAACAATCTTGCATGCAGTATCCAATTGCGCTTACCAGAGAAAGTGGACCTCTGCACAGCAGAGGTCAAACTCACGTGTATCCCCAGGGGGATGACGATCTCCTTGGTGCTGTCACTGAAGAGAAACACTGCAGTCTGAGGATCCAAGTATCCAAAGGGATGAGCCAGCCTTCCGACAGAGAGACCCCAGGGATATGAGCTTCCAGATCCAGGTATAAACAAAGACCGCTCCAAGATTTTAGGTATAAAAAATATAAGGAATACTATCTAAGAGTAATACGTTTATTGAAAAAAATCCAGTCACTTGTCATAAAAAACAGGCGCTCACAAGCGCTAATGGTAAAAGATTAAGAAGTCAGACTGCAATACAGTGCAGTGCCGGCACACACAGTCTGGCAGCGGGTGATGTCCATATCGTAGCTCCTCCTCCCGTACGCGGTGTTACGTCCTATTGGACTTCGTTAGCGAGGGGTGGAGCCTGACAGTCACCCGGCAGCCTTTATAGAGAATGGACAGTGTCTGATTGGGCTACGGCACGCACAGAAGTCAGAGGCTTCCTTAGCAACCGGACCCTAACAACAACCCGTCCTATATACAAAAAAAGTCAAACCCTGTATAAAAACTAGGTGGCAGAACCAGAAGTCAAATAATAGACGACCTAGTTTGTTGACACGGAAACACCACCACAAGGGGACAATGTTCAGCCATAGTATAGAAATATTAAAAATTATATTATATATATCTCAAATAGGGTAAATATATTAACTAAATTTACATGCTAAAAATAAAAGTAACAATAATGGAAGTAGTCTCCCGCTGCCATCTCTGTGTGTAATGCAAACAAACATGTGAAAAGAACATTGTGTGTGATAAGTCCTCTCTTAATATTGTTCACATGTTCGGCAATGCAGACTCCCATAGGTCTTGAAGTCCTACCTATGTATTGGAGTCCGCAGTCGCATTTCAACATGTAAACGACCCCTACTGTATTGAACGTTATGAAATGTTTGATCTGATAGTATTTGTTAGTAGCAGACGCTGTAAAGTCTTTCCTTCTCTTGATATTCCGCCTACATTGCTTGCAGGCCCGACATCTCCCACAGGCATAAAAGCCTGTCGGGAAGTTGAAAATCCGATTTTCCTTCTTGGTTGCAGGGGGATCCACAACACTAGGTGCTAAAATATCTCTTAACGTGGGGCGTTTTCGATAAATGAATTTGGGACGGGGGGGGCAATACTGTACCCAAAATCTTTTTTGAGGATATCCCAGTGTTTCAGAATTATCCTCTCAAACTGGAAATATTTAAACAAGGTGATAAGTATGTTACTAAAAATTTCTTTAAGCCCACGGACAGGAACGGATTTATACCGCTCGACAGCTGTCATCATCACTCCTGGCTATATAACTTTCCTAGGGGACAGTTTATCCGGTTAAGGAGAAACTGTGCCCTAGATTCAGATTACTTTTCCCAAGCTGAAGTTTTGTCTAACCCCTTTTTACAAAAGGGTTACGAGGAGGAGCATATAAGGAGCGACATTTAAACGTGCTTCTCTAGTTGCTAATTCAGTTAATAACAAGAAATCCCAGGCTGATTTTGAATACAAAATTATCCTCGATTATAACATTCAACACAAAAAATTTGAGAGGATAATTCTGAAACACTGGGATATCCTCAAAAAAGATAGTTTTTTGGGTACATTATTGCCCCCCTATCCCAAATTTGTTTATTTGGGAATCCACATTGGAGGGGGGGCAACTACATCAGGTAACTGAGCCAGCCTGAATCCATTTGGATTCATGAGACTCAGGTTATGATCCCTAAGGGGTTAAACATGGAATTCGATCTAAATTGCTTCATATCAAATAAATGGTTGCATATGGGTCATATCCAGATGGGTTATTTTAGTTATTCTTTTGTTGATTTCTGTTATTGTATGTTCTTTTCGCATGTTTGTTTGCACTACACACAGAGATGGCAGCGGGAGACTACTTCCATTATTGTTACTTTTATTTTTAGCATGTAAATTTAGTTAATATATTTACCCTATTTTGGATATATCTAATATAATTTTTAATATTTCTATAGTATGGCTGAACATTGTTCCCTTGTGGTGGTGTTTCCGTGTCAACATACTAGGAGGTCTATTATTTGACTTCCGGTTCCACCACCTAGTTTTTATACAGGGTTTGACTTTTTTTGTATATAGGACGAGTTGTTGTTAGGGTCCGGTTGCTAAGGAACCTCTGACTTCCGTGCGTGCCGTAGCCCAATCAGACACCGTTCGTTCTCTATAAAGGCTGCCGGGTGACTGTCAGGCTCCACCCCTCACTGACGAAGTCCAATAGGACATAACGCAGTGTACGGGGGGGAGGAGCTACGATACGGACGTCACCCGCTGCCAGACTGTGTGTGTCGGCACTGCACTATATTGCAGTCCGACTTTTTAATCTTTTACCATTAGCGCTTGTGAGCGCCTGTTTTTTATGACAAGTGACTGGATTTTTTTCAATAAACGGATTACTCTTAGATAGTATTCCTTATTTTTTTTATACCTGACATCTTGGAGCGGTCTTTGTTTATACCTGGATCTGGAAGCTCATATCCCTGGGGTCTCTCTGTCGGAAGGCTGGCTCATCCCTTTGGATACTTGGATCCTCAGACTGCAGTGTTCCTCTTCAGTGACAGCACCAAGGAGATCGTCATCCCCCTGGGGATACACGTGAGTTTGACCTCTGCTGTGCAGAGGTCCACTTTCTCTGGTAAGCGCAATTGGATACTGCATGCAAGATTGTTTCTCTTGTCGTTGGAAGTTTTATGTGGACCTGCCTTGATTGACTATTGGGGAATTCGTCCATTTTATTAATTGCGCTGCACTTACCCCCTTTACTTTGGTTATCTTTCAGGTATATGTGATTACATGTAGTGTTCAGCTTGCAACTGGGTGATTGTTTACAGTTGTTTGCGCTGATTGTTCCCTTTTATCTTTCTATGTACTTTAGGTTGCTCCAGTATTAATCATTCTGTGACTTTTAATTATGTCCTGGAATCGCAGAATTCCGTCGTCTAGTCATGTAAGGTAACCTTTTCGAGAAGATCGCATTAGGCGGAAGTTACCATAAGTACATCCAAGATAGCCCTGATTAGCACATACCACTTACATAGAGTAAAATGTGACCAGGAGTAAGAAAAGTGGGAAATCTAGAAAAAGAAAAGATGAGGGAGGAGATGGTGGTGGGGGGGGGGGGTTGATTGTCTGCCTCAGTCAAATCCCTGTACATAACAGGATAGCAAACAATATATTACTTTGATTGAGACATGATTTTCGCATAGGCAGATGTGTATTTGAAAGCAAACCAGCAGGACCATATCCTCTTTGACAGATCCGCCTTATTTCTTAGGGAGTGTGTGAGATCTTCCATGTAATATATGCAGGGCTTTTTTTCAGGGGGAACTTGGTGGAACTCAGTTCCACCACCTCTGGCTCAGACCCTTTGGTGCCTGCTCACCACAATCACTTGTAAACACAGAAGTCTGGTTTCTGTGTTTACAAGTGACAGCTCTGCACTCTGTATGTAATGCAATCCTGGTATTTAATGCCCCTTTAAGACCCTCCTATTATTTCGTGAAATTTGACTGAACACACCCACTATTTGATGGGATTTGGAGGGTGTGTGTAGGGGGAGGGGTTTTGTGGGGCCGTGGTTAAGTTCCAGCACCTATTGTTTGAGAAAAAAAGCCCTGAATAGATGTGATCAACCTCCAGAAGCCATTGGCGTAATGTGGGTATGGTTGATTGTTTCCAATGGCGTGAAATTAAGCAAATGCGGAGTTATAGATTTTTAATACGATCCTGCTGATTGGCTTGTACAGGGCAGTAGAATAACCCATGGATCATTAGGAGTCTCAAAACCTTGGATCTCTTTAATCCAGTATAGGATGGTTAGCCAGTAAGGGCGGATAAGAGGACAATACCACCAAACATGAGCATGTGTGGCTCGTTCTCCGCATCCGTGCCAACATAGTGGTGATGTTAGTGGAAAAAACTTGTGGAGCACCACTGGGGTATAGTGCCACCTTGTCAGCAATATGTAATTGACTTCCATCGTTTTGGAAGACATCGAGGACGTGTGCGATAGATAAAGGATTGTGGACCGCTGCGTCTCCGAGAGATCTTTATGGAGATCTTTCTCCCAGTTGCTGATGAAATTAGGATGTCCTGTAGCAGCTAGCGTTTGTAGGGCGTGGTAGAAATAGGAGAGAGGCTTTTGAACTGGTCGTTCTTCTGAGAAGGCAGATTCTATCAACGTCAAATCTGAGATGGAACATATGGGTTTTGGTAAAGAGTGAACAAAGATTGATAATTGATGGTAACGCCATTGATCCAAGAGCGACGCTGTAGGGGTGGGCCTTTCTGACAGGCAAAGCTCTGGCGCCTCAGGGAAGTGTTGAAGCTTCTTGCTGAGCCCCACTTTACACATTACTATTTGACCATCACTATGATAAGCAGGCTCACTGGCCAATAGTAATGTGCAGGAGGCAGAA
This sequence comes from Lithobates clamitans, assembly GCA_037952925.1. Classification (NCBI taxonomy): domain Eukaryota; kingdom Metazoa; phylum Chordata; class Amphibia; order Anura; family Ranidae; genus Lithobates; species Lithobates clamitans. The sequence continues at coordinate 816,499 of JBBGZY010000242.1, forward strand.
AAGGATGAGCAAGCATTGGGGGAGTACTGCATGGATAAAGCTCTCCTATACTTTAAATATTCTATAGGATCTACACTATTTAGGAAATATTTTTAGCTAGTTCTAGAATGTTTATTCTAAAGTGATATTAAAGGTTCCTTTTTTTTTTATAAATAACAAACATGTCATACTTCCCTCCACTGTGCAGATCCTGGTCTTCTGGGGTCCCTTGGCGCCTCCCCACATTAGATAACCCCCTGGGAGAAGCATTGGGTGTCCATACGCGCCATTGGATTTGATTGACAGTAGCGGGAGCCAATGGCTGCGCTGCTATCAATCTATCTATCCAATCACAGCCGAGAACCCCCTAGCTGAGAGACGGCGCGTCCCTGTGGGACAAGTTCGAGCGTTCAGGTAAGTAAAACGGGGGGAGGGGACTGGGGGGGGGGGACTGGGGGGGGGGGGGCTGGGGGCCGGTCACTGCCAGGTGTTTTTTCACCTTAATGCGTAGGATGCATTAAGGTGAAAAAAACACAAACCTTTACAATCCCTTTAAAGACTGCTGTGAAAGAGGACAAGTGAATAAAGTCAATAAACTGGATTAATCCAAATCCTACTTAATAAATGATCCATGTCACATAGTTATAGTGAAAAGAACAATATTTTAGTCATATAAAGGGCTTTTTTTCTTTTAAATTTACTTGATAAAATATTGTTTTTTAGCTTGAAATATCACGTGTTTACTATATTTGTGATCCTGTGAAAAGGATTATTAAATTAGAAGGATCTGGATGCGGTTCTGTCCCAGATCTGCCTGTCATTAGAATGTGTTTGTGCTGCCGATGGATCCCAGCAAATCTGAGGTTAGTTTAGGAGACTGCCCCAAGATAAATCAAGTCTGGAAGTTTCTTCCTTGTCAGAATTGTAGATTCTGGTATTGGGATGACGTGCAGAATTTAACAAAAATGCAGAGAAATAACAAGAACAGTGAAATGTTTTAAGGCAACTGTGAGAAACCTATATTTATACAGGGTATATGTATATATACTGTAGATATATAGATCTATACTTGTGTACTCGGGGATGTATACTGCCACATTTTTGTGTGTCCACTGCTGGTGAAATAGTGTCAACTTTCAGTGGGTCATCTGTGGGTGGAATTAGACCCCTCTCTGAGGGTAGCATTGCACCCCTTTCTGTGGGTCTTCTGTGGATTGAATTAGGCTCTGGTGGGTGGAATTCCCCTTTCCATTTGAATAGACCCTGTTTCTGGTACCGCACTGGTTACCGCCGCCAAAAGGGTGGTAAATATTGCACCTTTTTTTAGTTCCAGTTTCCTTTATGAATTGGACTTAACAGATTACTTTAAATTTTTATTGTGTACCACAAAATGTTTTTTTTGTGTGAATTGTACTTAACCACTTGCCGACCAGCCACCGTCATTATACTGCGACAGGTCGGCATGATCCTGCGAATATTTGTAGCTGTACGTCGGTCCCTTTAAGTAGGATAGCAGGCACGCACACCCGCTGCACGGCGGGGATGCCGATGCTCATGCCGGGTCGCGATGACTGCTGGCCACGAGCGATCGTGGGCACGAGAGGCAGAACAGGGACGTGTGTGTGTAAACACACACATCCTAGTTCTGTGAGGAGAGGAGAGACAGATTGTGAGTTCCTAGGAGCTGGGAACCACAATCTCTCCATCTCCTATAGTCAGTCCCATCCCCCACAGTTAGAACACACTGAGGGAACACAGTTAACCCCTTGATCGCCCCCTAGTGTTAACCCCTTCCCTGCCAGTGACATTTACACAGTAATCGGTACATTTTTATAGCAGTGATCGCTGTATAAATGCCAATGGTCCCAAAAATGTGTCAAAAGTGTCCAATACATCTGCCATAATGTTGCAGTCCCGATAAAAAGCGCAGATCGCCGCCATTACTAGTTAAAAAAATAAATAAATAAAATAAAAATGCCATAAATCTAGCCCCTGTTTTGTGGACGCAATAACTTTAGCGCAAACCAATCAATATACGCTTTTTGCGATTTTTTTTTTTTTTTTTATAGAAATATGTAGAAGAATACATATCGGCCTAAACTGAGGAAAAAATTTACTTTAAAAAAAAAAAAAAAAAAATTGGGGCTATTTATTATAGGAAAAGGTACAAAATTGTCGCTTTTTTTTTTTGTTTATATCGCAAAAAATAAAAACTGCAGAGGTGTTCAAATACCACCAAAAGAAAGCTCTATTTGTGGGAAAAAAAGGACGTCAATTTTGTTTGGGTACAGCATCACACGACCGCGCAATTGTCAGTTCAAGCAACGCAGTGCTGTATCGCAAAAAATGGCCTGGTCATTGAGCAGCCAATTCTTCCGGGGGGTGAAGTGGTTAAAGTAATTGTAAAGTTGTGTTGTTTGTTATTTGTAGAGGAAAAAAAAAGTTTTACTTACCCGTTCTGTTGCAGTTGATTTGAACAGACCAGTCTGGATCCTCCTCTTCTTGGGTCCCTCTTCTGTGCTCCTGGCCCCTCCCTCCTGTCGCGTGCCCCCACAGCAAGCAGCTCGCTGTGGGGGCATCTGAGCCCAGTTACAGCTACCTGTGTCCATTCAGATACCGTGCCCTGGCCTCGCCCTACCCCCTCTCTCTTGTGATTGGCTGACTGACTCTGACAGCAGCGGGAGACAATGGTGCTGCTGCTGTGTCTCAGCCAATCAGGATGGAGTGTCTCGGATGGCCAAGGCAATCGTGGACATCACTGCAGAGAGATGGGGCTCAGGTAAGTATTAGGGGGTGCTGGAGGGGGGCTGCTGCAGAAGGTTTTTATCTTAATGCATAAAATGCAAAAAGGTAAAAAAACCTCTTGACTTTACAACCCCTTTACCTTACTGCATGCAATAAATTATGCAAATGAGTAACATGATACCCTTATCGCATTCGGTAAACGTTCGTGAGTCGACCCCAATGTCTATTGTAATCAAATAATTTGCTCATATATGACGTACTAAAAGGAAATTTTTAACAATTGATTATCTGTCTGTTCACATGACAGATCTATCACAGAAGCTATCCTGGCAAAAGTTAGAGATTTGGAATAGAGTTAACCCTGAATAGCATGTCTGCGTTGTGCACACATACATTAGGAAAAAGAAGAAGTAATGACAAAGGCCTTATGTCATGATTAGAGTGTATCAATCATCCCATGGATGAATATGATAATACTGGTTTGTTCGCTTTCTTTGCTCAATGTGTGGGGGACAGCCAGCGAGCGGTGTGCACTTCTGCTGAGTGGGCGTGTGAAATTGCATACCAGCTGCCACTGCCGTAAACTCACGCACCCTCATAAATTAAAAGCAATACGATTTCTAAAAATATTCCCACTGGAGGAATATATTATCTATTGTTGGGCAAATATGAAACTTGCTGTATTCAGTCCTGTATATCAAAGTGATGGGCTTTTATAAATGTTTTCCTCAATAAGTAATAATTATGGACCCTTTACAGTCATAGATTAGTACATAATTGAAATTAAAAAAAAAAGGGCGACGCATGAATCATCTACGTCTACTGTGTTGCAGTAAATTTGTGGATCTTTTTTACATCGCTTCATAGGGATGACTATTATTGTGGGGCCATAGCGATACATCCATTGGGCAGTTTAACTTTAATTCTTATACAAAGCAGTGAAGGGAAAACAAGAATTCTAAGAGTTCACTGGATAGGCAGCTCACATGCAAACAGGGCTGCCATCCAAAGGGTACCGCGAACATCATTCAGACAGTAAACCAACAGAACTCCAGACCAATAAATAAAGTCCAAACCGTTTTAATGACTAATAAAAAAAAAGTGCATACTAGTGTACAATTAAGTATGCCCTTGTCAACGAGGCCTAACAAGATTAATAGAAATCGTAAATGCAAGCAAATCCTCACCACATTGCTTATCTACATGAGAGCTGGGCACAAGTGAAGGAGCCAATGGGTTGCTGTTTTATCATGGGTGCATGATAGTTTACGTTTTTGGGTATTTTAAAGATATGCAAATAGATCACACAAGCACGTGTAGGTAAAATCAAACTATATATAACATTTTATTGAGTAACGACAGAGCGGCTATTATAGTCGATAGCAGTGTTCACTGTGTTGTCTCGATGGGGATGGCTCCCCCCACTGGGAGAATACAATGGCTCCACGGGTGGGGTTTCCACATGAACACTGACTATGTTTATGGGGGAATCGAACAACCCGTGGTTGCAGGAAAGAAAATCGCTCCGTTTATGGCAGCTTTAGTTGTGTTGGAAGAGAAACGGCATGTAATATAAAGTTGCTTTTATAAACTGACAATACTGTATGCATTATACAGATCTATGTAGCAGGTGGTGCTGTATAGTTCATGTTTTCTATGATATAACAGGATGTATTGTTTATCTCAGTGCATGTAGTTGTATGCTCCTTCTTCGTGTTGCATGATGATAAAGACATGTTCTGAAGTTTCTCCATAAAAGTAAGCCCGGGTTTACACCTATGCAAATTACATGTGCGTTTCCGCACATCTAATTCGCATAGCAGGAGAATGTGACTGGCTCCCTATGGAGCCGGTTCACATATCTCCAGGGCGGCTGCGGTGCGCACTGCACAAAAACGCTGTGCGTCTTTTGCTGCGTTTCAGGGACGAATTCAGGCATAGAATCGGCCCTGATTCGTCCCTGAAACGGTGAACAGGGACGCACAGCACTCCTGTGCGGTCCACAGCGCATTATAGTGTGAACCCGGGCTAAAGCAGTTTGCTTTATCCAAGAAGCTTCCAAAGCATGATTTCAATACCCTGCTAATAAGTTGCACATTATGGTAGACTTACCCTGTAGTGTAATCTTCTTCAACGCAAGGTTCCATGCTCTTCCTCCTCATTCTGCTCACTGCTTTTTGCAGCCTTATGCCGCGTACACACGATCGCACATTCCGACAACAAAATCCATGTTTTTTGGCTCGGATGTTGGCTCAAACTTGTCTTGCATACACACGGTCACACAAATGTTGGAAATTCTGAATGTCAAGAACGCAGTGACTTACAACACGTAAGACGAGCCAAGAAAAATTAAGTTTAATAAGCCAATGCGGCTCTTCTGTTTGATTCCGAGCATGCGTGGAATTTTGTGCGGTTTTTTTTTCTTTCCATGCAAATCTGTTGTCGGAAAATTTGAGATCCAGATCTCAAATTTTGTTTGTCGGAATTTCTGATGGAAAATGTCCGATGGAGCCTACACACGGTCGGAATTTCCGACAACAAGCTCCCATCGAACATTTACCGTCGGAAATTCCGACCGTGTGTACGCGGCATTCAAGTCATTGTCTTCGAAAAAACATTGCCAGTCAGGCAAGTAGCATTTTTAGATGGAGGCAAGCCTTTACAACCTACATGACACTTTAACTTTAGCAAGGACCTGGACTGTAGAAACTGTTCCCCAAAAATGCAAACAGGGGGCATAAGATTAGTTACCAGTATTGCTTGTGGTAAGTTGATCTTTTATCCTTTCAATAAAGTACCATGCCTTGTATTACATTGGGGTTGATTTACTAAAACTGGAGAGTGCAACATCTGGTGCAGCTCTGCATAGAAACTAATCAACTTCCAGCTTAATTGAACAAGCTAAAGTTAGAAGCTGATTGTCTACCTTGCACAGCTGCACCTAATTTTGCACTCTCCAGCTTTAATAAAGCAATCCCACTGGCTCTCTGTGAAGGTGGTCACCTTGGTTGAGAAAAGAGCTTTCTTTTTCATACATCATGGGACACAGAGTCAGGCTAATATTCATTACCTGCTGGGTTATACTCCATCATTAGGTGAATGGACAGTGTCTGCAAGATGGATGGCATGGTTTGTTTGAGCTCTCTGAGCTCCAGGTCTCTAGTTCCACAAACAGGCTTTTATGCTTGGATAACTGGTACCCGATCCTTGCAAAGAAGACTTAAGGTCTTGCGAAGGTTTTGCCTATAACGTTACCTCTGGGCGCTGGACCCTGCTGAGTGGAAATCCTGGACACTACAGCACTAGGGCATTTCCTGCAGGGTGATGTACAGGTCCAAGGGAGTGGACCCTAAACATGAAAGAGTACCCAGTCCTTGAAGGTCTAAGTGACAGGAACCCGCCATGAAGGGTGAAGATTGGGCCCTTAGCTTTTAAGTGGCCCTGTACCTGGACGGGTAAGTGAAAACCCTTTATTTTATTATTATCCCAGTGGTTGTAACAATCAGTCAAGGTAGCTAAAGGCTGGACACCTGTGTGTGGTGACCATACGGGGGAGTTCTGGGCTAGCTGTGGGTGTTTGCAAAGTGTACCTTTTTTGCTTGTGTCTGGATGTTTTTTTACCTGTATGATGGAGCACGACGGTGTGCCATTTCGCCTTTTGCTCGCCATTGCGCATGTGCGTTCGCAAGTGCGCCGCTGGGCTCAGCAGTTTGTTTGGCGGCCATGGCGCATGTGGCTTCGCCGCACAGCCTTTATCTGGGCGCACGAAGATTCGTGTTGTACGCTAATACAGTCATCCTCACCGGGACTGCGCACATTCGTGCGCACACACGCATAGAACGTTCTGGCACACACCCAGCTATTTAAGCTGTGCAGACCAAGCATGTGGTGCTTCCAGAAGGCAGCTGTGGGACACAGAGCAGGCTCTGAACAGACACTTGCAGTGGTTCATTTTTCCTTACCCGGGTCTCATGAGTCACCAGGTGTTGCTTAGCAGGATTGTTGCATAGGAGCTTGGTGAGCCCTATTAAAGGGTCTCCCTTCTGAGGTGTTTTAACTGCACCTAAGTACTCTTTGTTTTGCGGCATTGAATAACTTCCAAAAAGAGGAGTGGGACTAACACCATAGGGAAGGGCACACCTTTGTCATTAGTAGTTCCTGATGAACCTAGTCGTATCCCTAGTGTTGTATCCCCTGAAAGACCAGAGGCTCCCGAGCAATCTGAGCCACTGCGCCTAGATGGTATTGTGCCTACAGTTAACGCTGCTGCTTCACCCTTTATCACTAAGGATGAACTGTCCTCAGCCCTAGCCGGTTTAGATCACAGGATTGCCAGCATGATTGCCTCCATCCTGCAGGGTGGCAGGAAGCGTGACAGATCCCCCTCCCCAGAGTCTCCTAGTCTGGAGCAGGAATAGGTTGAGGATGGGGAAGAGCTGAAAGCTCAGTATTCGGTGGAGTGCCCGGCAGATGAGTCTGCTTCCGAGCAATCTGGACAAGAAGATTTCCAGTCGGTCTGCCTCTCAGTCGCAGAGGCTTTTGATCCTGACTCTGACCGAAATGGTTCGTTCTGCATTTAAGTTGCATCTTGCATAGGTAACGGAGCCCCCCCTGGTCCTTTTTGGGATCTCTGAGACCTTTTCAGGTCGCACAGACTTAACCGCTACACCCCATGTTGGAACAGGCGGTGTATGCTTATTGGGAACATCCTGACAGGACTTTTTTGCCTCCTAAACGTTTTTCCCTTCTATATCCCATGGATGAAAAGTTTGTTAAAAAATGGAGCATGCCAGCCATAGATGCAGCAGACTCTTCCTTAACTTGTCCGGTAGATAACACATAGGGCTTGAAAGACCCTGTTGCCAAGAAATTTGAGTTATTATTAAAGGCTTCCTTTTGTTTGGCCAGTTCAGCTATTCAGCCAGCTGTTGCAGCAATTGTAAGACAGATATTCCTCGAGCTCTGTGTTTTGCTGTTGATGCTTTAAAGGATTCAATACAGCAGGTTTCTCATCTGGCTCTCTTGTCTGTACATATGTGCAGACTTTTAAGGCTTAAGAACTGGTCAGCCGAGCTTCCTTGTAAAAAGGTATTGGCAGGTTTCTCATTTCATGTGGTAGTTATTCTGTGATCACTTGGACAAATGTATCCAAAAGGGAAGAGTTCTCTACTTCCTGTGAATAAAAGCACCAAAAGTCCCTCATTTAAAAACCAGGCACTGCTTCCTCAAATGTCTCACCATCAGGGCGGTTCCGCCGCCAACAGGGCGCTAGGGCCAGGGGCAAGACGCAAGGCCTGGGCCAGAAATGTGCTGCTGCACTTTGCGGACATTTTGGAAAACAATTCAGGACGAGTGGGTCACCTCAATTATATCTTGCAGTTACAAGCTGGAGTTACGGGGGGTTCCCCCTCAGAGGTTTCTAAGATAGAGCGTTCCTTCAGATCCTCCAAAAAGAAACTCTCAGGCACTACATCATCTAGTGCAGCCCTCAAAAAATCCACTTGCCTGCTCGCATTTTGCGAGTGGATTTTGAGGGCTGGTGAGCTATATGGCTGCCTGAGATTGGGGGCCAAGCACCGCCGGCAACCTGGGTGGACCGTTGAGGGGAAGAGAGAGATCTGCCCAGGTGATCAGAGCGCAGCGCAGGGTACACAGCGGGTGATCTGTCAATCAAAGTTCCCTGGCCAGAAGGCGGTGCTGTATATGATGTTGAGCCGTGGGAACATGGCAATTGAAATGAAAACTGTTATCGCTGTGTTCCCTGTGTTGCGCTCTGATCACCAGGGCAGCTCTCCTCCCCTGTACAGGTAGGCTGCATAGTGGACACAGGCTGCATGGTGGATACACGGCTGCATGGTGGATACACGGCTGCATGGTGGATACACGGCTGCATGGTGGGCACAAGGCTGCATTGGTGGACACAAGTCTGCATTGGTGGACACAAGTGTCATTTAATGAAAATTTATGAGGGCGTGTTTAGGGGGGTAATTAGGGGCGGGCCGGGCCAACTGGTGGCGAGTAACCCTTCAGCCTCATCAGAGGTTCCTCTACCCTTTGGGCTTGCTACAGCTCCCTGGGTGTTCACAAAGGTCCTAGCACAAGTACTGGGTCTTTTAAGGGCCCAAGGGATCCTGGTGCTCGGGTATCTGGATGACCTCCTGCTCAAAGATCACTCAATGCAGGCTCTAGAACAGAGCATAATATACACAGCGAGGTATTTGAAAAGCTTAGGCTGGATTATAAATACTGAAAAGTCAGCCTTGAGACCAGCTCAAAATGTAAGATATTTAGGTCTGATTCTAAACACGATCCAAGCAAGAGTATTCTTGCCACCCATAAGGATCTGTGCCCTGAAGGATCAGGTGCGTTAGACAAGGGGCACCAGACAACCTACCATTCGGCTCTGTATGGGTCTTCTAGGGAGGATGGTATCCTCCTTCGAGGCAGTGCCCCATGCCCAGTTCCATTCCAGCCTTTTACAACAAGACATTTTGTTGGCTTGGAACAGAGGAAGAATAGCCCTGGATTATCCAATGTGCTTATCTCCTCAGTCATGCTTAAGCCTAAACCTGGTGGTTGCAGAATCAGAACCTGCGAAAGGGAAAATCCTTTCTCCTATTACTTGGAAAGTACTAACTATGGATGCCAGTCTCTCAGGCTGGGGAGTGACCCTAGACAGGCTCACAGCTCAGGGGAAATGGTCAGGGACAGAGCAGACCCTACCCATCAGTGTCCTAGAATTACGGGCAATACGTCTGGCCCTGTGGTCCTGGAAGGTGGAGCTTCAGGACTGCCCCATCAGGGTTCAGTCTGACAATGCCACGGCAGTGGCTTATATAAACCACCAAGGCGGTACAAGGAATCGTTCAGCTCTGAAGGAGGTGAACTACATACTAGCCTGGGCAGAGAGACACGTACCAATGATATCAGCAGTCCATATCCCGGGAGTAGAGAACTGGAAGGCAGATTATCTCAGCTGCCAGCAGATCTGCCTGGGGGAATGGTCCCTACACCCAGAGGTGTTACAGGAAATTTGCCAACATTGGGGATGCCCAGAGGTCGACCTACTGGCATCCAGGTTCAACAACAAGCTACAGCAGTTTGTGTCTCAAACAAGAGATCCTCTGGCAATTGGAGCAGATGCTCTGATAGTTCCATGGAGCCAGTACTCCCTGGTTTATGCTTTTTCTCCGATCCCTCTCCTTCCACATTTGTTGTGCAGGATTCAGAGAGAGGGGGTTCCAGTCATTCTGGTGGCACCAGCCTGGCCCAGAAGGCCCTGGTTCCCCGAGATTGTGAAACTGACAATAGATGGGCCATGGACACTTCCACGTTGCCCTGATCTACTGTCTCAAGATCCTATATTCCACCCCAATTTACAGTCTCTAAATTTGATGGCATGGCTATTGAAGCCAGGGTGTTAAAGGACCGTGGCATCTCGGGACAAGTGGTGTCTACTCTAGTGAATGCTAGAAAAGCTGTCACTAGGAAGATTTATTATAAGGTCTGGAAGACTTATATTGCGTGGTGTGAAGCCAGAAAATGGTATCCTCAGAAATATGTGATTGGGAGAATTCTCTTTTCTACAGTCAGCTGTGGAAATCAAATTGGCTTTGAGTACAATCAGAGGTCAGGTTTCGGGCCTATCCGTATTCTTCCAAAGGCCTTTAGCCTCCCATTCACTGATCTGAACCGTTATGCAAGGGGCAACTCGCTTGCTTCCCCCCATTAGGTCACCTATGTGTCCTTGGGACTTGAACTTGGTGCTGTCTGTATTACAGAAACAACCATTCAAGCCTATTAAGGAAATTCCATTAGACTTGCTGTCACGCAAGCTAGCCTTCCTGATGGCTATCACCTCGGCTAGAAGGGTGTCGGAGTTGGCAGTCCTTTCATGCAGGGAACTGTACTTGATCCTTCACCATGACAGAGTCGTGTTATGACCTGTTCCATCTTTTTTGCCAAAGGTGGTGTCGGCCTTTCATTTAAATCAGGACATTATTTTGCCTTTTTTTTTTCTCTCAGCCTTGTTGGGTGAAAGAGAGAGGACTGCATTCTTTGGACGTTGTCCGGGCAGTCAAGGTTTATCTGTCTAGATCTGCGGAGATCTGCAGAGATCCGAGGATCAGACTTTTTTTTTTTTTTTTTACCAAAAGGACACAAGAAGGGGCAGACAGCTTCCATTGCCAATTGGGTCCGTCAATTGGTCATTCAGGCCTACGGTCTGAAACATAAAGCTCCTCCCTTTAGGGTGAGAGCTCATTCTACCAGGGGTGTAGGAACCTCCTGGGCTTTTCGCCATCAGGTATCTGTGGCTCAGATTTGTAAGGCTGCCAACTGGTCTTCAGTGCATACGTTCACAAAATTTTATCAAGTGGATGTACGAACAGCTGAGGATTTGGCTTTCGGCCGCAGTGTACTGCGGGCTGCCGTATAAATTCTGATGGCTATTGTGGGGCAGGGTGTCTCCCTCCCCTCAAAGCTATTGCTTTGGGACATCCCAGCAGGTAATGAATATTAGCCTGACTCTATGTCCCATGATGTATGAAAAAGAAAATTAGGATTTTAATGTCATACTTACCTGTAAAATCCTTTTCTTTGAGTACATCATGGGACACAGAGATCCCTCCCCTCTTTTTTGAGGATTTAGTGCTTGCTACAAAACTTCCTGTATGGGAGGGGTTATATAGGGGATCACTTTCTGTCTGAAGACCTTTGGTCTACCAGTGTCCATTCATCTAATGATGGAGTATAACCCAGCAGGTAATGAATATTAGCCTGACTCTGTGTCCCATGATGTACTCAAAGAAAAGGATTTTACAGGTAAGTATGACGTAAAAATCCTATTTTACCTCTTCATATCATAACTGCCTCCCTGATACTTGGTGAGGGAATAATAAAGCATTAGAAGTTCAGACAGAACAGATATACATAATGATTGAAACAGAAAGATGCATGCAGTTCAGATCCCTCTCCAGCAAGCAGCACAGTAATGACATCACCAGATCCAATTCCAAATCTTCTGAGATTCTCTCAGTCAGAGGCAACAGTGTTTCCTAAAGTGGAGTTCCACCCAAAAATGGAACTTCCACTTTTTTGATTCCCCCCCCCCCCCCTCCGGTGTCACATTTGGCACCTTTCAGGGGGGAGGAGGGAGCAGATACCTGTCTCATACAGGTATTTGCTCCCACTTCCTGGCATAGATCACAGCGGCGTTTGCGGTGACCTATGCCACCTCCGGCGCCTACACTCTTCTCCCCCGCTGTATTCTGGGAGACACACAGGTCCCAGAACACAGCAGTGATCAGAGAGGACGCACAGCGAGACTTGCGACTTGCGCATGCGCAGTAGGGAACCAGGAAGTGAAGCCGCACGGCTTCACTTCTTTATTCTCTTATCGAGAATGGTGGCGGCAGCTGCCGAGAGCAGACAGACGGATCGGCTTCGGCTGCCGACATAGTGGCTCCCTTGACAGATAAGTGTCCATATATTAGAAGTCAGCAGCTGCTGTATTTGTAGCTGCTGGCTTTTAATATTTTTTTTTTGGCAGACCTCCGCTTTAAGTGCTCATGCACACAGGACATTTTTACATCTTCTGTTAGGGGCATATAACATTTTTTTTTTTTTTACTGCCTCTAAACGCCCCTCTATGTTAGCCTATGTGTCCATGCACACACAAACTTTCAGAAGCGTTTGGGGGCAGTAGAAAAAAAACGACAGCCTGTGCGTCCAGAAGCAGAGGCTGATAAGCTGTCAAAACGAAAAGCGCTGCTAAACACTGTAACAAGCTTATAGCCGCGTTTGGCGTTTTTAGGCGTATTTACCTTAAAGGGAGCGTTTTTACTGTAAAAACCGTCAAACGCTACCGATAAAAAAAAGTGGAAAAACGCACATAAACGCTATTCAAAAAACGCTGCAAAAAGTGCATTTTTAACGCTGCTTGGCAGCAGCACTGGTGTTTTTTTAAACGTCCTGTGTGCATGAGGCCTTACACAGCAGATACAGCTTTGAGGCGGTAGACATAGGAGCACCTAGACACACTCACATATAAGAAAGTCTAGTGCTGTTTTTGGGAGGAATTCAAGCCAAAAGTTACATTTTTCAGGGTGCTACTTAGATTCAATTACCATTTCTAAGTGTTCTCTATAGCATAGCAAATTATGACCTTTTGAGTTCAGATCCACTTTAAGATAACTTTAATTATCCAAAAGCTTGCACTAAGGAGTTTTTACTCTGCTGGGAATTATATTTGGGTTTGCATGTAGGGATTTTGCATTCTATACTTGCTTCTTAACTTTTTAATGGGTTTCAAAAATATGGCATATTGCCACCATCTTGAAACAAATCTTTGCCGTGATTCCTGGAAGATGGTATACCTTCTTTTATTGGCATTAGTAACCAGAGTGTATGCAAATATGCCACTTTAAATAGCATTTTAGAGCTTTACTGAAAGAAATGTGTATAAGCAGTCATCCTGTCTTTGTAAAACAGATGTTTACTGTAAAACATATTAGTATTCAGCGCTATTCAACTTTTATATAACAGCACAAACACGATCATAATATCCTTCTGTTTGCTTTCCAACGCCCTTCTCTCTTTTCTTCAGTGCATGAATATCCTTGAGTTTGCAGCAGACCTGCTGTCAATCAAGGTTTCTTTGTAGATAAGCAGAAGTTGTAACAGACTTGTTTAGACTCATCCGAAATGATGAATATGAAGTGGAAATCTCGCTGATAAGTCTCTGTTGTACTCTGAGCACTCCCTGTATCCAGAATGACCCTCTTTATATATTTTTGAGTAACTTTGGAAAATATAAGTTCATCGGCTGCATTTTTGGTTACACCTATCTATTACCCATATATGGGTAGTAGTATGGGTAACAATATTTGTGTACACTGTTGTATTGACATGCCCTTCAAAGGGTGTGGACACGGGCACAACTTGAGGATGTTGGGTATGCGGGGTTATGCCAATTATTTCTCAAAGCAAAACAAAAAATCCTTCTTCCAAATATTAAAGTTGGTGTATACTCTCGATTCCACATGCACCACTGAACTACATTCTGCTGCAAAATCTGTGCAAATAACCAGTGGTAGACCTAGAAATAAAGCAATATAAAATGTCTCATTTCTTCTTATTTCTCTTCCTGGTGTGGTCTTTGATTCTTCTTCCATTTAAGTTCTAATAATACATCCATTCACATGGAACAGATGTTGAACAGTATGCCATCTGATTCCCATGCTTAGTAGCTGCTTGTACACAAAGATGTACACATTTCTACATAAATACAAACCTTACTGTGTGTGTGTGTATATATGTGGGTGTATATATATATATATATATATATATATGTGTGTGTGTGTGTGTGTGTGTGTATATATATATATATATATATATATATATATATATATATATATATATGTAACCCAAGGCAAATAATTACAGGTTACATTTCATTAAAAGGATAAGAACCCACCCCATTCTACTCATAATAAAAGTAAAAAAACCTATATTGGAGTACCACCTCAACCATTATTCTGAATCTTATGAGGGCAGGGTAAGGGAGAATGTTGAAAAATTGACCATTTGTGAGGAAAATAGAACTGCAGACTTTAAAAATCTATTAATGTCAAAAGCTCTAGCAGGATTATTCACTTTTACATGCAGGCCAAGCTGTTCAGGAAAAGTCTGAGTGACAGAGGTTGGGTCAAATTATATAAGTATATAAGTGTACCCAGGAGCTGGCTATATTGCCTTTCTTATCAGAAGACACTCTACAGCATCTGCCACAGTGATACTGTTCCTTCTAGTGCTCAGCCTGGGATCTGCCTTCCCACATCTTGAATGCAGAGTGAGTGAGAATTTACAGTGTGGATGATCTTGGGACATGTAGTCCAAAGAGATTGAATCTACACTAGGGACTGATCGCTCTGGACTACGAGTTCCAGCCTGCTGGAGGAAGAGAGCAGAATGCTGGGAGAGGTGATAAATAGCCTGTGTTGGGGAGGAGTCAGCCTCTTGGGACCACGACCTTCATCTGGGAGGAGTGATCCGAACGGTCACGGAGAGTACGGCTGTAGCCTAGGCGGCATGGGAGAGCCTGCATAACCTCACCTTAGAGGCAGAAATTGGCTATTGCTCACCCAGTTTTAAGTCTCCTACACAGCTGTTTGTTTCAGTTAACGGCTTTTTCATTCTACATATGCAATTGATGATCATTAGCTCCTGCTTGGTATAATTGGTTAATCATACACCTGGCTCTAGTCCAAGTCTGCAAGTGTAAGAATTGATGCTGGTTTGAAGCCAAAGAGTTGTCTCACCAAATATACTGAATATATTATTCACAAAAGTGTCCCCTAACTGGCAAGGGCAGGGTTGCCACACATCTCAGGAGTTGCTCATACCAAAGCTCCCTCTTTAGCAATAGGGGTTTTTTGCTGTCATGTGGGGGATTACGCCAGTGCATAACCTTGAGGCTGGGTTCACAATTGAGAATGCAGCGGCTCACAGTAGGGGTCTATTTCAGGTCCGATTTCAGCCCAAATTTTTGGCTAAATTCGGACCAAATAACGCACAGGGCTCCTGTGCAATTCACACTAGAGCCGCTGCGGAAACGTGTGAACTGTCTCCATTGAGATCCGGTCACAATCTCCTGTTGTGTGAATTGTTTCCTCGCATCCAAGTCGCACTAGTGTGAACCCAGCAACTTTGTTCAAACTTTTTACCCTAGAGGAACCCTTGAAATCATTTTCAGGTCTTGGGGTAAGAATAATATAAAGGTAATTGAGAAAATGTCCCTTACATTGGTGGTAATAAGGGATGAATAATGTAATCCTAATAGGGGTGGCCAGAATGACTCCTATAGTCATATTGCTGGCTCTTGCATGTGGCGTTGGACTTGGAAGATAGAAGGTCATAAGAGATCCCTATGGTTCCACTGAACCCAGCTTTTCAAAATAAATGCAATAATTTAGAGATTGGTGAAAGATGGTAACTTTTTTCTTAGTAAAATTACAGTGCATTTTGTAGAGATCTATACATGGGATTAAAAAACAGTCAACAAAGAAATTAGGTTCTCTCTAAATGAGAGGCAGTTGCACGCTATAGCTTGTGCTTTAAAAGTTTCATGAAGGCTGATTGAAGCTTGGTAAATGCATTCTAGTCAATGCTCTTTGGATAAGTGTTTACAAGCTTAACAGTTTCTGCTATATTTATGAATGGTATGCTAAATTTACTGCGTCAAACATAATTAAAAGAAGTGAAAATATACATATTGTTGGTTAAGATAACCACAAAAGATAATTGTGTTTGGAATCTTTATCTCTCTGCAGTCATTTGAAAATCAGGGATATAATTAGCAAAAACTTGCTAAAGTAGTTTTATTCTGTCTGCACTTTCATTTTGGCACTTTAATTTTGCCGTAAAGACTTAAAGCCATACCGAGTCATGATTATTAAAGGTGTGAATTTTTTTCCCCAGCAGGGAGCATGTGAGAAAATAAGCATCTGCTAATGTTATAAAAAAAAAAACTTGTTATGGCCTTGAATGACAAATCTTGCAGAGTACTGTACTATTTTGATTGTCTGTTTTTGTAATAATTTTTTTTAATTATTTACAATTGTTTGGACTTTAAAGTGGTTGTAACCCTCAGTCATGAAATCTGAACAGATCACATATATATGAAGTGTTTACTTGTCTCTCTCCAATGCTTGTTCCTCGCTGGGGCTTTGTTACTTTGTTATCAGCATGAGTAACTACTGGGAAGTTTTCCCGACACATGAGATAAATTTGTAACTGGGAGGGAGATACCCTTATAGGCTCTTATACTCTTTCTTACCTGGGGTTTGCAGGGATGCGCGGCTCATATGGACATTTTCTGCCCTCATGTCATAGACAGCTACAGTTCTGAAAACCAATAGTACACTGCTTCTATCCACTTGTTTATTGTTTGAAAAAAAAATTCATTGAAAATTAAACAATTGAAAATAATTTTTAAAATTACAATAATATGTTAAAACTGATATGAGATTTTAGGAAGGTCTGCGTCTACTTTTTTCTTTCGTTTTCTGGGGTCTAAACACATGAAATACATTTTCTGGGTAGTTAACCAGAAGAATATAGCAATTCATTGATATCTAGGTAAATCGGACACAATGAAAGTGTTTTTGTAGTGTTGGGTGACTTTTTAATTAACTTTTATGAACCCCTGAAGGCATTCGTGCTGGAACTGCAGGCCAGGGATTCAAATCCCAAGCCTAGTAGCTGAAATCATCTGCTCCTGAGCTTCCAACCTTCCTACTCAGCAAACCATACATAGGTGCACCTGTAGTATCTACTATGCATGTGTGTGTGTGTGTGTGTGTATATATGTATGTGTATATATATATTCATCCTATTAGATTGTAAGCTCTTCTGAGCAGGGCCCTCTTAATCCTCTTGTATTTTATTGCATTATAACTGTATTGTCTCCCTTTTATATTGTAAATCGCTTCGTAAACTGTTGGCGCTATATAAATCCTGTATAATATAATAATAATTATATATATATATTTATTACTCCATGAAAATAAAGAACAATCCAGCCCAAAATGAATACCCATGTTGGAACAAGGGTGCTGGATGTCCTGGGCGCCATTTGCTTTTATTTGCAGGGATTTCCTCTCACTTCCTGTTATGGCTAAGGGACAAGAAGTGAAGGTAAATCTCTCCAATGGGACACAGATGCCCCAAAAAAATAAATAAAAAGACAGGAGTCATAACTTTCTTCTACTCTATTCAGGATCTATTGTAACTAAAGGCAAATCTCTATATAATCCCTGTCGTCGTTTTTTGCCATGTGTCCCATTGGGGACACTTTCCACCAGTTCTGGTCCCAGAACCAAAACAAGTAGTAAGAGGAAATCTCTCCAAAGTGTCATCAGAACTAGTGTCCCCATTGGAGGATTTCCCCTCTATTCCTGTTCATGTCAACCCAATGTTTGTGATTTTGTAGTTTCACTTTCATTGTTAATGATAAACAGGACAAATAGAGAGGGTGATTCTCCTTAAGGGCTTTTTTACACTTGCTTGGACTTCAACACACATTAAAGTGCCTACTGCTTGAACATGCTTTTTTAATGTGTTTTCAATTTTCCATGGTGCTTCTATAATGCTTCGGTGGTGCTCTTTTAAAGCTTTAATGAAGCTTGACAGATTCTGTGTGTGTGTTGATATCCCATACCTGCAATACTTCCAAAACAAAGCTAAAGGTGAATTAAAGCCTCTCCAAAGCTGCAGGTGCTTCAAGCGAGCTTTGTCATAGACTTCTATGGAGGCTTTGAAGATGCTTTGAAGCACCACTAAAGCGACATGGAGTATAATTTTTCGAAGCAAAGCTGAAGAAAAGCAAAAGCAAGGTGTAAACAGGACTGTAGGCTAACCATTTTATTTAGTGAGAGGGGCTGTGACTGGTGTTCAAAGAGCTTTAACCCCTTAGTGACGGCGCCTCCCGGCCCTTTAAGAGGTTTATGACACCGGGAGGCTGGGCTTAAGGCCACGTAACCAATCAGGGCGGTCACGGGATCCGAGAACTCCAGATCTCAAGGAGCAATTGGGCGCTTTTGGTGAGGGGACAGTAACTGTGCTGGGAGCGTGCAGCACGCACGCTCTCGGCACAGGTGTATTGGCAGCAGTTCACGCAAATATGCAGCCCCTCAGCGATAAGGACCAGGCGCCGAGAGGCCACATATTTGTGTACGGCCGGTGCCAAGGGTTTTAAAAAAAAGCATGTCCAATGCCATGTTTTGAAACAAGTGTAAATGAGCCCTAATAGGAGCACAGATAGTAATCACCTGACAAGTATTCTAATCCCTCTCCACTCTATCCAAAACTAGAAAAAAGTGTTGTCTTTAGTTCTACTTTATTGTTACTCTAACAATTGCACAAATCTTTTTTTACCCTGCCTGTGTCACTTTGTAGCTTCAAAAGGGAATAAATCTCTTTTAAAATAAAACACATATGTTCACTTTAAGCTTTACCATTCTTTACCATTCTGCTACATTATGTAAAAGGTGCAATAATGTGATAACATTTTAATTGGCAGACTTTAATTATATTGTGTGGTAAGTATTTTGGGGTTTACAATTATGCAAATGCTGCAATGGGAAAAAAATGTATCTTTCCAAATTTTTTAATGTTTATTCCAAATCAAAACTAAGTGGGAAAAAAAAAAAAATATATATATATATATATATATATATATATATATATATATATATATATATATATATATATATATACAGTATATCCTTATCAATTTTCTGCCAAATTAAAGTCCTGTTTTCCTTGAAAGGAAGTGATGTATAATACAGTGGATGCTAAAAGGCATATTGTGCGAAACCAAGACATCACCAAAACAAACAAACCACTCTGGGACTGGATTGGAGGGGATTTACATAGAAAAAGGCTTCGCCACTAAAGGCGGTAAGGTATGTCAAGGTTTTCCTTTTCAGCAAGTACAGAAAATACCCGTTGATCTTGCTAGAAATGCTGTGTCCTTGACAGTGAGCTTAAGATCAATCCAGCATTCAATGGACATGAATGAAGGCAGACATGTTTGAAGTCCAGTGTGTGTGTGTGTGTGTGTGTTAGTTATTAATTGGATGTCCCCATAGAATGAAGAAATGAGTGACGATGTAAAGAGACCGGAAAGGTTTTATTTGCAGAATTACCATTTGAAAATAGAAAGAGAAGTCTGGAAAAAATGACTAATACAACCACCATATCTAAAGACTGGTAAGCTGCAATACAGTTCCTTATATAGGGAAAATATTCATACCCCTTGAAATTTTCCACATTTTGTCACGTTACAACCAAAAAGGTAAATTTATTTTATTGCGCTTTTGTGTGATAGACCAACACAAAGTGGCACATAATTGTGAAGTGGCAGGAAAATTATAAATGTTTTTCAAATTTTTTTTTTACAAATAAATATGTGAAAAGTGTGGCGTGCATTTGTATTCAGCCCCCTTAGTCAATACTAACCACCTTTTACTGCAAGTTTTTTTGGGGCTGTCTCTACGAGCTTTGCACATCTAGAGATCGGAATTTTTGCTGATTCTTCTTTGCAAAAAAGCTCAAGCTCTGTCAGATTGGATGGAGAGCATCTGTGAACAGCAATTGTCAAGTCTTGCCACAGATTCTCAATAGGATTTAAGTCAGGACTTTGACCGTGCCATTCTAACACATAAATATGCTTTGATCTAAACCATTCCATTGTAGCTCTGGCTGTATGTTTGAGGATGTTGTCCTGCTGGAAGGTGAACCTCCGCCCCAATCTCAAGTCTTTTGCAGACTCTAACAGATTTTCTTCTAAGATTGCTCTGTATTTGGCTCCATCTATCTTCCCATCAACTCTGACCAGCTTCCCTGTCCCTGCTGAAGAAAAGCATCCCCACAACATGCTTCCACCACCATGTTTCACGGTGGGGATGGTGTGTTTAGGGTGATGTTCAGTGTTATTTTTCCGACACACATAACATTTTCTTTTTAGGCCAAAAAGTTCAATTTTGGTCTTATCTGACCAGGGCACCTTCTTCCACTTGTTTGCTGTGTGCCCCACATGGCTTCTTGCAAACTGCAAACGGGACTTCTTATGGCTTTCTTTCAACATTGGCTTTCTTCTTGCCACTTTTCCATAAAGGCCAGATTTGTGGAATGCAAGACTAATCGTTGTCCTGTGGACAGATTCTTCCTCCTGAGCTGTGGATCTCTGCAGCTCCTCCAGAGTTTCCATGGACCTCTTGACTGCTTCTCTGATTAATGCTCTCCTTGCCCGGCCTGTCAGTGGACGGCCATGTCTTGGTAGGTTTGCAGTTGTGCCATACTCTTTGCATTTTCGGATGATGGCTTGAACAGTGCTCCATGAGATGTTCAAAGCTTGGGATGTTTTTTTCTGGCCCCTATATGTGTTTTCCATGTACTGTTTTTTTATAACCAAACCCTGCTTTAAATTTCTCCACAACTTTAAATTTCTCCACAACTTTATCCCTGACCTATCTGGTGTGTTCCTTCGCCTTCATGATGCTGTTTGTTCACTAAGGTTCTCAAACAAACCACTGAGGGCTTCACAGAACAGCTGTGTTTATACTGAGATCAAATCACGCACAAGTAGACTCTATTTACTAATTAGGTGACTTCTGACGGCAATTGATTCCACTAGATTTTTGTTAGGGGTATGAGAGTAAAGTGAGCTGAATACAAATGCACTGCACACTTTTCAGATATTTATTTGTGAAAAAATGTGAAAACCATTTATCATTTTCCTTCCACTTCACAATTATGTGCCACTTTGTTTTGGTCTATCACATAAAATCCCCCTTTCACGCTTGTGCAACTTCAAAATTGCACGATTTTAACGCGATTTTGCGGCTGCGATTTTACCGCAATTTAGGATCAGTACTACTTTGTACGACTTTACAGGGTTGGGGTTTACAAAAGCTGCTTGTGCTTACAGCATCATACTGAAATCGTGTCTATATTATTCAGGTACGATTTGCATGCATTAACATTGAGGTCTATTGAGTACAACTCGCATGGAAGTTGAACCAAAGTAGTGCAGGGACTACTTTGAAGTTGGCACAACTTAAAATCATGCCAATATGAATGGTAGTCATTGAAAATCATGGAGAATGACTTATATGATTTTGCAGTACAAAATCATGGGACAAGTCGTATAAGTGTGAAAAGGGACTTAAAGAAATGTATGTTTATTGGTTTGTAACATGACAAAATGTGGACAATTTCAAGGGGTAGGAATACCTTTTCAAAATACTGCATATTTTATTTGTGTTTTAGGTTTAGATATGTGTTTAACACATTTTTTCCCTATAATTTACAAGTAAAGGTGTCAATATTCAGTACCTTTGCAGTTTGAAGAATATGGAAAATAAATAAGGTTTAAAGTTTCAAGTAGAAAAAAATGCAGCGCTACCTCTACTGATAACACTGTTGCAAACAGTAAAGTGATGGTGACACCCTCCATGCCTAAATGTCTTCAAAAGAAAAGTAACATTAGAGGTGTCACCCTCCTTGAGTTTATAGATACTTAACCTTTTTTAAGCATACCCACGGAGAGTGACACCACTATTAACATTTTTAACAGTGATGGTGTCACCCCCTATGTATATAAATATATCACTATAGTTACGTTCAATAACGTGATTTATAATATTTTAATGACTATCAGTGTATAACTCATATATATTAAAAAGTGAAACAAAAAATATAAGACCCCACAACACTCTTCTAGGCAGAAAAGACAGAGATAAAAAAAAAAAATGATCTCGGCCTTTTTAGCTGAGTATACGGCAGTGTTTAAATCTGCCGGACGTCATAATGTCCAGCCCGGGCCTCCGAAGGTCATAGAGACTGTCGGCGACTATCTGGTTTGCGGTTTTCTCTATGATTAACTTCCGGCACTGGTGGATTCCTTCTCCGGCTCACTGATCTGGTGGTGCAGGGAATCACTGGCTGAAAATTAGATCTGAATGATGCCTGTGGGTGCAGGTATCATTCAGATATCTCCAAAGTCCATACGACGGCCTTGGGTAGGAAGTGGTTAAAGTATATAAAATATATGTAACCCCAATCGCCTGCATTTCTAACTAACAAACATGTTCATGTCATTTTAAAAGTCAAGTATTAATATTTTTAATCTCCATCATCAAAATTAAAGTGATTGTAAATGATCACCTTGTAAAACAACCCATTCAGTTTAGAATTTAAATTAAAGGCAAAACATTTGTGTATAGATATAAAAAATAACTATAAATAGATTTTTTTCTGCTTTTTTTTTATGTACGTGATCACATTCCCTCGGTTCTCAGCTGCATAAAAGCTGTGGGGGGGAAAATAAGCAGCAGCACACTGAACTTTCCAGTGAAATGCTGTGCAGGGGTATGTGTCAGGAAAGTCTGATCATTAAAGTAGAGCACATTGAGTTCCCAGCACAGCTAGATAACTGACCACCCTGTGGTCTCCCGATAAGTGTGGTCAGTTTTTAATAGGAAAGCAGAGGGACTGGCAGGAACACCAGGGATTTCACAGAAAAGAAGCCATAAAAAGAAAACTGGTTACTTTTTTATAAAAGTAAATAGTACAGCCAGGGCCATCTTTACTATTGATTGGACCCTGGGCAGACATTTTCTTCCCCCCCCCCCATGCAATTTCACGCTCCACCTGCTCTGAGGCATACAATAGCAGCTAGACTCAGAATCAGTTTACTAAATCAGATCAGGTAGTGATTGGGATTGGTTGCTAGAGGTTACAGCATACCATTACCGCTCACTGACTGGCTGCTAGAGGTCACAGCACACATTATGGATCACTGATTTAGTTGCTAAAGGTTACAGCATGTGACTTCTGCTTGTTAATTGGTTGCTAGAGGTTGCTTTACATCAGTACTGCTCACTGATTGGTTGCTAGAGGTTATTGCACTTTAGTACTGCTCACTGATTGGTTGCTAGACTGTATTCAGGGAGGCATGATATACATATGAATTCTGCCTCTATTTGCATATCAATGCAGATGGTCCAACGCTTTTAACATATTAATGCTGCCACTATTTACATGGCACTGCAAGTTATATACATGTAAACACAGTGTCTGCAGGTGATCATCCCTACATGACAATAGGGCAGAGCTGGGCAGCATTAGTAACAGAACTTCACACTGAGATATCGGGGCACAGGATCGGGGCACGGTGCAAGTATGAGGCAGCTGCTTTGGGCCCCAAAACAATGATGGGGCCAAGGGCAGTTCCCCCGTTTGACCTGCCTTAAAGACGGCCCTGGGTACAGCAGGCACATATCAGGAATATGAAATGTTGGGGTAACGTTTTAAAACTTGACAATCTTGCTACGAAACTCTGTTCAGCCACTTCCTGTTATAGGGTGACCATCACTCGAATTGTGCTAATATGTTGTCACATGCACTTCCAATGCTACAAGTAGCTTTTTCAATACACAATATGCTGGCACGGTCCACCATTGTCACCATCGGGAAACATTCCCTGCAGTTACTGGAGTGCATGTAGACAGACGGTGACTCTAAAAACGGCTGCAGGAGATTAGCAAAACTGAGTGCAACAAAGAATGAAGAACAGGTGAAATCATTTATTTTATTACACACTAAAGGTAATTCATTTAAGGTTTATATGTAACCTAATGTTGAGTTAGGAAAAGGGGAACTAATGATATCATCGAGGCAGCAATTCATTAATTGAGAAGGTTAATCTAATGGCTGCATTTTTCTGAGTTAGAAGTAACCTTACAAAAAAGGCTGTTTTTGGTGATGTCATCAATAGCGTGTCAGTTTATTGACTACATTTTTATAAAACTTGGGTTAGCCCGTAAAACGTTTCCCTCTTTACTGTGCAGGCAATGAGCACAATTTAACATCCCCTGGAAAACTGTACAAGTATCAGTTGGGCTGTAAAATCTGAAACAAGGTGTCGATTATTTATTCTGACCCAGTGGTTGTTTTTCTTTTACATTTGCATCCAGAATTTATTTGAAGACTGAGTGTAATGCCCATTAAATCAGAGATACTGAAATATTTTTACATTTTTTAATAGCATGCTTGTGGTTTGTCTTTATTGATACAGTATGTGCGTTTTCATTAATGCCAGCCTAATAAGAACATCCATTGTGTTAAAATACCTTTTCTTTGAAATGAAGGACTGTTGCACATAAGGTTTTCATTGACTACTGTTTTTTCTGAGTTGCTGTTTATTTGAGGTTTACTCCAAGAATTCCCTGAAAATGTGAAGTATTTTGCTGTAAAGACGCCAAATGCTGCACAGAAAATTTAACAAGAGAAATAAAAGGAGAAATAAAGAATGCAGTCAGGGCCATTTACCAAGCACTGCTACATCTGTAGGCCGACACGGTCAGACTTCATAAGTGAGGATGTTTGCACATTATTGCGTTGGAAGCCCCCATGCCATGTCTGTATAGCTTCCTTTATCCAAGGTCAAATGCAACTTTATGTATAGGCTCCTTTAACCACTTTAGTCCCGTAAAGGATCCTGACCAAGCCCTTTTTTGCGATTCGGCACTGTGTCGATTTAACGGACAATTGCGTGGTCGAGCGACTTTGTACTCAAACAAAATTGATGTCCTTTTTTTCCCACAAATAGAGCTTTCTTTTGGTGGTATTTGAGTACCTCTGCGGTTTTTATTTTTTGCGCTATAAACAAAAAAAGAGCGACAATTTTGAAAAAAAAAAGCAATATTTCTTACTTTTTGCTATAATAAATATCCCCCAAAAAATATAAAAAAACTAATTTCTTCCTTAGTTTAGGCCAATATGTATTCTACATATTTTTGGTAAAAAAAAAAAAAAAAAATTGCAATAAGCGTATGATTGGTTTGCGCAAAAGTTATTGCATCTACAAAATAGGGAATAAATTTATGGCATTTTTATTTATTTATTTATTTATTTTTTATCTGCAATTTTTATTGTGACTGTGACATTGCGGCGGACAGATCGGACACTTTGATTTTGGGACCATTGACATTTATACAGTGATCAGTGCTATAAAAATGCACTGATTACTGTGTAAATGTCACTAGCAGGAAAGGGATTAACACTAGGAGGCGATCAAGGGGTTAAATGTGATCCCTCAGTGTGTTCTAACTGTAGGTAGGATGGGCTCACTAGAACATGACAGAGATCACTGCTCCCGATCACTGGGAGCAGTAGATCCTTGTCATGTTGCTAGGCAGAACAGGAAAATGCCTTGTTTATTTACATAGGCATCTCCCCGTTCTGCCTCTCCGTGCCACGATCGCAGGCCACTGATGGACATCATCTCCGGAAGGCTTACCCCCCCTCATGACCAGGGCATTTTTTGCGATACGGCACTGCGTTATTTTAACTGACAATTAAGCAGTCGCGCAATGCTGTGCCCAAATAAAATTGATGTCCTTTTTTTCTCACAAATAGGACCTTTCTTTTTGTGGTATTTGATCACCTCTGCGGTTTTTATTTTTTGCGCTATAAACAAAAAAAAAACACAATTTCGAAAAAAAAACTATTTTTTACTTTCTGCTCTAAAACACATCCAATAAAAAAATGTAAAAAATCTAATTTCTTCATTAATTTAGGCCAAAATGTATTCTGCTACATGTTTTTGGTAAAAACAAATTCCCAATTATCCTATATTGATTGGTTTGCGCAAAAATTATAGCGCCTACATACTATGGGATATATTTTTGTTTTACTAGTAATGGCAGTGATCAGCAATTTTTAGCAGGACTGCGACATTGCAGCAGACAAATCTGACACTAAGTGAAACTTTTTGGGGACCAAAAAAAAAAAACAAAACACTGTCCCTGGACTAATGACACTGGCAGGGAAGGGGTTAGCATCAGCGCTCAAAGGGTTAAATGTGTCCCCTAGGGAGCGCTTTCTAACTGGGGGGAGGTGCTTTGAAATGGGTTAGACAGATCCATGTGCCTGCTTAGCAGAAACACAAGATCTCCATCTTCCCCTCTTACAGAACGGTGATCTGCCTTGTTTACATTGGCAGACCATCAATCTGTCTGCCTCTGGAATGATCGGCGGGTCCTGGCAGACATGGGGTCTGCTGGACCCGCTGATTGGCTCCCACTGTGTCCTATCACAGTTAAAGCGGGTCGCCAGACCCAGAAATCGAAGTCACGTACAGGTACGTGATTTTGCACTGAAGGCCCGCCCCCCTGCTGTAAATGTACGTGGGGCGATCTGGAAGTGGTTAATACTGTTTACACTGACACTATGCTTTACAGCTGAAAATGGGTTGAATACCCCTTTGCAGTCATTGCTTACTCTCAGCACCATATACACAAATGCCGTGCTGCCCAAAAGGGAACAATGAAGTACAATTCCAGGCAAACCCTAACTAGCCTTAAAAACAACTTCTCCCCCCCTCCTAACATTCGTGCTGACTGACCTCTCTAAGAAACATATATATGCTGTACATACCTATGTTTAGCCCAGTGCAGTTATGTGATCTGGTTCCCCTGGTTAAGCCAGCGGCAGCTGCAGTGCGGAGGGAGCTGGGGACCACAGATGTGCCATAGGAAGCCAATGGGTGAAGTCATTGCTCAAGGCTGCCACTGGCTGACACAAGAGATCCAGTGACTGGACCAGAATGGGCTGAAAATAGGTAAGCATATACTGTACATCATTCTTACACAGGTTAGTCAGCACAGTGTTGGGAGGGAATATTTTTAAGACTAGTTAGGTGGTAACCTGGAATTCTACTTACTAATTTAAAGCCCAGTTGAAGTCCCAGAAAAATATTTGCATTTAGATGGTTTACCATCAAACTTTGTCTTAAAGTAGTTTTGAAGGCAGAATGTTTTTTCCTTTTATGCATTCTCTCACCCTCCGACCCGCCGCTCCCCTTATAAGTACATGAGCTAGATTTCGATCCAGAGATGTGCACATAAGCAGAGGGTCTCTCTCCCTCCTCATAGGCTCAGACATTGCTGCTAATCACAACCAATTAAGAGGGAGTAGGGGGCGGGGCTGAGCCATGCTCTGTGTGTGTTCAGAGTGGAGCTTGGGAACTGACACGCATAAGTATCCCCATAGCAGCTGCTTGCCATGGGAGCACTCATCGGGGGAGGGAGGAGCCAGGAGTCGCAGTCACAGGAATCTGTGAATGAATGATATGGCTGTGTGGGCGGAGCCCCCCAACAGCCGTGCTGTTTTTAAAAAGTGATGGCGGATACGGGGAGAGGAGTCCCTGCAGTCACAAGGAGGGGAGATCTGGGGGAGAGGAGGCAGGAGCTGGAACATGTTACATGTTCTACCCTAAAAATGACTGGAGCGTGTAACATGTTCGGAAGGTCCCCACACTATGGGGATGGCTTGTAATGTTGCATCTTACCTTCATTCTCCCACTAAAGAAGTTGTTGAGGCTGTCTAAATATGACTGTAGTGCCACCCCCGTAGGAGCCACTTGGGGATTTTGAGGAGGCAGGAGCTGGAACATGTTACATGTTGTACCCTAAAAATGACTGGAGCATGTAACATGTTCGGAAGGTGAACTTGGCCTTTACATACAGTACACAAACTGGATATTCATAGACTCTGGGTTATATGCTGATACCTTCAGGTGATTGGACACTGGCCAACGCTTTGCTGCGCATGCCCCCTTGGTGTACTCCTAAACCTCACCCTAGTATTCTTAGGTGATGGACCTCTTCTCCCTTATAAAGAAGATTTTTTATGCTTAAACCGTTTTCTTCAATTTGGATTCTTGAATCCGTTCTTCACTGCCTTGCGCTATAACAATGGAAGCCATACATCTGGATCGGTGTAACCTTTGTAACGCATTGGGAACCATATCCAGTCCCCACACTATGGGGATGGCTTGTAATGTTGCATCTTACCTTCATTCTCCTACTAAAGAAGTTGTGGAGGCTGTCTAAATATGACTGTAGTGCCACCCCCGTAGGAGCCACTTGAGGATTTTGAGTTCTCTCTTCTGCGCCTCAACTTCAAGAATTGCCATAAGCCCTTTTGGCACATCTGGTTGATATAAAATGACTGCAAACACTTTTAAGAATACAAGTAAATAAAATACAGATATCCTGGCTGTGGATTGTTACTAGACACATACACAGTTGAACCTTGCTGCAAAGTATCAATACAATAGAAATGACAATCTCTAATATTTAGCAACTGTAAATATAGAAACCAAGCACAATAATTTATATGTCCATTGCACGGGCGCTGAGAGGGAGGAGAGAAGGTTTGTCAACTTCTCAGCTCCTTCTGTTTCACAAACACCACTGACAATAACAATACAAAAAGAAGAAATAGGTTAACAGGTACAGTAAGCACAGTTCAGTAACATTACAGGTCCTGGGTTGAAGGGTACTAGTGTCTTCTGCAAGCAAACTTTGGGGCCCTTTGTAAACAGAGTACATTTAAGCAAAATTGAGATAGTAATCATCTAGGATATTCCGTTAGGTAGTGGTTTTATAAGAACAGACTGGCTAAAGGTGGCAGCTCCAAACATGCATCCTCCAACGCTAGAAAGGGTAATAGGTGTCTGCATGCAGTGTCTTTACTGTGTTAAGAAGGATGTTTGGGTTTACACCCGCTCACCTGTCCTCTGTATGATGACACAATGGAGATTCCCAATGCTGATTCAGGCTCCTGGAAATGTTGTAATGCACCGGATCACCTCCTGTTGGCTGATCAAGATGGCTGGTAGCTAAACTGGCCAGGTGACTGGACAGTGGCCGACTGGACACTTGGATGGGTATTGCGATCCCTGAAGCGGTGTGGGTTGTTGAGCAGGGTGACAGAACGAGTCGATTTGACCTCCTTTACATTGGATTTATACCAAAATTGCCACCTTTACTTAGATTTTTAGTCAAATTACCCCCTTTACGTTCATCATAACTGCTCTCCTTTATTATGGTATTTAGAGGAATTGTAAATTTTACATTAGTGTTCCAGTTGGGGAACACTAGGATATTTCCCCTATACAATAGTGTTTCAATTGGGTCGTCCATAGACTGAGAGAATTTTTTTTTTCTTGCAACCATGGGTTTTAGGAAAGCAATTCACTAGATTCCCCCGTCAACACAGACAGTGTTGACAGGGGAATCCATCCCACCAAACCAATGTGTTCTCTTGGAGGGGGGTTGGAGAAGCTGTGGACATCACAGTGATTGCTAGTGGCTATAACATAGTAAAATTGTTCTGATTGGTTAGATGAATCACCTGTTACGTTTTGTTGAGTGTTATACAGTATATGACATTAAAATCTGATCATTCAAATGGTACCAAGAGGTAAAGGGGAAGATTGGCCTGTGTTGAATGCATGCACAACAGTTTTTTTTTTTTAATTGCATCTTCCATGGTACTTACAACCACTGCTTGAGCTTTTACATACCTGTGCCTTGCAAAAGTATTCACCCCCCCCCCCCCCCTTGCCATTCTTCATGTTTTGTTGCCTCACAACCTGGAATTAACATGGGTTGTTTGAAGATTTGCATCATTTAATTTACAGAACATGCCCACAACTTTGAAGATGTTTTTTTTTGTTGTGAAGCAAACAAAATTACAGGACAAAATTACAGAAAAAGTCAATGTGCATAACTATTCACCCCCCTAAAGTCAATACTTTGTAGAGCCACCTTTTGAGGCTATCACAGCTCCAAGTCACTTTGGATAAGTCTCTATGAGCTTGGTACATCTTACCACTAGGATTTTTGCCCATTCCTCCTTGCAAAACTGCTCCTTCAAGTTGGATGGTTTGCGCTTGTGAACAGCAATCTTTAAGTCTGACCACAGATTTTTTATTGGATTGAGGTCTGGGCTTTTACTATGCCATTCCAACACATTTACATGTTTCCCCTTAAACCACTTAAGTGTTGCTTTAGCAGTGTGTTTGGGGTCATTGTCCTGCTGGAAGGTGAACCTCTGTCCTAGCCTCAAATCACACAGTGATACAGGTTTTGCTCAAGAATATCCCTGCATTTGGCACCATCCATCTTTCCCTCAACCCTGACCAGTTTCCCAGTCCCGACTACTAAAAAACATCCCCACAGCATGATGCTACCACCACCATGTTTCACTGTGGGGATGATGTTCTTTGGGTGATGTGTTGGGTTTGCGCCAGACATAGCGTTTTCTTTGGCCAAAAAGTAAAATTTTAGTCTCAGACCAGAGCACCTTCCTCCATACATTTTGGGAGTCTCCCAAATGCCTTTTCGCAGACTCAAAATGTGCAGTTTTGTTTTTTGCTGAAAGTAATGGCTTTCTTCTGGCCACTCTGCCATAAAGCCCACGGCGTACAGCTTATTGTCATTCTATGTACAGATACTCCACTCTCTGCTGTGGAAATCTGCAGCTCCTCCAGGGTTACGTCAGGTCTCTGTGCTGCCTCTATGATTAATGCCCTCCTTGCCCGGTCCATGAGTTTTGGTGTGCGGCCATCTCTTGTCAGGTTTGCTGTTGTGCCATGTTCTTTCCATTTGGTTATGATAGATTTGTTGGTGCTCCTAGGGATCATCAAAGGTTTGGATATTGTTTTATAACCTAACCCTGACTTGTACTTCTCAACAACATTGTCCCTTGCTTGTTTGGAGAGTTCCTTGGTCTTCATGGCAGTGTTTGGTTAGTGATGCCTCTTGCTTAGGTGTTGCAGCCTCTGGGGCCTTTCAAAAATGTGGGTATATGTAATGACAGATCATGTGACACTTAGATTGCACACAGGTGGACATTATTTCACTAATTATGTGACTTCTGAAGCTTTTTATGGGCTTAATAACAAAGGGGGTGAATACATACACACATGCCAATTATCAGTTTTTTAATTCTGAAAAATAGTTTTCTATATATATATTTTTCTATTTTTTCTTCACCAACTTAGACGATTGTGTTCTGATACATCACATATAATTCAAAATTCAGATTAAAAAAACATTGAACTAAAGGCTGTAATGTAACAAAATTGGCAAAAGCCAAGGGGGTGAGTACTTTTTCAAGGCACTGTAGATGTTTTCTTATATAAATGATATTTTCTTGTAGATTTTTGATATGACCGTAATTACCGCCCATAGCCATTCTAACTAGGTGCTTATGACTGACTTTCATGGTAATCGAAAAAAGTGGATTGTACATTGCAGCGTTTGTGGCCAGCTGCTCATTTGTAGTAGCCTTGAGCTATCCTGAATTGCAGGTTGGATGACCAATATTTAATGACTTGTAAGAGTGGCAAGTCAGTTTAAGCCTGGCTGAACGAAAATTCCTTTCAAACACACCTGAAGTAGTCTAAGTGTCAACTTCCTTAAATCTATAATTATAGATTTATTTCAGATTAGCACAATCTTTTTCTTTTACTCAAAAATATACATTTACAGCCTGCCAGTGTTGCTGGCATTATTGCCTAGTAACTCTGCTTATATTTACTGGAGGATCTGTGAAAAACCACATTGTATTTTCAAATTCTGTTTAAAAGACTGTATATCTATAACCAGGGTTTTTAACACACCATTCAGTTTTAGTGACAATTTTGATGTAAACTAGACTTTGGGAAAAAAAAAAATAATTTGATACATACTTTTTTATCTTACTTGTTTCCTTATGCTTGCATATATTTTTCAAGTACCCATTCTGGTAAGTAAGGCCCCTCTTCACATCTGTAAACTTTAGCTGTGGTGCGTTATATGCATATTGTGCACTTTGCATACGTAGCACTACCCCTGAAGGATCCCCTTGGCAATTTTGGGTTCTTTGTTCTACACATCGCCTCCAAGAATAACCTCAGCCCCTCTGATACACCTGGTTGAAAGAAAGTCACTGCAAGCACATTTAAGGACACGAGTATAAATGCCTTTAACCTGCCTATGGATGACTAACAGAAAATAGACATTAAACCATTTAGTAGCAGATTAATATATAAATTAGGGTTAGAATAAATGTCAGGTTGAACATAAATGAGCACTCAGCAAGTAGATTCGGACACAAGGATCAATTCACTAAGAGTTAAACATCCGCTGAAAAAATGTGCTAAAATAACCCATGCATGGGATCCATTCATGAGAAAGTGGCCTTGTATGCGGATGATCTTATCCTTTTCTTGAGTGACCCTGCCCAATCCCTTCGGGAGACTTTGACCATTCTCTCTAATTTCACTAGCTGTTCGGGGCTCAAGGTAAACTGGGATAAATCCCAAATTTTGCCGATAGATGGGGCCGCAAAAGATATTGCGGATCCTAATTTACCTTTATTATGGACAGACAAAATTAAATATCTAGGTATTCACATCTCTACATCTACCTCTGACTATTATACCCTTAATTTAGAACCACTGGTGCAGAGGATGAGAAAGAGACTGAGGGCGTGGGCGAATCTTCCCCTCTCTTTAATCGGGAGGATCAATTTATTTATGATGAAGCTTCTGCCTGCCTTTCTCTATGCTCTAAGACACGCACCTGTCTGGATCCCCAAAAAGATATTTCGCTTAATAAATACTGTTCTATTATCTTTTCTCTGGGGATCCGGTCAGCCGAGATTTAAGCTGACGGTGCTGCAGAGACCTTGGGGAGAGGGGGGTTTGGCTTGCCCTGACCTTCACTCTTATTTTGTGGCGGCCATGCTATCACACGCCCATAACTGGCTGATCTCTGATGAGTCCAACGCAGCAGTGGTTCTGGAAGCAGCACGTTTGGGGTCTTATGAGGCGCTAAGGAATCTACTTTACCGGGGCTCTAGAGCTCCCTTTCCTCTTACATCAGCAATGAGAGTGGTAATACGGGCGTGGACAGTGGCAAATTTAATACGCCCCATCCCTTCTGGACACATTTCCCCTTATTGCCCCCTTTGGTTCAATCCACAATTACCAGAATTCAGGTCCATTCCCGACCCTGGGGTATGGGCATGCAAGGGCATTAAATACATAAATCAAATTTGTCTTGAAGGCAAAATACAGACTTTTGATAGGTTGAAAGAACAATATAATTTATCTAACTCCCACCTGTTTAGATTTCTGCAGCTTAGGCATGCTTTCAACACTCAGTTTGCAGGTGCCTCCGTGGCCTTTTACACCTCGAATCTAGAGACTCTGCTCAGAGATGAAGCTCTATCTAAACCCTTATCTTCCATATATAGGGCATTACTCCCTAACGTACACACGGGACTAGAAAACCTTAAGGCAGAGTGGGAGGTAGATTTCCCTGCATTGGATACAGAAGATTGGGAAGAAATGTGGGAATACCCCTTCTCACAGCTAGTATCAGCCAGAGATAAATTGGTGCAATTTAAAATAATACATAAGGTGTATTACACGCCCAAGCGCTTACATAGAATCTATCCATCTATCTCTGCCTCTTGTTGGAGGTGTGACTCAGTCTCAGCGGACTTTATCCATATTTTTTGGAATTGTCCTCAGATTGCAATTTTTTGGGTCGAGGTAACCAAATTTATTTTGACTGTCACCACTGTTCCTGTGCCATTGTCTGTAGAGGTATGTCTGCTGGGACTCGTTAAACCACTGGCCCCACGCCGGGCAACCAGAACCCTGCTAGGACTATTAGTTTACTATGCCCGTAAATCTATAGTACTCAGATGGAGGGCCTCGTCTGCACCCTCAATAAATTTCTGGAAGAGGTTGGTGAATGCGGCCCTACCAATGTACAAAGCTACTTACTTGTCACGTGGTTGTGAAAAAAAATTCCACAAAATATGGGATATTTGGACGGAATCCCTGTCTACTAATGTAGACTCGATTGATGATTAGTTCACTCCATTAAGTAACTGAGTATAGCTCAAATGGCGTTCCTGATCTCATAATAGTCCCTGGTCTTTTCAGTCGATAGGCATGGGAAGGGGGGAATATGAATATAAATATGATTATAGTACTATCTTGCACATCTCATTCCATAAATGAACAAAATGGGCACTGCAGCGTACACATGGAATTGGAGGACTGATTTGAATAGCCTGCAAAGTGGTTGAGCGTACAATGGTTTAGTTAGGAACATATGGAAGGTTTCTATATGTTTTTTTTTTTTTTTTTTTTCTCTTGTTTTGTTTTCTATGTATTTGTTGACCGAGCCTGGGTATGCCCAATAGGCTCTGTTCTGTTTTGTACCTACATTGAAAATATAATAAAAATAATAAAAAAAAAAAAAATAACCCATGCAGAAACATTTGTGCACATGTTCAATTCACTAAGAATTTGCCTGCAAATTGCTCATGCAGTAAAATACTGGTAATTCGGTAATCATCGCATATTTTCATGGCCGAGAAGCCGACCGCCGTGTCCTTAACATAATGACTCAGCAGCTGGTTTCCCGCTAACAGCTGAATGTAGAAAAAACATGCCGGCAATTAAAAATTCTTTTTAGAAAAACAGTGTGGGGGTCCCCCCCCTCAATCCATACCAGACCCAAAAGGACCCCCACGCCAAAATAAAAAAAAACAGCGTGGGATCCCCCCAATATTAATACCAGACCCTTATCCTAAAATGTAGTCTGGCAGGCAAGTAAAGGGGGGACGAACAAGTGCCCCTGAACCATACCAGGCCACTTGCCCTCAACTTAGGGGGGGTGATTTGGGGTAAGCCAAAGCACCTTGTCCCCATGTTGATGGAGACAAGGGCCTCTTCCCCACAACCCTGGCCGGTGGTTGTGGGTGTCTGCGGGCAGGGGGCTTAGCAGAATCTTTTTAACAAGGGGGGGCCACAGATCCCAGCCCCCTATGTGAATGAGTATGGGGTACATATAGTAGCCCTACTCATTCACCCCAAAAAAATGTGTAGGGCAAAAAAGTAGATCTATCGTCAAGCACGCCTCCCACCGCTGACCTAAAGAAAAAAAAAAACCTCTGGTCCGACTAAGAGTCCCGCTGTCTGCCTTGCGGAAAATTCTTAAATAACTAAGAGGCGTGGAAACTTACCGACATCATCGGGTGACTCTGCCCCCTTGTCATGTCACTGACCCAGCATACCCTATGACTGTCTACTGATAACTTTTAGCAAAGACAGTGGTTTCATATTGTACTTAGTCAACCACTTTAGGAGGGATATACAGTATAGCTGAAATCCCCTGGCTCTCTTGTTGTGGCCTTGTGGATCTTCGTGAACAAACTGCCATCACAGCCAGTTTCTTTTCTTTGCTATAGAAAATAAATTTTCTCTGAATGTAAGGCTACTAATTGTAAGTAATGGACCGACTTCACAAGCTGCTTTCTCTCAACTATGATGTGTAGTACATTAAACAGTACAAAACCATCAGTGTACAGGGAAATTCACATTTGGCATTAGGTTTTAAACAGAAAATTTTCCTTGGAGACTGGCGGTTAGAGGAATGCCTTTCAGCACAGTTTTTTAAGTATGGTCTATGGGGATTTGCCTTCATCCCCTGCTGTACAAGACCCCTGAAAGTCTTATAAAAGGCAGTTGTAACTCATATTACTGATTACTAAATCCTTCCAAAACTCCTAATTAAATATGTTCTATTAAATCAGTATACAGAGAGGGCTAATTTGATAGCATTTACAGAGCTACAAAAATTTCACTTTGCTCTAATAATAGTAGGCATGGATGAAGAGTCTGGTAATCAGGAAAACATCGGTAAAAGCAAATTTCATTCTAAAAACCATGCATAATGCCTATATACTTTCTACAGTCTTCAAGTTTGCCCCAGTATTCTGCATCCCATGCAACAGTTTGAAAAGCTGAGGGGTAGTCTGCTACCTAACTAACCTAACTGCTAACTTAAGCTTTACAGATTAGACCCCTTTCACACTTGCCCGACTTGTCCTGCGACTTGGGACTCCAAAGTCGCATGACAAGTCTTTCCTCATGCTTTTCAATGAGTATCATTCATATCTGTGCAACTTTAAGTCTCAGCGACTTCAAAGAAGTCCCTGCACTACTTTGGTCAGACTGATGTGATTTGAGTTCCTAAAACCTCATGTTTACACAGGCATTGCTTAAAGGTGCATCAAAATTGCGGCAAACTCGCAGCAAAAAATTGTGCAACTTTCAGGCTGCACAAGTGTGAAAGGGGCCTAAGACTGACTAGATTCTAGGGCCTGAAGCACACTTGAAAAAGGTGAATAGTACTCGACTATCCATTTTTGCCTTTATTATGAAAAACCTCCTAAGATCCCCACTCATATTTAGTTTGTTTGTTGTTGGTACCTGACAAAGTTGAACTGATGGCTATACTCTGCCAAGTACCATCCCCCCTGTCCAGTGAGAGTGTCCTCTCTGGCCACTGAGGCATTCGGCAGGGTTTATTCTTAAAGCTGAAATTTACCCAAAACAACTTGCTACAAAATAATGTTCTTTAGCAAAGAACATATGTTCCATATTAATAAGTATGCTTCCAAAAGTAGTTTGTGCTATAAATTGCCCCTAGCATTGCTCTTGTTTCTTTTTGCTGAAGCCCAGAGCCCCTGAGCAGAAGTAAATCATAAAGCTGAACGAAACCCAACAGTTTCAAAGGGGTGCATTTTTGGAATGCCAGGATTGCTGTCACATTGGCTTGTTTCCCCAACTAAACTGTAAAATCATCAAATGGCTGGTGTCATAACTGATCACATGCAGCACCATGGCAGTTGCAGATCAAACAGAAGCAGCTTCCTTGGCTGTAAAGGTTAAGAGGGTTTAATTCCGCTTTAAGGCTGTCAGCAGATTGGCCTCTACAAATTCTTATCAGTGCCTAAAAATGAAGAGCAACTGAGCATGTGCAGAGCAGGGTGAAACAGTGTGTTACTGGATCTTAAACAGTATAGGCACTTATATTTCTAATGTTTTACAAAGCTACACCCAGGCCTGGACTGGGACAAAAAATGGGCTGGGGATTTTAGACTGAGCAGCCCCTAAAATATTAACTTGCCCCTTCACCACTCTGTACCCTGATGGCGGCGACGGGGGCCGGGAGAGAGCATGGTGGGGGGTGGTGGTATGAAAAGCACATGGTGGCCTGAGAGCACTTGAGGGTGGGGGGGGGGGCAGCAGAAAGAAGCTGGATAGGAGGAGTGGCCGCATGTAGAAGAATTCATCTTTCCATTTTCCAGCTGCAGCCTCTGAATGCCTCCAGCAGGGAGAGGAGGATGTAACGGGAGGGCCCGTGGAACTCAGAATCCCTTGGAAAGTAGGGGATGCTCTTGTTTCAGCTCCATATACACCTCTTATGTCTAAGTCACCCTGTGCTATCCTGGCACAGGGTGAGTGAGAAAATATATCTTGGACTACTGGGACAGTAATATTTGTCCACAATATCTCCCAGAATGTATGTAGAGACTATTATTGGTTTGTTTGATTCTGAACTCAACATGCTAATTGTGTGAGCTGATCACATTGGCCTCCAGGACTAGCTAGGAGACGAACAGTCTACTCCTACTATAGTTTGTTGATGACTAGGCTGAGGAGGGGGGAGATTGTTGTTTGTATTGTTAATTGTAATTAGCTCCTCCTGCTGTGTTTATACTACTGTGTGAAGCTCGGTGACCACAAGTCTGTGTCCTACAGGTCATGTCTCTGAGTCATCTGGTCTGGGTAAATGATTTAGTAAACTAGCTCATGTTAATTAGTTTAATTAGATTACAGGTGTATTGTTAGAGTAATATGAGCAGGAGGGGGTACCTCCCCTTCTACTGTATATAAGACTGTATTCTGGTTCTAATAAAAATAGTCCATGTTAGCATCTAAGCAAGTCTTGCCTTGTTTTGTGCTTGGGAGCAGTTGGAATATCTGATATCTGAGTCCAGACTGGGAGGAAGTGGTATACTGACGGAAGCACTCAAGCGGAGTGTGGGACGTTCCATGACAGAGGAGAAGCGGGCTTTAAGAGGCCGCAGGAGGAAAATTGAGAGATTGATTCTTCTACATCAGGGATATGCAATTAACAGACCTCCAGCTATTGCAAAACTACAAGTCCCATCATGCCTCTGCCTATGGGTGTCATGCGTGTGGCTGTCAGTCTTGCTATGCCTCATGGGAATTGTAGTTCTGCAACAGCTGGATGTCTGCTAATTGCATATCCCTGACATAGAAGAATCAATCTCGCAATTTTATTGTATGTATTTTGTGATGTAAGGCCGTGAAGTGATTCTCAACCATTTTTTGTTTTTCTTTTGTAAGATATAAAAAAATTAATAAAGAAATAAAAAAAAAAAAAAAAAGAACTGAACTGTCGGCCAGAGGCCAGGTGAGTGGCAAGGGCTCAAGGAGTAGCCCAGCTGTCTTGGGCGCTACAAAGACATGTGGCCCCGGCCTGGGCCTGGCTACACCTGCAAAAGGGGCCAGCCTTCCTGGCAAACTCTCACAGGAGTGAGAGAGAGAGAGCTCTGCATGATGTTATAAGCCTAGGCTTTTTGCCAGACAGGAAGTGAGCTGTATAAGGTATTTAATGGCAGAAAAAAAATGTTTTACTATCCAAAGTTAAAACAACAAGGGCAGAAGATTTAATAGATGGAAAGATGAAAAAATGACTGAAGTTCCGCTTTAAATACTTATACAATAGTACCTTGGATTATGAGCATAATTTGTTCCAGAAGCATGTTCGTAATCCAAAGCACTTGTATATCAATGCGAGTTTCCCCATAGGAATCAATGGTAACTCAAATAATGCGTTCCAGTGCCCCTGCTAGTGTATCCAGTACTGCATGTGGCCAGAGGTGCGGGGCCACCGGAGACACTTGGAAACACTCGGAGAGACTCGGGAACAGTCTTTTCTCGTCTTGCAAGGCAATGCTCACAAATAGAGTCAGAATTGAAAAAAAAAAAGCTTGTATTGCAAAACGCCTGTAAACCGTGTTACTCGCAATCAGAGACATTACTGTAAGTCATAAAAATCCCTTTGACAGTTTAACACTCCAGTATCTACAGAAAATTTAAATATCTGCTTTGGGTGAACTGACCCTTTTATGTCATCTTTAACTTCTCAGATAAATTCAGCACAATGCTAGCATCTTATCCTCTGGAGAGAATTTTTTTTTTTTTGTAACAGAAGGAATGCTTATTGAAGTAGTGAAACAGTACACGTGTATGTGGTACATTGGTTTGACATAAATGAGTACATTAACAGTGCAGTTATAGACTGTTCCTCACCATCGGAACAAGTCAACATAAATTGGCTATCAAAAGTTCTCAATATTTAATGTCAGATTGCAATATCTCATCATCCGAAAGAAGGTTTACAATCCAAACAACATATTTGGTCGAGAATGTAACACACCTTCAGGTAATTATTCATCCCTATGGGGGTTCAGTATGGCAGAGTAGCAGCGAGGGAAGAGGGGGACAGGAGGGGAGGGCGGGGGGAAGAGTGAAAAGGGGGGAAGGCGGGGAAAAGCCACATCCACCCTAGGTCATGGAATATATTTCCGGCATCTAGTAAGTAAAGAGAGGATCTAGCTATACCTGCAGCTCCTTCAGTGGTCATTCCCCAACATATCACAGCTTGTCCAAGTCTGCTATATCATGAGGTGCCTAGCTTGTACCCAGGCTGCCCAGATTTTGTCAAACTTCTGAGGGCAGCTACGTCCCATAGAGGTAAGTTTGTACAGGGGTATAACAGCGTTAATAGGTACTCTCAATGACGAAAGCTGGGGGGGATCCGGGAGCTTCCACTTGGACAGAATCGTTTTCCCACCATAGTAGGTCGCGTAAAATGTGAAGAGTTTAGTGGTTACCAGATTTTCATTGATACCCAGTAAAAAGACAAGTGAGTTCCTGTCCAGAGAAAGACCTGCAACCCTATTCAAGTCAGGGACCACTGCCCGCCAGAAGGTTTGAATATGGGGGCATTGCCATACCATAAGCATGAAAGTTCCCACCGACTGCGTGCATTTGGGACAGGTGTCATCCACACACGGGTAAATCCTAGAGAGTCTGAAAGGATTGTAGTACACTCGATGCAGAAATTTTAGTTGGACAAAGCGGTCCCTGGCTGAAATCATAAGTTAGATCCATTGTTGCAGGCCCTCAGTCCAATCCTCTTCTAACAGGGCGGGAATGTCTCGCTGCCACACTCCAAACAACCGGAGCGTGTTCGAGGTATCTTTGCAGGAAAGTCTCAGGTATATGGAGGACAGTGTGTGCCCGATGTCGGCAGCAGCAAGAAGGGATTCA
This sequence comes from Lithobates clamitans, assembly GCA_037952925.1. Taxonomy (NCBI): domain Eukaryota; kingdom Metazoa; phylum Chordata; class Amphibia; order Anura; family Ranidae; genus Lithobates; species Lithobates clamitans. The sequence goes on from JBBGZY010000242.1 coordinate 856,862, forward strand.
ACTGCATGTACAGCAAGAATAACCCCATCAGTGAATTGGGCCCGTACAGCATGCCTAAGTTGCATATATCTAAAGTACATCCACAAAGGTAGTTTAAATTTCCGCCTGAGTTCCTCTAGGGGAAGGAGGTGTCCTCCTGACATGATATGACTCATCTTCGTAATCGCATATCTAGCCCAGACTTGGGGATCTGGTATGGATCTGAGGTGAGGTAGAGAGGGGTTGCCCCACTCTGGAGAGAAAATTACCAGTATAATGCTAAAGAACCTTTTAATATTTTGCAATCGTAAGTAGTGAACCATATTTCAGGCACTATAACGAATTGGGACTGTTAATAGCCAAGAGTGATATGAATCAGAGTTAAAGTTTTAGCCCTGTAAGGGAAGTATTGATGTGCTTGTTCAGGTTGTTTGAGGTTGTCCAAGTTAAGGGACTGTTACCCCCAAATGCCTCCTGCTCGGTTTTGAGTGTTTTATAATAAAGTATAGACCCAAGTATGTTGATTTTTATATCAAGAATACATTAGGAAAGTCATGGTTTTTAAAAGCAGTTTAGAAGTGCGCATCTATGCTTCTGTCTATTCAATGTTTTGTCATTTTTCACTACTTCTGGGTTTCAAACTGAATTAAATGTAGCAGTAGAACTACTGCAGTCTGGAGCAGTCATTGAAAGACTTTTGTCATAAAGATGATGTAGAGAGTCCCATGATCCTATTTTTTCTCTGTGTCTATGGATTAAAGTCATCAACTAAAGTCTTTCACATGTCAATTTCCAATTTTTAGACTGTCAGATGGTTGATTTGGACAATCGGAGTTGTGCATGTAGCAAGATCATACATCAAAATCTGCTGCTATTGCCTTGTTTTAGCTATCAATGTTCTGTTGTTGAGGACAGAACTGACAGTGTGTTAAAGTCGTATAAAGCTAAAAAGCACATTTGTTCCATACATTTTTATTTTTTTGTATTATGTAAGAATAATGTACATATCACAGATGGCAATCTGAAAAAGCATATAAGATAAGATGAGAAGATTCATAGGCAAATCTGTCCAGTCCTTTTGTGCTGTGCTTAACGTGATCTAAATATATTTAGAAGAGCACAAAAAATACTTGCACCAAAATGATTTTAGCATATTTCATAATTTTTTCAGCTGGCGGCTGGCTTTCTCTTGAAAGAATTTTGAGCGGCTCCTGAGCCGTCCCCTCCCACCGCTTGCCGGTGTCTCTCGGGCTTACCATTTGCGCCGGCTGGACATACAGGTTATCAGAGTAGATTCGCTTTGATCGCCTCTATGGCCTTGGAGGACCGGAGCGACATCATAATGTCACTTCCGATCCAGGGTGGAAGTTGACAATTTTTTTCTGATCTTTTGCTTTCAAAAGCTTTTTGACCCAGATCTATTTATAAAGAGGACCTGTCATCCTTATTTCTATTATGAGGCATGTTTACATACCTTGTATGTGATAAAAAAAAATCAAAGGGACAGTGTAAAAATAAAAAATAAAATAAATAAGAGAAAAAAAAATTAAAACGCCTCCGTCCCATTCGTGCTTACGTGCAGAAGCGAACGCATACGTAAGTCGCGCACGCATATGTAAACTGTGTTTGCACTGCACATGCAGGGTATCAACGCAAACGTTAGAGCAAAAGCAATAATTCTAGTGCTAGACCCCTTCTGTAACTCTAAACAGGTAACCTGTGAAGGCATTTAAAATGTTGCCTATGGAGGTTTTTAGCACCGTAGTTTGTGCCATTCCACGAGCGTGCGCAAATTTAAAGTGTGACATGTGTGGAATCTATTTACTCTGCGTAGCATCTTTCTTATTATACAGAAAATTGGGGTTTATAATGTGCTTTTTTTTTAATTATTATTAATTAATGTGTTTTTTCAAAAAAAAAATGTGTTTGAAAAACTGCTGCGCAAATATTATGTGACATAAAAAATTGCAACAATTGCCATTTTATTCCATAAGGTCTCTGCTAAAAAAAAAACATATGTTTGGGAATTGTAATTTTTTTTGCTGGGAGGGCATCCATAGACGTCCTCCCGTGCTTGAGTGGCCTGCACGCCCCCTGCAGGGAGCGCACAGCGCGCTTTGTGATCAGCGAGTCTGAGACTCAGCTGATCACAGATCAGAGTAAGGGGTCGATCCCGACCCCTTACATGATCAGCTGTCAGCCAATGACAGCTGATCATGTGATGTATCAGTGCTCATCAGTGCCACCTACCAGTGCCACCCATCAGAACCCATCAGTGTCGCCTTATCTGTGCCTATCAGTGCAGCCTCATCAGCGAATATCAATGAAGGAGAAAAATTACCCGTTTGCAAAATTTTATAACTATGAAACATGTTTTTTTTTTTTCAAAAATTTCTGTCTTTTTTTGTTTAGCAAAAAATAAAAACCACTAAAAGAAAGCTCCATTTGTGTGAAAAAATGATAAAAAATGTAATTTGAGTACAGTTTAGCATGACCGCACAATTGTCATTCAAAGTGTGACAGCGCTGAAAGCTAAAAATTAGTCTGGGCAGGAGGGGGGCTTAAGTGCCCAGTAAGCAAGTGGTTAAACTTGTAAACAAAAAGCTCCAGAAAAGGCTTGGTCTTCTAGTGGTTAAGGCGACCAAACATGGATAGAAACTTGGCCGGTTTAGCAGGGATGGGATTAATTTTGATTCATGTATGGGCATGTTGGCTGTACAGAAGTAAACTACTGATTGATTTCTGTAAAAAAACGGCCTTTTGAGTTTTTCCAAAATGTGGGGAAGGCTCTCCGCCATCAGAAGACAATAGTATAGGAAAAGTGATTTATTTTTATTTATTTTTTAGTGGTAATTTTTATTTATTTTTTTCATGTACCTGTTTAAAATAACTTTTTAAAATATTACTGTATGGATAACTTTATACTGTCATTTCTTCACTAATAAATGTTCAATTTTAACTATTGGAGGACTGGATTTGCTCACCATAATTGCATTTTGCACTGTCTTTTTATGTAACAATGTCTTATCTACTCGCTAGGAAGGTGCTGTTGGAAATTATTGTGAAATAACGGTTATATTATCTAATGGTCCTGTACCCTCTTTTTCATTTCTCATTTAGTTATGTTCATAGAATGCTCCGCTTCCAATTGTCTCCTGGGCCAAGCGCTGTAGTGACTATTAGTGCTGGCTGCCTCTAATGGTTTTCGTGTTCTGGATTCCAAGCTATAACATGTTTAATGTGTGGCTGTCTGTGTACAGCAAGTTCAAAAATGGTTATTTAGGTGGAAATTACCACTCTTAGCGAGCAGTCCAGCCATTGCTTGTCTCCACAAGGGCACCTGGGACACATTTCCTTATACGCTATTGATAAGCATTAGGAGGTGCACTCAGAATAAAAGCCAGTATGGATCTATGGCATGATACTTTTCTCTTGTATGACATTTATTCTTATCAGCATGAGGGCCAGGAATTTTACCATTGATTTTTATGGGGAAGTAAATAAAGTCAAACCATTGATCCAGCTGTAACCTCCTGCGTACTGCATTTTTCAAAATCCAAAACTGATGAGTCTAGACATGAGAGATGTTTTGCATAGCAAATTGCCCTGTTTGAGAAAAAAATAATCTACAATAATGCATATTCAAGACACACTATAGCCAGACAATGGAGCGTTGAATAAACAGATAATGGAGCTTATCTAGAGATTACTCTGTTTGAATTTTAAAGGGGATAACAGTCTTATTAATGTTTATTAGATTTTTCACCTTGTTGATCCTCTTATTTCACTGAGAGTCTTCGGGATCTGTGTGCTAAAAAAAAAAAATTACTTTCTGTGCACTGTTTAATGAAGTAGAACACCCACAGTGCACCCAGTAGTCAAAGTCCATACGATCTAGACCTACTAAGCTGTAGGTCACTTGAGGGAGCTGAGAAGTGGCATTTTTTAAAATTCATTTCTAGAAAGATGTGCTTTTTTTCACGGAAAATAACAATTGGATTTGGTAATGCTGACGTGTGCTTGAAGAAGATGCTGCGAAGAGCGAATTTTAGTGACCGGTTGTGGTTACAGATTTCACTGATCTTTTTTACAGACATTAATGTTATTGAGTTATTTTCACTTTGTAAAATGTAAGAGTGGACTTGTCCTGAAATACTGAAGATTTGCTGGTTTTTAGAGAACATATATCAGCAGTACCTTGAAAATTCTACCTTTTGCCTTAAATTCCTCACTAAAGCTGCAGTGTTCTTCTTGACATTTGCTTAGCCGCTGTGTTCCTGTAGCCTCAAAGTTGCATATCTGTTATCTATCCTATCTATCTTGTAAGATTTGGAGTAGCTTCCTTTGACCTGTGGCGAGAGTTGGCGATGTCACTGATATTCTGCTCAGAGGGCTATCTAGAGAGGGATACTCAAATTAAAAGGGTGAAGGACTCCCTAAGTATGACAGGATTTTTATGGTACAAAAACATATATGATTAAAATATAAAGTATATTACAGAAATACATTTCTTTAAAAAAGGGACAAACCTTTACATTTAAAAATCATGTTCATATTATATAGGGGTAAATGCACTAAGAGTTAAATAATGGGCAATAAAATGCCGTAAAATAATGCTTGCAGTAAACCAGTTTTAAAAGTGCAATTCACTAAGAAGTTTGCGTTCAATACCGAATGCGGTATTCAATTTTAGCAGTAATTACCGCAATATTTAATGCAGTAATTTATCGCAGTAATTTATCGCATTGAGGCGGCTGCTAAGGAACGTGCCAGGAAGCTGGCCGCTGTCTCCTTAACGGATGACTCGTCAGCTGTTAGTGGGTTCCCCGCTGACAGCTGAATGTAAAAAACCATGCCCGGCAATTGAAAAGTATGAAAAAAAAAAAAACCAGCGTGGGGTCCCCCCCATCCCCTGATGCATACCATTTGTAGCATGTATAGAACATGCTGCAGTAAAAATTACATTTGTAAAGAAAAAAGAAATGAATTAAATTACATTTAAATTTCCGGCAATACAATACCATTGCTGGTAATAGAAAAGTGTAAAAAAAAAAAAAGACATGGGGCCCACCCAGCCCATATAAGGCCCTTCTGGTCTGGTATGGTTTTTTGTGGGGGGGGGCACACTTCCTTTTTTTTGTGTGTTCTCCTCAAAATTCACACTCTTTTTTTTCTTTCATCATTATTCATTGTTTTTATTTTTTTATTTTTTATTTTTTTTTTACATTCAGCTGATGATTCCTCTTGTCAAAGACAGGGTGGCCGGCTTCTCCTTAGCAACCAGCTATTTGTCACAAAAACCGACCCCACACTGTTTTTTGACTTATACCGCATGTGATAATCGAGCAAAACCCTGGTGGTAAATATCACGTTTTTTTACTCTCTGGTCCATTTGTGAATTGGACTTAAAAGCTTTTTAGATGATATATACTGGTACGTTTTTCATTTCATGGTAAATACCACATAATAGTTTTTCTACATTTGATTTGATGAATTGGACTTAATTTACCGCATGCGATAATTTATGCAAATGAGTCACGTGAACACGTTGCATGCAGTAAGCGTTAGTGAATTGACCCCATAAACCTTTTGCACAATCAACCCTGTGAAAGCATAGACTTGTATCCAGTGATATGCTTTAGCGATATACAGTATATCTTATATATTTCTCTGCAAATCTCGATGCGTTTCCTGGACTTTGGTCCACTTCATCAGGAGCTTATTAGCAGAACTTATATGAACTTGACTAGATATAGGAAAGATATACATACGATGTTACAATGACATATTAGAATGCAAACACAATTATGTATATTCCCTCTGTTACTTGGATAAAACCGAGTGCGGGGAGGGCCAAAAGAGACCCCATGGGGGAGCAAAACAGGTGAACACCAGGATAAGCGAGCACAGGAGGGTCCACAGAGGAATATAGCATGTGTTTATAAATTTGTTTTATTTTCAATAGTCTATTATTTAGGTGAAGAATAATATCTGTAAAAAGAAAAGGAAAAAAAAAAATAAGGTTCATGAGTTGGAGAAATGTAAACCATGCTTTTGTTATATCCTACTCTTGATGTATACCTCAGACTTATTTATCAACCATACATGTATTATCTACTACATTTGGCGTGTTTCATGACACACACACACACACACACACACACACACACACACACACACACACACACACCTATATATCACTTAGTGCAGTGTCAAACCCTAATCAACTCAGAAACCAAGCTAAAACAATAGGGAACAATATCTGGTCCATTCATCCTCAAATCAGAATATGTAGCATTAGATTCAACTATCCATGCAACAAGCTCTCCCTTTTAATAAAATTTTATCTGGGATAAAATGCACATAGGATACACTAGGAAAAAGGTATAAAAATTGAATTCCTTTTCCTGATGCCTCAAGGCGTGTATCAAAAATGTTTTTGCATGATTCCACGTAAAGTATCAAGAAAAGGGCTTGACAGTGTTGATGCGGAAATCCCTCCTGCCAGGCCATTGTCTTTTTCCGGCAGGAATAGCCTTGCTTGTCTGGAGAAGAAGGTGATTATCACTAGTGGCTATGGCAGCCGTTTGCGATAATCGCACAAGCGAATCTGGCAGGGTGGTTGTACCCAAGATGATTGATCGATCACCTTGGTACGTTCAGCCTGCCCATTTTACGGTTTGAATCTCAGCCGGTTTCTGCTGAACGGGCCGAGATTTGAACCGTGTATGGCCGGCCTTACCCTGGTCTGCTGCCTCATGGTGTTTGCACTCCTGTTCCACTGAATCTGTGGCCCTCCTCTTCTCCCTCTGCCTCTTGATGATATCCCACACCAGTGTTTATTGTGTGCTTCTAACACCTCATATGTGGGGCAAATGGCACATGAGGAAACAAAGTCCTGCTCCACTACCAAAATAGCTGCTGCCACAACAAGACACACACCAAGGCAAAATGAGTCCATTCTGGGGAAAACATTTGCTTTAGAGAGCCTGCAGGCAATATTGGTGACTAGTGCTTAGCCCTCTTCTTGACTTTTTAGTGCATGGTTTCCAAGACAGTCTAGACCTTATTCAATAGTTATGGTTTCCAGTAAGGAGATACAAAATACTGCAAAATGAATAATAAAAACATGGATTGTTTCATGAAATGAGAATGCACACAAACTACTTTTATTAAATTTCCATCAAATTGATATATCACCTTCCCGAAACAGACCACTGTCACCTCTTCCATATGTATGCCTTCTCTCATTCGTTCATACGCATTCACAAGCTGAAGTTTGATATGAGCGGTTTGTTCTTACAGCTGATTTTTATAGAGCACAGTGGATGGAGAATTTAATTTCTCATGGAGGAGAAATATAGGTGACGATGGATGAATAGAGTTTCAAAAGTGATTTTCCGAACAGCTTGGAATCCTGGGATTTAACAATCTAATTACAATCTCTTCACAAGGCCTTCAGCAGAAGAAAGGCAAGGCTTGACTTGAACTCTACTAGTATGATTTGTTTATTCTTGTCTTCGCAGTGAGTGGCATACAAAATGCATTCTTTATATGCCGCATCAGTAGGACATATTGCTGGGCAGTATTAGCCAAACTTTTCAGATGTGAAATTGTGTCTTTTTAGAAGTTCCCTAGAAGCCTGTGAGGTTCTTACGGAGCTGACAAACAATAGGAGCAAAATGCTTTTCTTAGTTTGATAGGAAATGTCAGTCATTGTGTTATGTCTGGGAGCAAGCATTGGGGTATTGAGACAACATTACTTTTACATACCCAAAAGTCACTCATTTTAACAGGGTTCAGTTAAATTTTCTTGTTAAATACAAAAAATGTAATCAATTTCATACCTTTTCATATAGGAACACAAAGTGGTAAAGTATATTTAAATCTAATCACTAAAATCTCCTATAAAATTTTGAAATTAATGTAATGGGACAAGTGTAATGTAATAAGTTCGGCATCATTTTTAAAAACTTTCATTAAAATATACTTAGTAGTTCTGTCCTGAAGGTAGTAATGCAGGCACATCCTGTTCTAGGGTGACATTGAACCTCTTCTAATTGTACTTCTGTGTTGCCACCCTGTCACATGAGCTTAGGATGGAGACTGTAAGTGGCCTTACAGCAAACATAATGGAAGCATTGTCCGCGATTGTCACTATTAGACAGTCCACCCTGAGAAACACCATCCAGCCCTCGCTTGGTTATGTACAAGGAGGCTAAGTACAAGAGTTCATCTCCCTCTCAGTTGATGGTAATGAAATCAAGACAGAATGCACTTGGGCCTGCGTTGAAGGCTTGATGAAGACTAGAGTCTCCTGAAGGCAGCCGGATGAATCTGTCAGAAGAAGATGGTGTTCAAAAAGCCTTAACGCAAGCCAATTAATGCATTCTGTTGTGATTTTTATTAACATCAACCGCTCAAGCCTCCAAAATTCATAGGCTGTATTAAGTGCTCTTAACCATTAAAGTAAAACTCTTTGAGTGAGAAAAAACTTGTGTACCAGGTGCCCCTCTGTACACACCCAAGAATTTACCATCTGGTGAGCATTCCCACTATCGCTATCAGCCTAAGACCAGAACAGGGACCACGCTATATTTTAATCCTGGATCTGCTTCTTTTGAAGGAAGGAGCCTTTTACAGTATATCCATCAGAACCAATTTTCACTTCTATCAGTCCATTACACACACCTCACGCATTTGGCCATCGCTGGAATGCATGTGGACAGGAGGTAGTTGCACAGAGGCTGCAGGAGAATTGTGGAACTGCAGTGTAACAAAGGACGGGAGTATTTTATGTAAAACTCAAACAATTGTTTCATACTTGATATAATAAACTTATTATTCAGTTAAAGTATAACTAAAGGCAAAGCTTTGGACGGAGGCCTATTAGGTTTTTATCCCTGTCTGTATCCCTGTTTGGATCTGTCTTGCTTACCGTTATCTTTGAAAGTGAAAGTAAATGAAAATCCCAAATTTTGGGTCGTATCCAGAAAAGTAATAGAGGTGAAATCTTAGGGAATTTACCGACTCTGTATTGTTTCCCATTATTATTGAAAATGAAAGTAAAAGAAAATAGTAATTGTAACAGTAATAGAGCAGACATCTTCTAATGAGGACATTCGTTCTGGTGACCTGGGGGCCCACAAGGGATTTTCTTAATTTGCAAGGATTTCCTCTCACTTATCTGTTTTGGCTATGGGACAGGAAGTGAAAGGTAATCTCCACAAAGGGACACAAATGGGGAAAAAAAAAAGATCTGACAGGGGTTATTCCTTATTCTATCCAAAATGAAAAAAAAAAGGTTTTGCCTATAGTTCTACTTTAAGATTTACATTGACTTTTTTCTTGTACTTGTTACAAGTCCAGCTAAAGTTTTTTGCTTTTCTATACAGTCTTCTATGCAGTCTTCGAACATCATTATATCTGAATGAATTCTGGGCAGTACCTAGAAATAAAGCTGCCCATACATTAATCAAAATTTTGAGCAGTGTGTGGCCACACCTGCTCAACAGATGTTGATTAATTGCTCAACAGATGTTGATCATTTGATCGAGTTCTGTTGAAGGGACATGTTGGAAATTTTTCCTGATCAAATTATTCCGATAGCTGTGAGTGCCACAATCTGAATGCAATGTGCTGGCAGGATTAAGGGGTATTCCCCTTCCATCTCATTTGTGTGGATGGTTGAATGAAACAATTTACAGTGTATGACCAGCTGGAGACCAGCCTGCAGTTCCTGGTGCCAAGAAATCATAATTTATATTTTTAGTATTAAATGAAAAACCCTTCAAACCTTTTCTTTCTGGGCTTTGACTCACCTACCTGTCTAATCTGTCCCCTTGTCACCTCAATAGTTCAAAGGTGTTCTCCACAGTTCTGCCACCGGAGTTCTCTGGAATGAACTGAGGTGTGTGAGAATTTTTAGCAATCTGTCAAATTTCAGCTGTTCATTTGATCACATTGTCTTGGACAACTGATAATTGTTTTGCTGCTTAAGCTGGCCATACATGGGTCGAATTTCAAAAGAAGTTCTCACGAAAATTGTAACTAAAAGTTTTCTTTAGAATTGCGCACCACTAGTGGGCTGCAGCATTTTTTCGTGCGACCATCGAATTTGAGTGATCAGGAATGTTGTACATTTCTTAATAAAAGGAACGAATTTCTAATCAATGATGGGAAAATCGTGTGAGAAATATAATAAAAAAAAGAAATGTGCATGAGCTGTGACCTTCTTTTCTGTAGCAACATGAGGTGAAACTGAAGGCTTCGTTTGTCAAATTTCAAAATCAATGGGGGCATCATCAGATCACAAAACGCACAAAATTTCTGATTTTCGAAGGAAAATTTGTAAACAATTTGGCCCATTTATGACTGGCTTTACTCACAAGGGTGCTCCGTTTTCAGTCTTATGGTGTATAGTTAGCAGTCCTGATCATAACAGTGACATTTGGAATTGTACAGGGTACTTACTGATGGGCAATAATAACTACTGTCATAATAAAAGCCCATATGGTTTTACTACAAAACACATTTCTTGCGTGTCAAATTATTCCTGTTATCAATAATGGTTGTGTCGAATTGTTAAATGCTTCATATTGTTTTCTTGTCACTGTCTGTCAAAATTAGGATTGAAGATCAATAGCAGAGAAATAGATTATCAATATATTATTTTCAGAGAGCTATCTTCTCTGCAGAGCCACCATCAACTATTCAGGGACAAATATTTGTTTAGATATCAAACATCGGGCATTGATGCATAATATATGTCTTCATCCAGGGATGAATTTATCACACTCAAGCCTGTAGGCACGTAATTATTAAACCCAGTCTTGGGAGAAAGGCAAAAATCCTCCCTTTGCAGTGGGGCTGCCCCGCATTGCAGGGTTTAAATGCCTGTGTAGATCTAGAGGGCAGTAAAATGCCAGTATATTTACCTGATCCCTGATCTTGACAGCCGGTACTCTCCTCTAACCCCTATGATCCAGCAGGGGACTGTGCATCAGTGTCCCCACACCCAATGCTGGGCTATATAGGCCCTGCATTGTACTTGATGACATTAGAGTGTAGGGTAGAACAGGCAGTGGAAGATGGACTAGCAGCATGGAGGGAGCCTGCAGATGAGGGAGTTTGGTTAGCTAAAAACTGCTTTTTCCTGGTACCCAAGCCCTAGATGGTTTAACACTTGCAATTTGGAGGAAATGAAGGATTTTTGTTCTCCCTGGATTTCAACTTTAAAACTCAGAGGGTATTGACAGGCAGTGAGGAGGTGATATGTCACGTCCTCACCACCTGCTTTAACGCTCAAAATACTGACCCAGTGTGCTACAATGCACACAGCTTCAAGGCCATTTTAGCATGGCCCCATTCACTTTGCATGTGTTGCATCTAGCGGTGTGGATTCTGGTGGTATCAGGGCATGGTTACAGCCATAAGTGGTTGTATTTCTGTGTTTAGGTGGGCAGTAAAACTGCCTGCTTTTACCACTACTCATGTGAATGAGCACAAAGGGCCTGGGTTGATAGGCTTTTGGCTTATGTCAATGGATAAATGTAGCGTTTAAGTTTAGGGTAATTCTGAGATCATCCGCAGTTCATTGACAGATGAATTTGACCAGCAGTTCACGTCTTAAGTTGCATCAACTTGCTTCAAGCTGCTTTTCATCTGTAAAGTTTATTCATCAAGGGTAAGCAATGCAAAGTGCCACCAATCAAAATTCACCTTTGACAAAGCTAATTTGGGAAATAATAAAATACTGTTGGTTGTCATCAGATGCCATTCTGTGTTGATTGTTGATCTATAGACCTATTTAAGCCTGTATGTGTATAATTATCATATAAGGTATTAAGACTTTACCTTTGTTTTCTTTGTATTTCTCTGTATTTATTTCCCAATGCTTTAATAGGGTATATGACATTTGTTGTCACATGTCGTCTTCATATCACAATGTCACATCCATTCATTCCCCAAGACAAATCTGCAAATATCATGATCTAAATACTCCATTTCCCAAGTGCCTGACAAGTCATTTATAGATTTTAGGAATTTGATGGACATATCCATTTGCATAGTTATGAATCAATGCCCATTTAAATGTGTCTGGAAACTTTTGCAATAAACAAAGTATTAGGCAATATGCACATAGCAATTTTCAATTTATAATGCAGGTGTCAATGATTGTTTCATGGCATGCTGTAAATAGATGACTTGCCATCTGTATTCTTTAATTTTACTGTCTCTACAATGAGATGTTGCATGTTGTAAGGATTTTTCCCCTCAGGATTCTGTGCTCGTGAAATATATAAACTCGTCAGTGAGAATGTTGTGCTCTACACCAGTGTTATTCAACTAGGGTACTGCACTGGATCTAATTTGCCCTGGATTAGCGTCATGGGTTGCAGTGGTGCAGACAGGCCAACCACCAGCACCATGACAATCTACAACATTCTAGGGCCAGATTGTAAGTCGCTACTTCGGTGATGGTGACAGGCTTGCCCGCATCATAGCAATGCATGACTATGATCCATGGCAAGTGGCATCCCCCCCCCCCCGAAGTCCTCCTCCACGTTCCGCCCACTGCTGTGCTGCTGTAGCCAGTAGGTAGGGCTCTGATGTGCAGAGAGACTCTGTGATTTGGGACCTTTGTAATGGGGGGGACTATGTGATTGAGAGGGCTGTGTGATTGGGTAGCTCTGTGGGGGAAGGCTCTAATGAGATGGGGATGAGACTAATATGGGGCTTCTGATGTATAGGGGCTACTCTACTCGCACCTGACTGTGCTGTCCCTGCTACACATTTCCCTGTGTGTAGCTTGACATGCAGCTAAACCCTCCTGTTCTGCAATAAGCCAGACTGAGTGTAATCTTGAAGCTTTACTAACAAAACAGCGTGGGGTGAGACTATTGAGAAAAAACTAATACAGATGCATATAATCAGTATGACGTATGCAGAAATACATTGAATAAGCTGGCTGTAGATGGCGATAAGCAATTTTCACCAACAATGCTGCATTTAGGGGATGCTTTTGTTCCAACATGTGTTCTGATAGCTGGTTCTTCCTTTCAGTCTCTAGGATGGAGTCTGAGTTCTCAGGATGCACCTGTCTCTTTTCCTTAGACTTAAGAATGATGGGTAATTTTGTTAAAGGTGAACAGTTTCTAGATAATGCAAAAAACTAAAATTTATCACTGTCTACATCGTGTGGTCAAATCTGATATTGCAGGCAAAACAACCTATAATTACCTGCTCTGTGCAATATTGTTGCACAGAGCAGTCCCGATCTTCTTATGGGATCCCCCGCCAATGCTCCAGGCTGCTCCTTTTCATCGAGTGCCCCCAGAGAAAGCCACCTAGACACAGACAGCGAAAAATGGCCCCGCCCCCTGCTCCCATGTCACTGGATTTAATTCACAGCAGCGGGAGCCAATTGCCCCTGCTGCTATCAATCTGTCCAATGAGGAGAGAGAGACAGTGGCTGGAGCCGCTGCGCTCATGCACATTGCTGGATCGGATTGGGCTCATGTAAGAAAAAAGGGGGGGGGGGATTCTGTAGGTTGTTTACCTTGGAGGGTTACTAAACCCAAAACCTGCATTCACTATATCTGGTCTCCCACAGAACATGGAAATGCAATTATATTAGTAAATATAAACTGCTAAATACCTTTTCTCATCAGCAGTATATGGCAGCCTTGTGATTTGTATTAGTTCCTAGTAAAGCTTGTAGGAGGAGTTTTCATTCTACTGATTGTCCTATGAGGCTGCAGAACCCCTGACCCTCTGTCTGGACAGTACTGATTGGCCCTGTGGTGATCATACACACTCTTCCAAGAAAAAAATAAGCTCTCTAGCAATACACACCAAACTGAGGATGTTATAGCTTGCCCCCAAGGCTCTGTTCTATCATGAGATGGGTTGAAGTCAGTTAAAGAAGAGGATCAGAGAGACAGGATCACAAAGCCTTAATACACAGTGCGGATGATTAACCCCTTAGGTTCCACACTGAATATAACAAGCATACTTAACTGCATATGCAGACTGATTTAAGGCTGGGTTTACATTGGTGCTATGTCAGACATAGCATGTGATTCACACCGCACTGCTATGCAGATAACATGCGATGTCTGTGTGATGCAAACTCAGCCATACAGGTTGTATGGCTGAATTTTTTATCACATTCAGGCCAAACTTGCTGTTGGACCCTTTTTTGGTCAGCACCAGAATCTGATCGCATGGGTGTTCACACCCATGCGATCCGATTCCTGCCCGAAATTAACAGTTCACACTGCGATGTGCGAACTGATCTGGGGGTGTCATTAACTTTGTATTGACACGCCCAGCGGTTTGCATAAGGCAGTGGGAACTGCCTGTGAGCCAGGTGCGATGCGAGAATCCGCAGTGCATTAACAGGGTTTCCCGCATCGCACTAATGTGAACCGAGCCTTACTGTTGTGAGTTTAGTAACACTTTAATGAATAGAATGCATTAAAGCGGAGTTCCGGCGAAAATGTTTTATTTTTTGTGATCCTAGTATTATCGCTAATGAAATTCAATTAAGAGTATACAATGATCTTTATCGATTGTTCAAAGATATGCATTTCTCACTGTAATATCATCGTTTCCATCATGAATGTGGGCATGTGAAGCCCAATCGAAATCGCTTCCTGGAATATCTTTGGAGAGGTGCATGCTGGGTAACCAGCATGCACCTCTCGATCTCGCACATGCGCGATTCAACGGTGGCCGTAGTACTTTACTGCCCACAGACTCCTGGGAAATTATGTGTCACCATTTCCCAGGAGCATAGGCAAGGGAGGAAGTCTTGAGGAGCTCCGCAGACCAGGAAGTGGCAGATTACGAGGACTACATAGCAACAGGGCACTTAGGGTAAGTATAACAATATTTCCCCCCAAATGTTTGTTAAAAGGAGTCTTTTAAAGGAAGAAACAACTTTAGGGTGGAACTCTGCTTTAAGGTGAAAAACCTTAAGGCTTTATAGCCACTTTAATGAATCCTGCTGGAGGCAGAACACTGATGTTACTCAAAAAATAACACAGGAATAAATGTAATTGGAAAAAGAAAATGCTGCAGCTTGATAATTAATAAAGCTGAAGGTTAATCTGTGTAAATTTTGACTTCCCTGGTTTCTCCTTTTAAACCCTTATCAACATGCTAATTCCATTTTTAAATAAAACTTTGTTTTCCTTACCTAATTTATTTTAGACCCAATGAAGTTATTGGTCTCTGTGCTTCTCTAGGCAATGTAGACAGATTATAGCTGGTGGAAGGGTTAGTAGGGTGCTGTACTGAAAACAAATGGTCCAAGAGAATGCCCGGGAACCCTGAATTGGCTGAAGGGGGAGCTTCCTGCTGGGGGGGTAGGAGAATGCATTGCGCAACTCTGGAGAAGGGTCACTTGTAATAGAAATGTGCCAGTATGCTGTGAAAATTGGCTCATTATGGCGAAAACCCACTCGGTAGACAGCAGTTGAATTTCACTTTAAATAGACCCCTGAGCCCACACAACATAACCCAAGCAGACCGCATCTATAACTAGAAACCATTAACCTTTCTTTATTGCACCATGCTACCAGGAGTCAAGGAGCTGTCATCCTTCCTTTCCTAAGTGCCACCAACACTGTTGGCTGGGCAAAAGCAGAATTTCACTTTAAGCCAGCCGTGAAAAAATAGAGTTCTGACAGGACAGTCCTAATTACTGAACCCCCTTAAGAGCCAAAGGGCGAAGCTTATTGAAAAGCAGCTTGTTTTGTTAAATTGTTGACTGGTTTGGGTGGGGATGTGATAGACTGAGGCACGGCTTAGGCGTGTCCTGATTATTCTTTCTACTTTTGGTTACTGTTACTACAATTCTGTGTGCTTTTTATGACTTTTTCAACTGACATATACATGTTATGCTACATTGTGAAGAAACAATGAATGGGAATCACTCTTGTGTCATTTGTACATAACAACGATTATATCATCAACATGCATGTCATCCTTTTATAGGTAACAACAATAACAAATATTGTTGGGACGTATGCATAGGAGATGCATTAACCAGATTTTTTATTGTAATTTTCTTCTTCTTGGCAGACTTTTTTTTACATGAGCCCCATTGTTACAAAAGCACACATACACTAATTCAAATGTGGCAAAGCATGCATATTTTATAATAATATTAATGGCACAATGTTGTCCCCACTAAAAATGCTGCTTCTGCTTTCTTCTACCTGACTTCATCTGACAGGATCGGGAAGGGTTCCCTAACTTGACCTTTCTTCACAGGTGCAAAGAGGTCTCCAGTGTAAGGTAACAGTCATTCATCTTCTCAGAGATGTAAAGAATTGTGACACATGTATTAAAGCAAACCTGTCATGAAATCAATGTAGAGTAGATGTCCTCCACCTTTTTTAAAATGGAGGAACCCTTAAAATAAATTTTCTGTCTCAGAAAATCCCTACTATTTACTATATCAACATCTCATGGTACAGTAATGTGATGGTCAGCGAAAAGAATGCATCTTAAGCAGGCCATACATGGAGCAAATTTCGATCAACTTGGTACATTCAGCCTACCCATACATGGTTTCAATCTTGAACCGTCTATGGTCAACCTTACAATTGTGGTATTGGGAAGAAATCCCCCTTATAGATAGGTAAAAAGGTCATTGGTGCCTGTGGTTACTTATCTGAGAGGCAGAAATTGCTTACTGCCCAACAAATCCATACCAACCTCTGGAGGAACCCTGGTTGAGAAAGGCTAATGTAGGGGCTGCAAGTGTTGACCTCGCCTTCCAAAGTTGCTAGGTGCCTGGATATTTTGCTTACCCGCTTGCTTCAATACCTTGTCACTGATATGGAACAAGCATGCTGATAAGTTACTTCTACCTTTTTTATCTACATATTTGACTCAGTGATTGAGAATGAAGACCTTTTGTGGCAGCCTCTCTTTTTCTCTCATTACTGGTTTATTTTGAAAGACTGTAAGTAGTCTTTGTACTAGTATATGGACCTTCCTTGGTCTACATTTTTGACATTCTAGCTACCTAGATGGTATATATCTGATACAGAGATCTCATCAAGCAAGTAGAATAAAATACAGTCTGCATAGCCTACAGATATGATTATGGACCATGGTTTGTTCATTACCCACTGATAGCCCATTCATGCCATATGGACTACGCTGGGCATCCTTGGCCAGCTCTATATTCTGTTGCAAGACAAAAAGCTTTGTTCCCTACCATGAAAGTTATGTGAATGGCTGGCTTATGTAAATCCAATGTAATGTAGATTTGATTATATGTTTTACATACATATGTTAATGGAACCCTTACACAGGGGCATGTGAAAAATGAGCTTCTCAATCATTTTTCTTTCAATGTGTAAATCCACTGAGTAAGGCATGCCAAACAAACTGTTCATCAGGGACTACACAGTGTTGATTTATTTCTACATTATCAGCTGAACAAAATTGAATTTGCTCGTTGATTTTTTTTTTTTTCTTTTTTTTTTATTGAAATCTAAAGAAATTCTAGATTACAAAATACTGTATAACATACATCCCAAAGAATTGCAGTACCATATTAATCAAATGAGAGGAAATGCTCATGCTTCATAATATCTTTCTTTGCCATTTTCATCTAGAATTGGAACATAATGTTTATATGGTTAAAATCCACTGTATGCCTTGGATTGGTTATGTCTGTGTATGCACTCGGACATGTAGAGAGAGTGTGAGAGTCCTACTAAAAAGTTCTGAAAACCTACCACCATTTTTAGACAAAGGTGGGTAAAGCCCTAGTACACACGGGCCGAATGTCGGATGGCATCGGCCAGTTCAATAGAAACCTTCCAACATTTGGGCCATGTGTATGGCAGCCAGTCTGACAGAAAAAGGTCTGCCAGCCAGCTCCCGTTCAGCGCTCTCAGCCAATGACTGAGAGTGCTGACCGGAGTGTTCTGACGGAACAATAGAACAGCAGGGGAGATTGATGTACTAACATCGGATTGTTAGTACAGGTGCTCCGACCTGAGCTTCCAGTTTTTATTCTGTTCAGCCCTAGCTTAACATACTGGTAGTATGTTGTCATAATCACTGACCGCCATTTGCATGTGTTTGGGTTCCTTTTGTGTGCTGAGGGTAGATAAGAGGTGTTCTATGGGGGGACAATCTTTGAAATTTGGAATAACTTTTTTTCACTTTTTTTTGGAAAAGCTTTCTAATATGTTAGTGTCATTTTCTATTTGTTAAGGCAGGCTCATTGTTTTTGTTGAAGAATTAATCTTTTGCTTTCTAGATTTGCTGGTTTTCCTCCGTTTTTTGGTTGTTGTGTTTTTTTTAGTTTTTTTTGTTGTTAATACTTCAAACTTTGTTAAAGAATTGTGATATTAGAATTTTAGAGAAACGTTTTAATTCTTTCATTTTGCATAGTAAAAATTTACTAAATACTAAGACTCCTTTCACACTGAAGGTGTTTTTCAGGCGCTAAAGGGATAAAAATAGCTCCTGAAAAATGCCTCCCCTGCAGCCCCAGTGTGAAAGCCCGAGTGCTTTAACACTGGAGCGGTGCGCTTGCAGGACGTTAGAAAAAGTCCTGCAAGCAGCATCTTTTGGAGCGGTTTAGGAGCGGTGTATACAGCGCTCCTCCACCACCCCTGACCATTGAAATCAATGGGCACCGCTGCCGAAGCGCCTGCAAATTATCAGCACTTTGCCATCATGTTTATAATTTTCCAAGTTTATAAGTTAACTGAATGAAGCTATATGAATATGATGGAAAACATGGTCCAAAGAGCTTTGAATGTCTTTATGGTTTCCATCTTTGCCT
Organism: Lithobates clamitans; assembly: GCA_037952925.1. Taxonomy (NCBI): domain Eukaryota; kingdom Metazoa; phylum Chordata; class Amphibia; order Anura; family Ranidae; genus Lithobates; species Lithobates clamitans. The sequence continues at coordinate 875,667 of JBBGZY010000242.1, forward strand.
CCTTTGAGTGCCTGGTTCTATCATGGTCAGTATCAGAAAACACTGTTACTTCTAAAGCCAAGCTCATCTGAGTCTGATTACGCTAGATGCAAATTAGAAAATAAGATGATAATGGTTTCTAATTTTGTTACAGCGACGTAGTTGTACAAAAATAGACCACACTGTGTCTGCAACAGTCTCATGATAATAACAGACTCATGATAATGATAAAGTGTGTTTATTACTCAACATTATTATACAGTACTCAAAATTCCATTGCCTACAACAAAAGCCAGTTATCTTCACTTAGAGCTGAACTCCATGCAATTTAAAAGATGCACATTAAAGCCTAAGTGCAGCTAAAATAGCACGAACCTAAACCCAAGGAACATAACTTACAGCCAGTAAGATGTATCCCTTGTGCTGATGTCTCTTCTTTTATGTGAAGTTCTTCTCGGTTCATGCTCCCATGATGTAGTCTTCCAGTGCAATGGAAGTTAATAGACCTACTGTCACAGGTTTCCATCAAGATTGCCTGACCATGCCCACTCTTTCCGACCAGCTGCTCCATTCACAGAAGACATACTATAGCTTCTATGAATGGAGGGGGCAGACCTATCAATCATTCTCCTGTCCTCCATTCATAGATTGCTTTCCATTCATAGAAACTGTAGTATGTCTTTCATGAATGGTGGAGCTGGGCGGAAAGGGTGTGTCTTGCCGAATAAGTTCCCTCGGCGGATAAGTTCCCCCCTGTACTGCGCAGGCGCAGCGCCTGCTCAGTACGAACTACTAACAGCCGCCGGAGATAGCCGAAGCTCAAAATCCACAATCAGCTGTACACGGCGCCTGCACTCTGGGTCCAGGTTCCTTCCCTACCATCCAAGTGGACCTAGAGGGGGAATCTAAAAGAGCCGAGCGCAGCGAGGCCGTGCCCGAAGCGTGGCGAGCGGAGCGAGCCCGCGAGGGGCCTTATTACAGGCGCTGTGTACAGCTGATTTGGACCTATTCCCCTTCGGCTATTTCCGCCGGATCCTACTGCCCAGTAGAGGGGGGTCCTTATCCGCCGAGCGGAACTTTCTCGGCAGAACAGGGTGGGCATAGTCTGGCAATCTTGATGAGTCTGCAGCAGCCCCTTAGTAATTTTAACCAGAAGATTGTGGGGTGGTGGAGCATGGACAGAGGAGGATTTCACCTAATAGAAGTGGCATCAGCACAAGGGACACACCTTTATAATTAAGTCCCTTATGGTTATGCTGATTTTTGTATTTTTTTTTTAATTTGGCTTTTATGCAGCTCTGTATTCATCAATACAAGGTTGCATTTATTTGTATACAAGAAATTGAGGTACCTGGATTTGTCATAATATCAACTTCTTGAAAATCCCTGTTCAGCAGAGTTCTGACTGGGAAAGGGACAATCAGCCAGTCAGTTGTGCTGCAGTGCTAGTGTGCTAACAAACATAAGAGGGCTGCTGATTGGTTTGATCAAACTGAAACCGGAAGTGACAAAATCCTCATGGCTTCTGCTTTCTGATGTCACAGAGGGGGAGGAACAACTGAAGATACACTCACGGTGAGAGAGGAGAGCCCAGTGAAGGCGGCGGGCAGGGAGGACCCCCCTTCTGTCGCAAGTAAAACTGATAGGGCAGCTATATAGCTGCTTAGATCACATTGCCTTGTAGAGGATCGCCACCTGAAAAGAATATCAGAATCATGGCTGCAGCTGCCTCTTGATATCACTGCTTTCAAATGAGAACGTGTGTGTATATACTGTACGTACGTCAGTTGGGAAGCGGTTAGGCAGAACTTTAATGCCGCGTACACACGGTCGGACTTTCCGACGGGAAATGTTCGATGTGGGCTTGTTGTTGGAGAGTCCGACCATGTGTATGCTCCATTGAACATTTGCTGTCGGAATTTCCGCACACCAATGTTTGAGAGCAGGTTCTCAAATTTTCGGCTAACTTCACTTGTTGTCGGAAATTCCGATCGTGTGTACACAAGTCCGTCGCACAAAAGCTCACGCATGCTCAGAATCAAGCAGAAGAGCTGCACTGGCTTTTGAACTACCTTTCTACCTTTTTCTCAGCTCGTCGTATGTCTTGTACGTCACTGCGTTTTCACGTTTGGAATTTCTGACATTTGTGTGACCGTGTGTATGCAAAACAAGTTTGAGCCAACATCCTTCGGAAAAAATCCACGTTTTTTTTGTCGGAAATTCTGATCGTGTGTACGGGGCATAAGTCCTCTTGCATGCAGGATGTCTACAAATTGAACATTTTTAGGCATTTTCTTTACTGATCTAAATAATGTAGCCCCTTGTTTTTAATAGGCCTATACACACAAGCGCATAAACTTGCTGCGTATAGGTTAATAATAAATAAATAATTATATATATTCTTCTTTTGGGTTTGGATTCTTCTTTCTTCTCTATTTGCCTGACATGGATAACTACTCCTGCAAATGTTTTCAGTAGTTACCTTATTTTGGCACCCAGTTATTTCTCCCAGGATTTGTAAGAATGTATGCTGAGCTCAGTGGCGGCTGGTGCTCAAAATTTTTGGGGTTGGCGCAAACAAATTGAAAAATTCTAAAAAAAAACCCCATCAATTGCAGCCTCACTCTGCCATCAAATACTGCCACTGTGCCATCAAACGCAGCCACTGTGCCCATCAATTGCAGCCACTGTAACTGTGCCCATCAAACTGTGCCACTGTGCCATCAAATACCGCCACTGTGCCATCAAACGCAGCCACTGTGCCCATCAATTGAAGCCACTGTAACTGTGCCCATCAAACGGTGCCACTGTGCCATCAAATGCAGCCACTGTGCCATCAAACGCAGCCACTGTGCTCATCAGTTGCAGCCACTGTGCCCATCAAACGCTCCCAATGCTGCCACTGTGCCATCCAATGCTGCCACTATGCCATCCAGTGCTGCCACTCTAATCCCCCCCCCCCCGGCTTGCCATCTGCCCGGCACTTACCCTGTCTCGGCGGGGCAGTGGGTGACGGCGAGCGGTGTCTTCTATGCGTCTTCTCCCCTCCATGTGTCTTCTCCCATCGTCCTCTCTTCCCATCCTCTCCTATGATTGGATGCCTGGTAGGCGTCCAATCACAGCGCCTGACGTTTCAGCCAATCAGGCGACCGGTAACAGACCCGGCAACCTGATTGGCTGAGAGGCGGGTCAATGTTAGCAAAGCAAATTCCTTTCCCATTCTTCTGAGTAACCAGGAATGCACAGCGTTGCGCCCGCTTCTCACTTTTTTGGACGCCTATTAGAGCCTACGGCTCTAATCCCGGGCTTCCAAAAAACACCCCCACCACTGTAATTCAGGTGCCCAATGACTGAAGAGGGGCCGGACACCTGAATAGGGGGTGTCAGTAGCAACCATAGATAGATTCATCTATCTATGGTGATTAGAGAGTGACAGGAGAGGGGGGGGTGGCGCTCCTGCGCCCTTTATGGAGGCACCACCATTGGCTGAGCTACCCCATAACCGTTGTCCGTTTAGTAAGTAAATCTGCCATAATATGCATGTTTATGCTTGCACTGTATGGCAAGAACACCCCAGCGTTTTTTGATGCATTTCCATTTATTTTAGTAGAAAATGCATTTGGCAAAAAAACAAACAAGGGTTGTCTCCAGCCTTTGGCGATATTAACACTTGCAATTAGGGGATGTTAATAACATGTGGTTGAGCTGTGGTGTTGCTACTCCCTAGCCGCTCCTCAAACTTCAAAGGCAGTGGATGGGGGTGCATAAAACAATGTTGACATTGCTATACACCATCATATGTGTGGGCATGTACTGTACCACTGCTAGCGCATTCTTTACACTTTGTAATTTGCTGCTATAGAAAGACAATTATCGCGTAGTGGGAACAAGCGTTCCTGCTACATGATTTTGTGGAGCGATTTGCACGCAATTGTGTGTAGCATAAAGCCAGCCCATTCACTTAAATGGGCTGCCCTACGTGTTTATGTTGCCCGAAAAGAAGCGCCTACTCCTTATAGGATGCCAAGCTTCATGAGATTTTGAAAGCTGCAATTTGCCCCCTATTGCTGCACGATTCTGCCGCAGACAATCGGGGTAGAATCACATCACATAGCATCGTGTTTGGGGTTCCATTATGCATTGCGTGTTGTGCAGCGATCACCACGCAATTTGGAATTGTGGGCTGAATTGTGGCGATTCTGCCTGCGATTCCAAACACAAAGTGTGGATGGAGCCTAAGGAAATCTGATCATTGTGATTCTGCATCATCACTAAGGCCAAATTCTTAATTTTAATTAAACTCTCTATTGTTTGCTTTATATAATTATATTTATGGAAGCTTTTAGCTAAAGAACAGGGAAGCTCCCAAGTGTTTGCTGTTAGACCTTACTGCCTTATTTGCCAGTATGTATGTAGACGACGATGTTATTGTCATCATTTGGAAAATGCTGTTAACTACCCTACACCCCGAGAGGCTGAATGTCAACAGTACACGAGTACAAACCAGCGGACTGTAATGTAGATCATTTCCTTTTCTTGGTGAAAGTGACAGCATCATTGAATCAGACTAGATGCATTTAATTAAACGGTTGTTTCTTCTTGGGTAGATTTCAAAACTATTATTATTTGATGAGGTGTTTGCTGCTAGAATAAAGGCACTACATAAAATTCATAAATAAGTCAATGGAGAAAATGTTGAACAAAGGATACTGCATAGCAAAACCCTGTTTGTATTTTTTAAAGAGGTCAATCGTTCAGTTTCTGCTGCAGAATGGCTTTTGTGCTCTGTGGGTATATCAGAACATCCTGTGCTGTGCCACTGAAGAGAAGTAACATTGTGTGCGTTAAATAATTTTGTTTGCTACTATTTTTTTTTATTTTTGGTGTTTGAACTATGGATGTGGCACAAACTCGAATAGTATGTGGTCCTTCTGATGACAATAATAAATTCAGCTTCACCCAGATGCAGACAGAACCTCATTTTAACTGCTCTTTGCCTGGTGTCATAGCATCAGGAAGTTTTTCATTCCGATATCTATTACAATTCCCAAGTGTTGGGGCCCAGGTATGTAGAATTACGTCCAATTTTCATAACTAATATTTCCTAAGTATATATAGATAGATAGATAGATAGATAGATAGATAGATAGATAGATAGATAGATAGATAGATAGATAAAATATAATTTTTTTATTTTTTTTTACAGTGACCTATGTTTTATTATATTTTTCTCAGTTTTCCTCACTATTTAGGTAGGCCTTGCTAGTTAAAAAAAAAGAAAAAGGTTTTGCACCCCATCTTGTTCAGGTAGATCTTCACCTCACAAAGGTTGCCTACCCCTGCTTTTAAAGTATTAATGTTTTCCTGTCCAGTAGAAAAAGTAAGCTCTCACATACCTCGGTAGTTGCATGTACAGTGCCTTGAAAAAGTATTCACACCCCTTGGAACGTTCCACATTTTGTCATGTTACAACCAAAAACGTAAATGTATTTTATTGGGATTTTATGTGGTAGACCAACACAAAGTGGCACATAATTGTGAAGTGGGAGGAAAATGATAAATGGTTTTCAACATTTTTTACAAATATGTGAAAAGTGTGGCGTGCATTTGTATTCAGCCCTCCTGAGTCAATACTTTGTCGAACCACCTTTCGCTGCAATTACAGCTGCAAGTCTTTTTTGGGGATGTCTCTACCAGCTTTGCACATCTAAAGAGTGACGTATCTGCCCATCCTTCTTTGCAAAAAAGCTCAAGCTCTGTCCGATTGGATGGAGAGCGTCTGTGAACAGCAGTTTTCATGTCTTGCCACAGATTCTCAATTGGATTTAGGTCTGGACTTTGATTAGGCCATTCTAACGCATAAATATGCTTTGATCTAAACCATTCCATTGTAGCTCTGGCTGTATGTTTAGGGTCGTTGTCCTGCTGGAAGGTGAACCTCAGCCCCCAGTCTCAAGTCTTTTGTAGACTCTAGCAGGTTTTCTTCTAAGATTGAATAAGACAAGTATATGCGCAAACAACTGAACACAACTTATCCCATAGATAACGAGGCTTATAAGTGAAAAAAGGGGAGAGGAGGGAGGAGTGAGGAAGGAATGCAATGATTTGTATGTAAATGTCCAACAGGTATGGAAGAATAGTCCACAGACCATAAGGAGGTGTAGAGATCCACCACTCAGGGCAGCCATCATATGGGAACAGAAACCATGTTCCAGTAAACTGTAAATAAACAAAGGGAGAGGCGCCTCTGGGTGCAGAAGTATTACAAGTTTAATAGCACATTAGATGAACATCTCACATTTTGGAGGTAAAAAGCAGGCAGTGGGGAGTAGAAGGAGGTGTACTCAGTTGACGGTGCAATCCCGGATAGGAAGCGTTGTATCCTCTTGTTCTCTGCTCGCTGCTCCGCTGTTGTGGGGGCCGGCCATGGTGGAGAAGAGCTCAGAACGAGGCCTGGAATGCTGGTGGTATGCAGGACGAATTATGTCACTGGCAAGCGACATGTTCACTGAGCATGCGCACTGCATGACACGGCATATGCACTTCTTCTTCTAAGATTGCCCTGTATTTGGCTTCATCCATCTTCCTATCAACTCTGACCAGCTTCCCTGTCCCTGCTGAAGAAAAGCATCCCCACAACATGATGGTGTGTTCAGGGTGATGTGCAGCGTTAGTTTTCCGCCACACATAGCGTTTTGCTTTTAGGCCAAAAAGTAAAATTTTGGTCTCCTGACCAGAGCACCTTCTTCCACATGTTTGCTGTGTCCCCCACATGGCTTCTCGCAAATTGCAAATGGGACTTCTTATCAACAATGACTTTCTTCTTGCCACTCTTCCATAAAGGCCAGATTTGTGGAGTGCACGGCAAATAGTTGTCCTGTGGACAGATTCTACCACCTGATCTGTGGATCTCTGCAGCTCCTCCAGAGTTACCATGGCTGTTTCTCTGATTATTGCTCTCCTTGCCCGGCCTGTCAGTTTAGGTGGACGGCCATGTCTTGGTAGGCTTGCAGTAGTGCCATACTCTTTCCATTTTTGGATGATGCATTGAACAGTGCTCCGTGAGATGCCCAAAGCTTGGGATATTTTTTTATAACCTGACCCTTTTTTAAACTTCTCCACAGCTTTATTCCTGACATGTCTGGTGTGTTCTTTGGCCTTTGTGATGCTGTTTGTTCACTAAGGTTCTCCAACGAACCTCTGAGGGCTTCACAGAACAGCCGTTTTTATACTGAGATTAAATTATACGCAGGTGGACTCTATTTACTAATTAGGTGACTTCTGAAGGCGATTGGTTCACAGTAAAGGGGGCTGAATACAAATGTATGCCACACTTTTCAGATATTTATTTGTAAAAAAAAAATGAAAACCATTTATCATTTTCCTTCCACATTACAATTGTGTGCCACTTTGTGTTAGTCTATCACATAAATTCCCAATAAAATACATTTACATTTTTGGTTATAACATGACAAAATGTGGAAAATTTCAAGAGATATTGATACTTTTTCAAGGCACTGTACTGTGGAGTCCTTCATCTTCAAAGGTCACAACTAAGACACTTAAGTCAGGTTTTGTTTTTCTCAAAGAAAAAGGTTCAATTAAATGTATACTCGCCCTCCCTTTGTACCCCCATTTCTCAATCTTCTTCGCCTTACATAAGCGCCAAACGCAGTGACTTGGAGCTTGCACAGGGCTTCATTTACCTTTGTCTATATTTTACCTGGGGAATGAAGATAAGCGCAAACAGCAGGTGTAACCAGCTTTTGGGTGAAGTTTTTTGTTTTTCCCTTCATGGGCAAAGCACGGGTACATTTTAAAGGTTAATGCAAATTAGAATATTGACTGGTAATACCCTTAGGTGATATCTAAGGATGCAGCAGTTTTGGGTATCCAAGCCTATGTTTTATCTTTTTTTTTTCCTAGTAATTGTGTAGAATAGCTTTTACTGTTAATACAGGAGACTCTTGAATTTACAGAGGTATGGACAGATAGGTTCTAATGGCATTCACTTTGTTATCTTGCTGGCTTAATGACTCCTATGTTGTTAATAGACTAGGGCCACTTAGTCCATCTGATCTAGGTTTTCTTTGTTCTATTATTGAACCTGAGTGCTGATATTGTGCCCTGGCAAGTTACTTAACTCACTGTTGTGAGGCTTTACCTATTTAAGGGGGAATTTGTATTCCTGATTATATTTATTGTAGTATCATTTTTTACTATAGTAATATTCCAAAATTATTTAATGCGTAAAAGATAAGCTTGATAATTGTATGCTGTATCATTGAATGCTATTCTTTTAAAAACTTAGTTTTTTCTTATAGTTTATAATGACAGATGTATATGGGGGAAGCCATGTTTACTTATTACATTCAAATCAATTAATCTTTGCCCCCCCCCCCCCCGAAAACCAGGGCCCTCATGTGGCTTATATCATGTCTCAGCAGTAAGAGGAAGGCTAATGCCGCGTACACATGAGCGGACTTTACATCAGACTTTGTCCGGCGTACTTTTTGACGTACTTTACGACAGACTTTCCGAATGAACGGACTTGCCTACACACAATCAACCAAAGTCCGACAGATTCGTACGTGATGACGTACGACCGGACTAAAACAGGGAAGTTCATAGCCAGTGGCCAATAGCTGCCCTAGCGAGGGTTTTTATCCATCGGACTAGCATACAGACGAGCAGGCTTTTCGACCGGACTCAAGTCCGTCTGACAGATTTGAAACATGTTTCAAATCTAAGTCCGTCAAACTTTTGAGAAAACAAAGTCCGCTGGAGCCCACACACGATCGAATTGTTCAACGAAACAAAGTATGCCAAAAAGTCCGATTGTGTGTACACGGCATAAGTCATTGCAGAAAAATACAACGTTTCTCTTGTGGCCAACGTACAGTTTTTATTTATTTCAGTAACAAAAATATGGAAACCAACCTTAAAAAAAATTTGACCGTCATTTCAAAACTGTATTTTAAAATGAACTTTTCCATTCCTCATGGAAACATAATGCCACCTCCTAAAATTTGTAACATCAACTGTTCCAAATACATTTTTTCTTTCCAGGAAAACTTGCAGACTAAAAAAACGTGCAAACATTGGCTAAGCTCTCATAGGTCTGTGTGAACTAGGACTCCAACGATCTGGAGATTTCACAGAACTTTCCCTTCTGGTGGCAGAGCAGTCCAGCAGGGGAAAAAAGATATGCACAAGTATGTTCGGAGGTCTGCACTAAAGTGAACCCATTGCTTTGCCCTATATAGGCAAAACACAGATACACCTTAACTGAGTTTTGTGATGGAGTTACCTAACCACTTTCTTGAGAACTATTATAAGACAAAGTGTTACTCCACTTGAAATCATCTATAGAAAATCAAAGGATGTTTTTGGGTGAAATTTTCCTGTCACGGGGCCCAGTAATTTATTGTTACAGTTATGAAAGATTTTAGTAAATTAAGCAGCTAAGTTTTCTCCATGCTACCCAAACTTCCCACAAATTCATCACTTACTGTCTCTGCCCTTTAGCTGTCAAAGCTGACACCGGCCGGTTATAAAAAAAAAAAGGCCGACAGAACGTGTGTATGCCAGCTGGTCTGACAGAAGCCGGCCGTTCAACCCCCCTCCCTCTCAGAACACATCAGCTCAGCGGGGGAGATCGCTGTACTAACGTCGGATCGTTAGTACAGTGGCTCAGACTGGAGGTGACAGTTATCACGAAGACAGGATGGTACAGTTTGTTAGAAAAACATTGGGGTTGATTTACTAAAGAAAAATCCACTGTGCACTACAAGTGCACTTGTAAGTGCACACACTGTAGATCTGAGGGGAAGATCTGAAATTAGGGGAAGCTCTGCTGATTTTTATCATCCAATCATGTGCAAGCAAAAATGCATATCTACAGCGACTGCACTTCCAGTGCACTTGCAGTGCACAGTGGATTTGCCTTTAGTAAATAAACCCCATTGACTGTCATATCTTACTAAATAAGCTACTAAAAATGTTTGTTTTGTCCCCATCAGAGAGATTTTCCACCACTTCCTTTCCTGATAGAAAGTGAGAGGAAATCCTCCCCCCAACCCCACAACCTGTGCCCTCAGTAAGGATACAGCCTTCAATAAAAACTTTAGAGAGCACTAGTCCACATATTTGTCTAGATCAGGGGTCTCCAACCTTTTTAAGCAAAGGGCCACTTTACTGTCCTTCAGAATTTAGGGGGGCTGGACTGTGGCCAGTTAAATAGAAAATGCCCCAGCGCCCATGGGAGTAAAGTAACTCCTCAGACTTGGTGTTCAGTCGAAGTGTAAAAAAATAAAACGTGCATGTGGTTAGTAAAAGGAGGGACAATGCCTCATCATTGGTATTAGTGGGAAGTATAGTGCCCAATCATTGGTGTCAGTGGAAGAACTAGGGTTCCATGGATGATGTCAGTGGGAGGAATAGTGCCCCATTGTTGGTTTCATTGGAAGAAACCGTGCCCCATCATTGGTGTTAGTGGAAGGCATTATGCCCCACTACCAATGTCAGTGGAAGGAATAGCGCCTCAACATTGTTGACAATTGGAGGAATAGTGGCTTGTATCAGTGAGGGGAATAGTAACCCAAGGGCTGGATAAAGCCAAGCAAAGGGCCACATCCAGTCCACAGGCCGCAGTTTGGAGACCACTAGTCTAGATCTATGGCATTTGTCATTGCATTTAATAAAAAAGGCCATCACATTTTGGGAATTTCAATGGACTTATTAATAAGATTCTTGATGGAAAATCAGTATTGTATCCAAAAGCATTTGATTCCAGTGCCTGCATCATAGAAAAAGCAGATCACAAAAAGACTGAACCTGTGAAAATGCGTAATGTTTATAAGCACAGGTCACAGTTATGCTCTGAAAAAAATTGATTTACTTGTTTTTAAAATTGAAACCTTAAAGGATCTCTAACTCAGTGGCCCCTATTTTGCTTCAGCAGATAATAAAGGAAAAAAAAATCCCCAAGGCAAACAATTTGTCGTTAATTACCAAGAAAACAAAAAAAAAATGAGAAAATAATGTTTCCCCTTCCCCCAAGAGGCCTGCTACAGGTACACCATAAATCTTTCTCCAGAGAGGCAGGCAAACTGCAGACTATTTAGGAAAATGGCATCATACTCTGAATGTCCTGTCAAAATCTGCTGATTGCTGCAGCTCGCTGCCGAGAGCGAAACTCATTGTAATAAAAAGCCTTGGTCTGGAACATGGTGCCGTTTATGTCATTCGCCTCCCGAGTTGTTTTTGTAGTATATAAACCCAAAGCAAACAGCTGTCAGATTGAAAACCTCTGAAGAGTCCCCATCGAAAGGCACTGCTGAGCTTTGCCGCCTCACTTCTTTGAAGAACATGTCAGCTGGGTTCTGGCAACTAGCAGTGGAGGCTGGATCTTAAGCAGCTGAGAGCACCAGATTAGAACAGCTTACATCTTTTGACTTTGTACTGGATCATTGGATTGAAATCACTTTGATAGCTGCTATTTGAGGGATTTGGGTTTTTTGGAAGGCCATGAAATTATACTCTAAGTTTCTGTCCTTTTTTAAATTGCACCCTCTTTTTTTGAGTAGCCTAATTTACAGTGCTCTTAGGGCAAAAGATCTAGGCAGCACGGTTTTCACATAAGGCTGTGCACAGGGTACAACAGTATAAGCAGGCTATGATGCTATTGAAAAGATCTATCACAAAGCGTATTTTGTGTTTTCAATTTAAGATCTTGATGGCCTGTATTTAATACAAGGATCTTGAGGATAAGAGGTGCGGTAACAGAATAAAGGGTGCAAAAGGGGAATCGTAGCACATCATTTACCTTGTAGATGTTTATGTGGTTCTACTGCAGCCATAAGCGCAAAACAAGGTTTTTGGCACATCTCACTATAAACAATGATCAAATACACCGCCACTTCTCAAATGTACAGGAACCTCCTGTGATTTCACGTGATTAGTCCAGCATTGCATGGAACCCCAGCTTAACAAAATCTGTGGGTCTACCACTTGCATGGGGATTTTTCTAGAGCACATCTGCTGTGATGATTATAATGGGTTCTCTGCTGAACCTAAACTTTATTTTATACTACTGAGAATGCATCTGGAGATGTTGGAACATGCAAAGGTGGGCAGGAACACAGAAATCTTCCTGGTAGCTGTGATTTATGGATCTTGCTGTTGAAGTGTACAATATACATATACAGTATGACTCCAAAAGCTGACTTGGGCCACTAGGCTCCACATATAACTAAATCATTACTTAGACAGTTCTTTTAAAGAGAACATGTCACTTTGTTGAATAGGCAAAGCCAAAATGGCAACTGCTTCAGTCAAGTCATTTCTAACGTTTTAAAATGCACATGGACAGGGCCACCCTGCCTCATCAAGACCCCTCTGTGAAGTGTGGTCCTCAACTCTAGCCTCACAGAGTTGGCAATAAATAAACTGAGGGCAGATATGCCTGGAGGTAGCCCATTCTTCCCTAACCGCTTCCTGTCCAGCCTATTATAAAATGAAGGCTGAGCAGGAACACTGCCATCCTGGGTGGACGTCATGAGCCACACTCAAGCGCTATCTGTCACCTGCTATGTCCACCACTTACTAAATACCTTGGACTTTCTTCTTTACATAAAGGGGTAATTTGGGGGATATTTGTACTGTCCTGGCATTTTCAGGCCTCAAGAAATGAGATAAGCTGTCAGTGTTGGAAAAGAACAGCATGTAACCTCTAAAGGCACTGCCAGCCTGCCTGGCTGCAGCTGCCCCATTAACTAGCCCTCCTGACTAATTCTCAGTCCTCCCAGACTGACACCACAGTCCTCCCAGACTGCATACTTACCAGCCCACCCGACTGACTCTCCTGGGGAACTCTTGGACGTGCTGACCTGCTCCTGCTGTCCTCTTCTTGCTCCCGTACCTCCAGGAAGGATATCCTCCGTGTGTTGTAGAATAGAATGCATTAGGCCGGGTTCACACTGGTACGACAAACGCTCCGACATTGGGAGCACTTCGCATGACGTGTGAAAATCGATGTTTTCCTATGGGAGCCGTCTTAACTGGTCCGACACAAGTCGGTCTGACTTTGAAAATGCTCCCTGCACTACTTTGGTCCGACTTTGATCCTACTTCAGCCCATTGAATATCACTAAAGTCGGATCGCCATCTTAACTAATCCGACTTTGGCACGCGACTTGTGCTCTGATGATCTTGAAGGGGAACTCCACGCCAAATAAACACAAAACAAAAATGCCATGGGTTCCCCCTCCAAGAGCATACCAGGCCCTTAGGTCTGGTATGGATTTTAAGGGGAACCCCCCACACCGAAAAATGGTGTGGGAGTCCCCCCAATATTTATACCAAACCCTTATCCGAGCACATAGCCCGGCAGGTCAGGAAAGAGGGTGGGGACGAGCGAGCACCAGGCCGCATGCCCTCAATATGGGTGGGTGCTTTGGGCCAGGGGGAGCCCCCCCACCCCAAAGCACCTTGTCCCCATGTTGATGAGGACAAGGGCCTCTTCCTGACAACCCTGGCCGTTGGTTGTCGGGGTCTGCGGGTGGGGGGCTTATCAGAATCTGGAAGCCCCCTTTAACAATGGGGCCCCCAAATCCCAGCCCCCACCCTATGTGAATGAGTATGGGGTACATTGTACCCCTACCTATTCACCTGAAAAATAAGAGTCAAAAATAAAACACATCACACAGGGTGTTAAAGTAATTTATTAAGGCAGCTCCAGCATCTCTTCTGACTTCTTCTCCCCTCTCCTGGTCTTCTCCACTGATGTCTTCTAGCCCTCCCCGGTTCACCTCCCCTCTCCGGGTCTTCTCTGCTCTCTCCTCGGTTCTTCTCCCTCTGTCCGCTGCCTTCTGCCTCTGCTGGGTCTTCACCACTATCTTCTCTGTATTTTGCTGGGTCTTCTCCGCTGTCTTCTCCCTCTGTTCTTCTTCTGATGCCCTTCATCATGCCCTGGGCGGTGACGTCATAAGGGGTGGGGCCTCTGAATTACATCACACTGTGACCCCGCCCAATGCCAATATAAGTAGTGGCACACTGCGCACCCGGCATTAGAGTGGGCGAGAGTGTCGAATCGACATTGGAAGAACAGAGGGAGAAGACAGCGGAGAAGACCCAGCAAAAGACAAAGAAGATAGCGGAGAAGACCTAGCAAAAGAGTGAGAAGATAGCGCAGAAGACAGTGGACAGAGGGAGAAGAACCGGAGAGGGGATAAGAACCAGAGAGGGCTAGAAGACATCAGCGGAGAAGACCAGGAGAGGGGAGAAGTCAGAAGAGATGCCTTAAAGTGGATGTAAACCCCAAATTTTTTTTTTATATCATACTGTAGAGTATAAGATTTCCTATCATTTGAGCCCAGTCTTGCCACACAGAGTTAATCCATCTCTGAGCAATCCTCTTTTATTGTTCAGTGAGAAAAATCTTGACAAAGTGAGAAAAACTTTGTCAAATACTCCCCCTTGCTGTGAGTGACAGCCTAAGACACATGCAATATTTTTTAATTCCCTCCCCCACTCCTTTCTTCAGCAGCTCTGCAAGGATTGGCTGTTCCACACCTCAGCATGATTGGGGATGCTGAAGTCATGTGGTTACTTTCCTGTCTTTTCACTGGATGTTAGAGATCATAGCAGAAGTTCAGTGTTAGAAATACACAGGGGAGTGTAGAGGTGGGCGGGAAGTCTACTGACATCACAACTCCACCCACCGAGCTCCAGATAACAGACCCACCCAAAGAATCTGCAGTTTTTCGGCTCTCATAACAGACAGAGGGGAGAAATTTGACAGGTAAAGATACATGCAAGAGGCATGTATATCCTTATAGATAACCCCTATGGCAGTAGTTTAGAAAGGATGACATTGGGTTTACATCCACTTTAATAAATTACTTTAACTGTGTTGTGTGTTATTTTTGCCACTTTTTTTTCAGGCGAATGGGTAGGGGTACAATGTACCCCATACTTATTCACATAGGGTGGGGGCAGGATCTAGGGGCCCCCTTGTTAAGGGGGGATTCCAGATTCTGATAAGCCCCCCGCCTGCAGACCCCGACAACTAACGGCCAGGGTTGTGGGGAAGCGTCCCTTGTCCTCATCAACATAGGGACAAGGTGCTTTGGGGTGGGGGGGCACAGGGACCCCCTTGGCCCAAAGCACCCACCCCTCCATGTTGAGGGCATGCGACCTGGTACGGTTCAGGAGGGGGGCGCTCATTCGTCCCCACCCGATTCCCTGACCTGCCGGGCTGTGTGCTCGGATAAGGGTCTGGTATGGATTCTGGGGGGACTCTCATGCCGTTTTTTCGGCGTGGGGGTTCCCCTTAAAACCCATACCAGCCCCTGCCTGGTATGCTCTTAGAGGGGGAACCCATGCCAGTTTTTTTTTTTTTTTTTTTATTTGGCGTGGAGTTCCCCCTAAAGATTCATAGCAGACACAGTGCCTGGTATTGTCAGGGATCAAAGTTGGATCCCGGTTTATTGAAGTCAAACGCATTTCGGACATCAAGTCGCAGGGCAAAGTCGGATCAAAAGTGGTACGACTGTCGTGTCGTACCAGTTTGAACCTAGACTCAAGGTACAAAAAAACCTTCTGCCTTTGGAACCACTTTAACATTAAATTCACATTAAAAAGGGAATTTTATTTGCACATTTGCCGCACTGCCTCATCAAGGTTCCTCTGTAAAGTGCAGTCCTAATGCTACTCTGAGAGCCTCCATTTTGGAGAATAGATAGCAATAGATAAATTAAGGGGAGGTATGCTTTGGAGCAGTCCATTCTTCCTTAAAGGTGCGGGGACACGCATTCCCAATCTTTACAAAACAAATCCAATAAAAATTCTGGCTATACACAGTTTACATTAGACAGGAATTTGTCTGTTCACAGATATACACTGGTACTTGTGTGAACCCGGAGATGCATACCTGCATATGCCCTTGGATGCAGATTATCTACATTCTGGGTCTTGTGCCCATTGATTTCTATGGGCAGATTTTTCATCATATGTCTCCAGGCGCCCGTGTGCACGAGGCTTAAATCTTTTAAAAACGGGTAAACCAATGGCATTTGTGGCACCATTTAAAGAATAGCTGAAAATAACCAACTTCCTTTAAAACGTACTTCATATCCAATCATTCCATAGCTGCAGTATGTTGTGTTCAGAGCTTGTGATGTCTGTCCATGTGTTTTACATTTGCGATGAAGGCCAATACACTTGAACACAGGGCATTCATTCCCAAGAACACTCAAAGTGGAATAAAACAAAAGCACATTCTCCCTGCAATGCTCAGAAATATTCCAACACGAATATTCTGAATTCAGTCATTTTGAAACAAGAGACATTTAAGGCACAGATATCTCCTCGTATGTTTATTATTCTGCTGCAAACGCGCAAGGAGGACGTTGGTTTGTCTTGACATGTTGTATACCCTAGTAAAATAATTCCATATGTTGTACATTTCAGAGGTTTGTTCTCTGATTCTACATTCCAAACCGCTTAATCACGTAAAGGTGGCTGGAGAACCCACGGAGGGTATGTCTTCTGCCCCATGCCTTCCCCACGTTAGCCCGAGGCGGATCACATTTCTCAGGAAACAACACGGCATCCAATTCATTTACAGATGACACGCAGTCACCTTATGTGTAACCGCATTGATTACGGGACAGCCAGATATCCCCGGAGTAAATGAAAACAGGCCTTCAGTCTTCTCTGGCATGCCAGCAGTCTTCTCCAATATCCCATTTAGATTTATGTAATAAGAATCTGTAGCATTTTTATTCTCAGTACTAAAGCTGGCCATACACTTAAAGATTTCTCTCGTTCAGCCCCACTAGCTGATCAAGAGAAATTTATAGATTCCCCCATCCACACTAAACAGCATGGATTACGATTCGCCTACTGCTGGCTATTGTATTCTGGCAGCCTGCACACGCAGTTAAAGTAGTTGTAAAGGCTTAAGCTTTTTTTATGAAGGTAAAAAAACCTTCTCTGTGCAGCAGCTCCCCAGCCTCCCTGAATACTTACTGAGCCCCATCGTGATCCAGAGATGTACACGAGAGTCTAGGCTCTCCGAGAACTCTTCCTCCTCATTGGCTGAGACAGAAATGGGAGCCATTGGCTCCTGCTGCTGTCAAAGCTAATGAGTCAATGAGGAGAGAGAAGGGGCGGGGCCAAGCTGCGCCTCTGTGTGAATGGACAGAGCAGCGGTTTTGGGAGCGAGCCTTCTTGGGTGCCCCAAATGAGGGGGATCAGGACTGCTGTGTGCAAAACCCCTGCGCTGAGCAAGCAAGTATGACCTGTTTTTTTTTTTTTTAATTGCCTTTATCACTTGAACATGATATCCAAACCGTGACTGCAACCCATTGGCTGCAGTCACCATTTTGCCAGGTTTTTTCTGCCTCGCACCTCTTAATTTCTAAATTGAAGTATGTCAAGTCAGATGGCATCAGCACAGTTCAAAGGCCGGCCATAGACGGTTTGAATCTTGGCCAGTTCAGCAGTAACTGAGAATCGATCCATGTATGTGCAGGCTGGTTGTACAACCATCCTGCCAGATTTTACATGCAACATGGCGTTATAGCCCCTAGCAATAATCACTCTCTTCTCCCGGAGGGGACACCCCCCCCCCTTGCCGCCTGAAGAACAGAATGGCTCGGCGGGAAGGATTGCCCTGTCTGTTTGGGATATTTGTTATGGATGCTCTGGGTTCAGTGCTACCACCCTGGATATTATATACAGTGCATTGCAAAAGTAATCATCCCCCTTGGCTTTTTACCTATTTTGTTACATTACAGCCTTTAGTTCAATGTTTTTCTGAATTATATGTGATGGATCAGAACACAATAGTCTCTAAGTTGGTGAAGTAAAATTAGAAAAATATATGCATAAAACTATTTTTCAGAAATAAAAAACTGATAATTGGCATGTGCGTATGTATTCACCCCCTTTGTTTTGAAGCCCATAAAAAGCTCTGGTGTAATCAATTACCTTCAGAAGTCACATAATTAGTGAAATGATGTCCACCTATGTGCAATCTAAGTGTCACATGATCTGTCATTACTAAGGATGAGCCCGACGTTCGAGTCAAATGTAAATTCGACTCGAACATCGGGTGTTCGCCTGTTCGCTGAATAGCGAACAATTTGGGGTGTTCGCGGCAAATTCGAAAGCCGTGGAACACCCTTTAAAAGTCTATGGGAGAAAGCAAAAGTGCTAATTTTAAAGGCTTATATGCATGATATGGTCATAAAAAGTGTTTGGGGACCTGGGTCCTGCCCTAGGGGACATGTATCAGTGCAAAAAAAAGTTTTAAAAACTGCATTTTTTTTGGGAGCATTGATTTTAATAATGCTTAAAGTGAAACAATAAAAGTGAAATATTCCTTTAGATTTCAAACCTGGGTGGTGTCTATAGTATGCCTGTAAAGTGGCGCATTTTTCCTGTGTTTAGAACAGTCCCTGTACAAAATGACATTTCTAAAGGAAAAAAGTCATTTAAAACTACTCGCAGCTATACTGAATTGTCTATGGGAGAAATCAAAAGTGCTAATTTTAAAGGCCACGGGAAAGCCATTGGGAAGTCCCCGTGCGTCAGAGGGGGGCGGGGCCACCCGGGTACGTCACCATGTTGCCCCGCCCTCAGTTATAAAAGAACTGTCACCTGAGAGGACAGTTATTATGGCGGGTGCCTCCCATGTAGGCGGATTGGTGGCGGCGTGCGGGTTTTTTTTTTTCGGTCCGTCGGCGGAGCGAGAGAAGATGATGAATAGACTTTGTGGGACATTTTAATTTTTTAATAAAGGACTTGTCCTAAAGTGTGTCTTGTGGTTTTTTTAACATTTTGACACTTTTTTTGTGAAATGGTAAGGGTACAATGTACCCATTACCTTTTCAAATGGGGGGGTGGGATCTGGGGTTCCCTTTGTTAAAGGGGGCTTCCAGATTCCGATAAGCCCCCCGCCCACAGACTCCCACAACCACCGGGCAAGGGTTGTGGGGATGAGGCCCTTGTCCCCATCAACATGGGGACAAGGTGCTTTGGGGGCTACCCCAAAGCACCCTCCCCATGTTGAGAGCATGTGGCCTGGTATGGTTCAGGAGGGGGGGCACTCTCTCCTCCCCCCTCTTTTTCTGCAGCCTGCCAGGTTGCGTGCTCGGATAAGGGTCTGGTATGGATTTTTGGCGGGCCCCCATGCCATTTTTTTTATTTTGGCGCGGGGTTCCCCTTAAAATCCATACCAGACTTGAAGGGTCTGTTATGGATTTTGAGGGGGACCCCTACACCATTTTAAAAAAAATGGCGCAGGGTTCCCCTTAATATCCAAAACCAGACCTGAAGGGCGTGGTATGGAATTTGGGGGGACCCCCAAGCAATTTTTTTTTTTTTTTTTGGTTTGGGGTTCCCTCAATATTCATACCAGACCCAAAGGGCCTGGTATGGATTTTTGAGGGGACCCCCATTCCGTTTTTTTCAATGACTTTTATCTGTATTGCCGAGACCTGACAATTCATTATAGCCACGAGTAGTTTTAAATGACTTTTTCCTTTAGAAATGTCATTTTGTGCAGGGACTGTTCCATACACAGGAAAAATGCGCCACTTTACAGGCATACTATAGACACCCCCCAGGTACGAAATTTAAAGGAATATTTCACTTTTACTTTTTCACTGTAAGCATTATTAAAATCACTGCTCCCGAAAAAACGTCCGTTTTTAAAACTTTTTTTTGCATTGATACATGTCCCATGGGGCAGGACCCAGGTCCCCAAACACTTTTTATGAAATTAACTTGCATATTAACCCTAAAAATTAGCACTTTTAATTTTTCACGTTTGTGTCCCATAGACTTTAACGGTGTTCGCGCGTTTGAACAAATTTTTTGCCTGTTCGCATGTTCTGCTGCTAACCGAAACGGGGGTGTTCGGCTCACCCCTAGTCATTACATATACACACCTTTTTGAAAAGCCCCAGAGGATGCAACACCTAAGCAAGAGGCACCACTAACCAAACACTGCCATGAAGACCAAGGAACTCTCCAAACAAGTAAGGGACAATGTTGTTGAGAAGTACAAGTCAGGGTCAGGTTATAAAAAAAATATCCAATATTTGATCATGCTTAGGAGCACCATCAAATCTATCATAATCAAATGGAAAGAACGTGGCACAACAGGAAACCTGCCAACAGACGGCCCCACACCAAAACTCACGGACTGGGCAAGGAGGGCATTAATCAGAGAGGGAGTATAGAGACCTAAAGTAACCCTGGAGGAGCTGCAGAGTTCCACAGCAGAGACTGGTGTATCTGTACATAGGACGACAATAAGGCGTATGATCCATAGAGTTGGACTTTATGGCAGAGCGGCCAGAAGAAAGCCATTACTTTCAGCAAAAAAACAAAATGGCACATTTTGAGTTTGCGAAAAAGGCATGTGGAAGACTCCCAAAATGTATGGAGGAAGGTGCTCTGGTCTGATGAGACTAAAATTTAACTTTTTGGCCATCAACGATAATGCTATGTCTGGCGTTAACCCAACACATCACATCACCCAAAGAACACCATCCCCACGGTGAAACATGGTGGGGATGTTTTTCAGCAGTCGGGACTGGGAAACTGGTCAGGGTTGAGGGAAAGATGGATGGTGCTAAATACAGGCATATTCTTGAGCAAAACCTGTACCACTCTGTGTGTGATTTGAAGCTAGGACGGAGGTTCATCTTCCAGCAGGACAATGACCCCAAACACACTGCTAAAGCAACACTTGAGTGGTTTAAGGGGAAACGTGTAAATGTAAATCCAATAGAAAATCTGTGGTCAGACTTAAAGATTGCTGTCCACAAGTGCAAACCATCCAACTTGAAGGAGCTGGAGCAGTTTTGCAAGGAGGAATGGGCAAAAATCCCAGTGGTAAGATGTGGCAAGCTCATAGAGACTTATCCAAAGCGACTTGGAGCTGTGATAGCCGTAAAAGGTGGCTCTACAAAGTATTGATTTTAGGTGGAGTGAATAGTTATGCACATTGATTTTTTCTGTTGTTTGAAGATTTTTTTTTTTATTGTGAAGCAAAGTTGTGGGCATGTTCTGTAAATTAAATGATGCAAATCCTCAAACAATCCATGTTAATTCCAGATTGTGAGGCAACAAAACACGAAAAATGCCAAGGGGGTTGAATACTTTTGCAAGGCACTGTATCTTCACAAATGAATTCCACTTAACAACGAAATGATTTTACGAAGTAAAGTAAATTTGCACATTGAATGTAAGACACTGAAAATAGTTGTTCTGGTTAGCAGAAGTAATCATTTACCTCCGTATGGGGCTGTCTGTATATTCTGTGTTCTGTGCTTTTCCTCACCCACACTTCAGATCAAATCATTTTGTATAAGAATTGCTGACCTACACAGCAGACCCAGAGAGACTGCAACCTCCCTGCCATTCACCACATTACGGTAAAAGCCAAAGCAGCGCAGCAGCGAGTTAGTGACATTATCCAAGAAGATTGCTACAGTAAGGCCTTTTGTTTCTGAGCAAAACCATTAATGTCTGTATGAGAACGTGCCTTGCTCTTCCTGCCAGACTGGCTGTAATGTGTGAACGCGCTGCAGCAGTTGCCATGTGAACACTAAACTGAAACCATGACCTTTATTATCATAAAAATAGCCTTGGGAAGAAAAATTAGATGGTTTGTCTGATCACGGGGTGTACGCTTGGTACCAGATAAGTGTACACAATATGCCGGCCACTAAGACGGAAAAGCCTGAATTCTTCATTGCGTCATTTGAACAAGGTGCTGGAAAAGGTCCAGTTGCAAGTTACTTGTTAATTGGACTGTGGAATTTATTTTAAATGTAATATTAATACAAATATTTTTATTATAATTATAAGTTGTATATTTATATAATCTATTGTATATTTAACCTCTTCACGCCGGCCGAACGCACCTTTGTGCCCTCTCTGCGTGTGTGCCTTCAGGCTAAGCGGCCGCCAGGGCCAGATTAAGAGCATCATGGGCCTGGTGCTGAGGATTTTGGTGGGCCTTTTTATGGAAACAAAATGAAAATGCAAACAATTTTTCGCTAAAACGAATTAAATATACTCTCACCAGTAATACCAGCTGTGCAGCCTCTGAGCAGCAGCAACACCACCAATACCACCTGCTATGCAGTCTCTCACCAGCAGCAACATAGGGAGACCACATTTCCAAACTGTCATTCAGAGACAACCCCCTCTTCCCAAAAAAAGATGAGGGTGGGGGATGTAGTCTCGGGGTTGGCAGGGAAATCGGTGGTGGAGGTGATTTGTCAGGCAAATGGCTGGTGTTAGTACTTAAAATCAATCATCCTGACACCATGCTTGATATGGTGTCAGGATGATCAAATTCCATTATTTCAGTTACTACATTGTAATATATAGTGAAATAGTTCAACTCACCATCGTGCAGAATCAGTGGGACCTGAGCTTGTCACTTGCCACCAGATGCAGCTTGTCACTTGCCACCCATAGCCTGCCACCAAATGTAGCGTATCACTTTCCACAGTTGCCTGCCGCTAGATGCAGCATGTCACTTGCCACCAGCAGCCTGCCACCAGATACAGTGTGCCACTTGCAACCAGATACAGTGTGCCACTTGCTACCAACAGCCTGCCACCAGATACAATGTGCCAATTGCCACCAGCAGCCTGCCACCAGATACAGTGTGCCACTTGCCAACAGCAGCCTTTCACCAGAAACAGTGTGCCACTTGCTACCGACAGCCTATCACCAGATACAGTGTGCCACTTGCCACCAGCAGCCTGCCACTAGATATAGTGTGCCACTTGCCACCAGATACATTGTGCCACCTGCCACCAGATACAGTGTGCCACTTGCCACCAGCAGCCTGCCAGCCTGCCACCAGATACAGTGTGTCACTTGCCACCAGCAGCCTGTCACCAGATACATTGTGCCACTTGCCACCAGCAGCCTGCCACCAGATACATTGTGCCACTTGCCACCAGATACAATGTGCCACTTGCCACCAGCTCCCTGCCACCAGATACAGTGTGCCACTTGCCACCAGCAGCCTTCCATCAGATACAGTGTGCCACTTGCCAACCACAGCCTACCACCAGATACAGTGTGTCACTTACCACCAGCAGCCTTCCACCAGATAGTGTGCCACTTGCCACCAGCAGCCTGCCATCAGATACAGTGTGCCACTTGCCACCAGCAGCCTACCACCAGATACATTGTGCCACTTGCCAACCACAGCCTACCACCAGATACAGTGTGCCACTTGCCACCGGCAGCCTGCCACCAGATACAGTGTGCCACTTGCCACCAGCAGCCTGCCACCAGATACAGTGTGCCACTTGCCAACCACAGCCTACCACCAGATATAGTGTGTCACTTACCACCAGCAGCCTTCCACCAGATAGTGTGCCACTTGCCACCAGCAGCTTGCCACCAGATACAGTGTGCCACTTGCCACCAGCAGCCTTCCATCAGATACAGTGTGCCACTTGCCAACCACAGCCTACCACCAGATACAGTGTGCCACTTGCCACCGGCAGCCTGCCACCAGATACAGTGTGCCACTTGCCACCAGCAGCCTGCCACCAGATACAGTGTGCCACTTGCCAACCACAGCCTACCACCAGATACAGTGTGTCACTTACCACCAGCAGCCTTCCACCAGATAGTGTGCCACTTGCCACCAGCAGCTTGCCACCAGATACAGTGTGCCACTTGCCACCAGCAGCCTGCCACCAGATATAGTGTGCCACTTGCCAACCACCAGATACAGTGTGCCACTTGCCACCGGCAGCCTGCCACCAGATACAGTGTGCCACTTGCCACCAGCAGCCTGCCACCAGATACAGTGTGCCACTTGCCAACCACAGCCTACCACCAGATACAGTGTGCCACTTGCCACCAGCAGCCTGCCACCAGATACAGTGTGCCACTTGCCACTAGCAGCCTGCCACCAGATACAGTGTGCCACTTGTCACCTGCAGCCTGTCACCAGATACAGTGTGCCACTTGCCACTAGCAGCCTGTCACCAGATACAGTGTGCCACTTGCCACTAGCAGCCTGCCACCAGATACAGTGTGCCACTTGCCACTGACAGCCTGTCACCAGATACAGCGTGTCACTTGCCACCAGCAGCCTGCCACCAGATACAGTGTGCCACTTGCCACCAGCAGCCTGCCACCAGATACAGTGTGCTACTTGCCACCAGCAGCCTGCCACCAGATACAGTGTGCCACTTGCCACTAGCAGCCTGCCACCAGATACAGTGTGCCACTTGCCACCAGCAGCCTGCCACCAGATACAGTGTGCCACTTGCCACTAGCAGCCTGCCACCAGATACAGTGTGCCACTTGTCACCTGCAGCCTGTCACCAGATACAGTGTGTCACTTGTCACCTGCAGCCTGTCACCAGATACAGTGTGCCACTTGTCACCTGCAGCCTGTCACCAGATACAGTGTGTCACTTGCCACCAGCAGCCTGCCACCAGATACAGCATGTCACTTGCCACCAGCAGCCTGCCACCAGATACAGCGTGTCACTTGCCACCAGCAGCCTGACACCAGATACAGCGTGTCACTTGCCACCAGCAGCCTGCCACTCCCTCCAGGACTCTTCCAGGATGGGTAGAAGGGACAGGGCCAGCGTAGTCAAACAAATCCCTGAAGCCCCCACCCCTCCTGATCTGGGATGGTATGGCTGTGTGTAAAATGAATGCCAGGAGTATTGATCAGACCAAGTTCTATAGAGGGTTGTGTGTACAGCCTTTGGGCTCACACTGGTGTGCTGCAGTTTGGCCGCACTGCTTGTGTATCTGCAGTTTTAGCTTGCAGTCCTATTGATTTTGGTGCGCTTTCAGAACAAACATGCAACCTAATAGAAATCAATAGGACTGTGGGTAAAACGCAGGAAAACTGCGGATACACCAGCAATGGCCAAAACACAGCAAATGAGTGTGAACATACCTAAAAGCACAAGGAGCCAAGTCTACATATTGACTGCAGTTATAACAGCCATTGCTGAAGATAAAAGTAAAAGAGGGGGAGAGAAGGGAGATAAGAGTCCAGTCACTGAGCTCACACTTGGATGGTTGGAAGCTCATCACTCACATATGTGTTCAGTTCACCTTCTATCTGCCGGCTGCAGTTGCTCTGTTCATAATTTCCCAGCCCACACGGCTCCTTCACTGCACACAGAGAGAGGAGAGAGGGGAGGGGGAAGGCAGAGCCATTTGTGTAGGGGGGGAACTGTGCACTGTGACACTGTACTAAACACAGTGAGCCAACACAGATGCAGCCAGACACCCCTCCATTTACACACAGCTTCTCCTGTCCCATAGACGTTCATGGGCAGGAGAAAGTCAGGCTTATATTGCTGGCTGTGAGGGCCGATTTTAAGGCAGGGACCTGGAGCTGCAGCTCCATCAGCCCCTATGTTAATCCGGCCCTGGCGGCCGCATATATGCAGCCCTGTGTAAAACACTTATCGTGCTTAGAACGCGCTACATGCGTGCTCCTAGAACAGTAAACAGCGGTTAACAGAAAGCTTACGATGCATACTAGCGATTGGGAGCTTTTCAAACATGTGACAGCAGGTCACATGGACCGAATGCCGGCATTTAAAATCTTTAAAGAGCTGAGAGGAGGCCGGCAGAAGGGTTAAAACAAAAACTTTTTTTTTTTTTTATATAGGATAAGGTAGACAGTAGTTAAAAACATTTTTTTTTCCATATGTGTCCCAATAAAGATATTTCACAACCGGAAGTGAGAGAATCTCTGACATAAAAATCCCTCTTAACAATTGTCACCAGAACAAGTGTCCCTATCACCTTTATTAATGATCAGGTGACAATTCAATTCTGGATTTTTCCCCACATTCATTCCTGGTGAAAACCGTCACTGAAACAAATATAGAGTGAGTGAATCTCCCTAGCAGGGACATGAATGCAGTGATGAAAGTTTAGCCAAAGTGTTGAGCTAAACAAAAATATAAATATGCATATAAATGTAAAACAATGAGTCCATGTGTCTTCCAACTGACATCAGTGCAATGCCTTAACTTTGATAAAAAGCGCACAAACGATTGTTCATTCAATTCCTCCACTTTGTGATAGCCACCACCATAATAAAGGATGTACTCTCACCAGAGCGTATTGACCAACTATTATGGGGGGTCAAATAAGGCTTGTGTATCTTATTTAGGAAGGTCCTGGGTCCTCTTTGGTCTAATGAGAACCTCCAGAGTTAGGAACAGCTGACATCCTTCTGTGTAGAGTGGGTTACAAGGCATGGTGGGTGCAATGCAAGACACCACATCTGCATGTGTACAAGCGCTGTCTCCTATGACAATAGTCTTATAACAGTTTCTAACACAAGTTGTAACAAACTTCTACTACAATCACTTCTTGTAGATATTCACTCGACTGAGCTCCCAGTCTCTCTCACTAGACTTGCTGATCCACTGCCACTGGATCTCCTGAGCTTTTCCAACTTTCTGACAGAGTATCTTCCTCAAGCGTCACCCTCGCTTGCTGGGTTCCTAGCTTGGCACTCACAGATACTCCTCAAGCTTCACCCCACTGGATTGCTCGGTCCCTGGCTTGGCACACAAGGCTGCTCTGCAAGCGTCACCTCCGCTTACTGGGTCCCTGGCTTGACACCTGCTGAAGTTTCCCGATTCTTCACCGTCCCCAGTTGGTGAGAACACTGCTCCAGTACTTGCTTCAGCTACTTACTGTGGTCCCTGGTAATAAGGTGGTTGGTCCCTTAGTAGCGACAGCCTCCCCTCTATCTCCGACCACAACAAGTTCTCCGGCTGGCAGAACTGTCACTTATGGTTGAACTACAAGCCGCAGTTCCAACCATACGCTGCTCTCTTGCTTCTGGCTGCTAGGCTGTCTGAGGGCCTATACAGATGTCCCCAGGATAGGCCTCAGACTCTGGCCTAGCAGCCCAGGGTAACACAACACACATCCACTCAGACAGCCGTCCAGGTGGCACAGAACCCCGATCACCTGACCTCACCCAAATAAATAGGCTCTCCCAGCAGGCCAAGGGACCCAAGAAGATCCCTACCCATTGGCTGAGATACCCTATCTATTCCTAATCTTTTCTTGCAATGCCCTTGTTTTATCTAATGTCACCAGATACCTGACCATCTAGCGACAGAAGAGAGAAGTGCAGAAATTCCAGAATTGATACCCTATCAATTGGCCAAGACAACTATACCTGGCAGGTAAATGTACTAGCAACCTTGCCTAAACATCAGGGTGCTACATCTATATTTTTAATCCACGCTTGCTGTTCCACATCAAAGAACAAGAGGAATCATCCAGCAGTCACCTCTGAGCGGTACTCCTCCGGTCCCAAATCAAGATGTCCAGTGGAATGTGTCAATATAAAGACAAATGCAAATAGTGTAAAATTCTTAAAAATTGGCTTTTTTTAAAGGACGTTGGTTTAATTCAAATGCGATGGCAGGAGAAAAACCTGGGTAAAAGGTTTATCTCCTGTCATCGCATTTGGATTGAACCAACATCCTTGTCTTTGAACCGAGGAAATTTTTACCCATGTAATGGCATGCTATGCGTTAATTCAATAAAGCCGATTTTTAAGGATTTTACACTATTGGCGTTTCTCTTTATATTGACTTATCCCACTGGACATCTTGCTTCGAGATCAGAGGAGTCCCGCCCAGAGGTGACTGCTGGACGATTCCTCTTGTTCTTTGATGTGGAACAGCAAATGTGGATGGAACACATAAGATACACGAGCCTTATTTGACCCCCCCCCAGTAATAGGTGGTCAATACGCTCTGGTAAGAGTACATCCTTTATTATGGTGGTTATCACAAGGTGGAGAAATTGCATAAACAATCATAAATGCACTTTTTATCAAAGTGAAGGCATTACACTGATGTCATTTGGAAGACACATGGACACATTGTTTTACCACTATATTTATGTGTATATTAATGTTTTTGTTTAGCACAAAACTTTTGCTGTACATTCATTATTTCTGTGAACATATCTCATGTCCGTGGTGCTGCTATATAGAAGTTTAATATGTTTACACAAGCACAGTTTACTTTCCTTTTCACATAGAGATGAAACCATCACAGGGGATCAAACCCCTCACCACTAAAAAAAAGTTTTGGTTTTAAATATACTTTATGGATTTTTCTTTAAGCTTGCTTGATAGAAAAACATTCTCTACCACTACTTGTCTACTACGAGCCTAAACTTGTAACACAAGGCTGGATAAACCCATGGATATATGTGCTGTACACAATTCTTATTTATTCATATTTTAGTAATTGTGTTAGAACATCTACACTGGCTTTTTTAAAATATTTTTCCTCCAGAGGAACCTTTGAAATAATTTGTAGATATCAGGGAATCCTGCTCAAACCAAATTAATTGGGGAATCGGTGGGAAAATATCCTAGGCTCCACAAAACCCTGGTTGAAAATGACTGCACTACTGTATTGTCTGCTTTCTCTCCAGAAGTCCATACTTCTTGGAGTGTCAGATTATTGCTACCCCACTGTGCTTAGTGCTGCTGTTCTCCCTCCAAACCCTACATCGCCACTTTTGTCCTGTAAAAAACCATTGAGCATAGAGGGGCACCAGGTGATCAACACTCCTGTAAGTATCTATATCTAAAGACTTGGGGCAGCGATTACTTTAGTATTATTTTTGGAAGTGTCAAATTCCTGGTCCCCCACTTTCTCCTGTAGGTGTTGGTGGAAAGATTTACTAAGCACATGGGAAGGATTGGGGGGCACCAGGAGTATGGCACCCCTGGAAGTGTTGGTTTCTAAAGACTGTTGGTGGTAATTACTCTTCACCAGAACAGCAGAAGAGGTAAGTATACATTTTCTTTTTTTGCAGGGACTTCTGTTATCAAATGTTTTATTTTAAGGCGATTGTAAAGCTTTGTGTTTTTTTTTTTTTTCTAAATAACAAATGTATCATACTTACCTCCACTGTGTAGCTCGCTCTGCACAGAGTGGCCCAGATCCTCGATTTCTGGGGTCCCTCGGCAGCTATCGCGGCTCCTCCCCACATCAGATAACCCCCTAGGAGAAGCGCTCTCCTGGGGGTTTAGCTTGCATAGGTGAAAAAACACAAGGGTTTACAACCCCTTTAAGTGTATGTCGCCAAAACGTTTTTTTTTTCAAAATTTTAGTTTTAAATAGGGTGAGTAAGTGTTGGTAACCCTGTTGTTTTTTTTATGGATATCTGAGACTCTGTTAGAGAGCTTTTCCCTGAGTTCCTGTCCTGCTGACCATTTTATGGGACAAGAAATTTGAGGAACTTTTCAACATCAACGTCTGTAAGATTTCTGTTTGTCTGTTTCTCTGTTGCAGATTTTATAAATAATTTGCAGAACTATTTGTCTTGTGAAATTGCACATGCATTGTTTTTGTGTAAATAGGAGCAAAATTGAATTTACTAGGCTATTTACTCCCCGGGTCAAATGTTGATTAATACAATAAAGCGTAAATCCAAAAAAATAGTTACCTATATTTAGTCCACTTCAGTCTGGTCATGTGATCCACGGCTATGACACCCCTGTGTCAGTCGGCGGCAGGTGCAGAAGAGACAAGGGAACTCTGACGATGGCTGGGACATGGGAGCCTATGGGTGATGTCATGGCTTCCGGAATTCCCAGTTGTTGTCGAGCGCTAACTAATGCAGGGGTTCATGTGACCAGACTAAAATGGGCTAAAAAATAGGTAAGTGTATATATTTTTTTGACACAGGTTAGGTGGTATAAGTAGCAGGGGGACGGAACATTTTTAATTCTAGTTAGTGTTGGACTGGAATGCTACTAAAACTAAAGTTGTGTAAAACCTCACCCCACCTCACACACAAACTTTTGTGCATACATATAAAAAAAATAAAGCCCTCCCACTCCCCTTTTTTTTGTTTTTTTTGTTTTGTTTAGAAGTGATCCCATAACCTTTCTTCTCAGCTGCATCTTAGAGGGCTAGGGGAGGAGAAGCAGCAGCACACTAGTCTTCCCAGTCAATGGCTGTGCGATGGCTTCAACTGTCACTGCTGAAACTGTCACCGGCTTCCTTCCGGGTTCTTGGACTCTGGCTGTGTGAGTGGCCAGTGCTGCGATGATGTAACTGCTGCCGTTCACAGCACAAGATTTTGAAGCAAGGCACAATATGCCGTTCCTTCAGAGCGCATGCGCCGGTGACATCACCGGCGGCTTCACAGGTAAATATCTCCTAAACGGTTTTGGAGATGAGGCTTACCTATAGGTAAAAGTCATGCTTGGGAGTTTAATCCCATGTAAAGTAGTTTCCTGTAGAAATTATTTTCAGAGAAAAATATATTGATTAGTGTCACTTTAAAGTGGTTGTAAACTCTCCCCCACAACTTTGTCCCATGTAAATCAGCATAAAAAACCCTAATGAACACTGCTTGTAGATATCTCCTTACCTGCTTAGTATTGTTGTAATCCTTTATGTTCTTTAGAATGACGTCACTGAGCATGCCCAGATCTCCCCTGATTTACGGCACACTCTGTGTACTTATCTATCTATTATCAGGACTTCCTACGGCACACCACTGCAATTTCAGGAGACTTCATTATCACTCAGAGCTTCCTCCTACACCCCATGTGACCATGTGACATCACATGGAAAGTAAACCAGGGCATCGGACAGCATTACTGCAGCCTTATCAGCTGAAGCTGCTAAGACTGACACAGGTAAACGCTAGATTATCGGCACAAGTAAAGACTATGAAATAAAACAAGTCAGCTATTAGCAGGGAAGCAGGGTTGCCATAGAAACGCTGGATTGAGAAGGAGGCTTGGTTAACAGTACAGGAAGTGCTCAATGTAAGGGCGTAAATACACTCCACTGTGGACTCAGAAAACAACACTTAAGATTGCACTGCCTAACCCCTGGAAACAAGTTTTTTAAAGTTTCTTTAAACAGTAAGTAATATGCGATTTGGGCTGGATTACAGTGGCTATAGTTTGATAATTACTTATTGTAATGGACTAAATGAAAAGAAGCATCAGAGTGGGAGAGTTTACTTCCTCTTTAATAACTCAAAAATAGGCCATTTTGCATTTAGATTTTTTTTTATTATGTTGCATATGAATCGGTCATCTGTTATGCTGTAATGGGCTTATTCACCAAGGCAATGCAAAGTGCGCTAACCCAGAACAGTCTTTCATATTAGAGTGTATCAGATGAAATAACAGATGCTTTCTAAATCTTTGCTGTCTTTATAATATCATCATTTTTTTTGCTCTGTGTTATTGGTGACACCCGTAAATGTGTTTTCCTAAACTGCATAACATAAATCACACTATATCCAAGTCATCTTGCTATTGATTAGGAAATAAGAAAATATGAGTGGAAATTAACTTTATTTGTTCATTAGTTAAGCCCAGGACAGATTGTTTCATTATGTGAGCATGATTATTATGACAAATACAGACCATAATTACACATGACTGCATTGATTAGTATTTATGAGTAAAACAACAAATCTTGCATTCACAACCATTTTCACAGTAAACAAAGTAAATGATGAAGCAGCGTGTGATTCTCCCCCTACCCCCCCCCCCCCATCTGTCAGATAAACCTTTGAGCTTTGTCCTGAAATTTCCCCCTGCAACCTCCGACCTGATTCTAACTGTGAAGACCAGGGATGCCCCGCTAGCCCTGGAGGATTATGGGTCTCAGTGTCTTCCTGACCTCCGCCAGCTCATTCACTGCTGAGATTATTCAGATGTAGGCCGCTGACCTCACTCCGGCAATTTATTTGCAACCAGGACATAATAAAAGAATATCTCTTCTAAATGATCTTCTTCATGCCACTTGTGCAGCTGTCCTGACAGACCATCTTATTTCCTAATTTTCTCTCAGCACACTGTTAGTGGGGTGTTCTGTGCAGCTTAATCCATCTTCGTTCTAGCAAGATTAGAATGTTAGGGGGAAATGCAGTGAAAGACAGAACACTTCACTGTTATACAAAGACTTGTATTTTACAGTAATCATTTGCATGTGTGGAAAGTTGTAGAACATGAATTTGGATGCATTCGGCTAGAAAACGTTGCCAAAAATGCTTTCTTCTTGGAAACCCAGAAGTAACTTAATTCTCTAGGTTTTTTTTCCTACTATGTCTAGAGATTTTTATTTTGTATAAAGTGCACTAAATGGATATATGATAATGGTTTCCATTTTTTATTTATTTATAAAACTCTTATTTGTATAATGCAAGTTGTGTCTTTGTTTGTAAATGTATTCATTAGTTGCCTGATTTAGGGTACTTAAAGACGGACACATTCCCATCACCAAACACCCTGCATTGCAGTACTACATAAAGATTCATCTTATTTAACAATAGAGAGATAAAAAGGAGGTGTGGGGGGGTGTGAGTAGGTAGGTATTTCAAGAAAAAACTGACGAAAGCCACCCAACCTTTCTGATTAATTGTTGTCCTTGAGAGTAGTCATCCAGCAGGGATCTAGTGCTACTGTTACCCTGTGTGGCTGAAAAATGGCTAGATTGTGTAAATCTAGTCTCTTGTTTAATGGTGGCTTTACTCATATGCAAATGTTCTATTTGTCAACTAGTCCGGTGTTCTAGCTCCCTCCAGGAAAACCCCTGGAAATAAATTTTGTATGCATACTTTTTTGGAGCAGTCTTCTGCCATGAGTCCATCCTCTTCTACTCTGGTGTTGGTAGTCCTGAGTACTGCATCATTATCTTTAGAGTATATACTGTGGGATGACACACACTAAGGGAATATGGTCATGACCAACTGAAGCTCAGGTTAAATAATGTTGGCCATCATTCATCCCAAAGAAAAGTAGCAGCACATAGGAAGGAGGGCAATAGAGTGTGGAGAAGCACCAATGCAGTTTACTCACCTCCGATTAGTAAGTCTTTCAACTCTCCCCAAAAAATCTTTGGGAGAGGGCACATGGACATAATTATGGTCAGGTCCCCCCTCCAATGGGGTCTCCTTTTGGAGAAGCCCCACCTAGCACTTGGGTGGACCTTGCCTTGGCAGGTCTCCTAAAGAATGGGGTCTGCCTGGTTTCAGCTTGGTGGAACATGAGCACTCCAGTTGTCGTCAGGAGTCTTGAGCCTCAGGGGATCAGAGCCAGGTTTCTTTCTCTTCAGAGGCAGACCATGTGTTGCACCCTGTGCACTTTTTCTGTGCGTATTTCACGTTTGTGTGCCCATTTTATTACACCTGGTGTTTAGTAAAAAGGGGTACAGAAATAATTTTTGGGACTTTACATGAGGATAGTGGGGCCATTCAACACCCCTCCTCCATCCCTGGTTCAATAATAAAATTGGAACAAGTGCGGGACTTTAAATGTGGCACATGGGAGCAGAAATATGAGTTGAATAAGAATGTGATTTATTAATAAAATGATACAAAAATTCATATATTTACATATTTAGGCACATAGCTCTACATATGTTGGCACATAGCTCTATAATGATAATCTGTAGTCATCAAAACAATGCATTCTGAGAAGGATTTCTATTATAAACATATACATACAGTAAATTTGGAACGTTCAGACGCATATTATGGATAATTGTGTACATATAACAGTTGTTGTAAGCTCTACACCGGTTCGGGACCTTATAGCCACTCATCAGGAGCATAACCATAGTGACCACCTATGAATCGGGGAGATAGCAGTATTTCGTCGTTTGACAAACAAGTGGGTGATGGTAGAACATGAATATCATAATCTTTCATTAGAACAATGGACTTACAACATGATTGCGCGGAGGCAGCGCAGCACCAGATGCCAAGCCAGCCAATATGCCAAGGTCCGAAGCTGAGGGGGCATGTCCCGGCGGCATAACCAGCACAGAGAGCTCCCCAGACCGGGTCAGTGTGTGGGAACAAAGTGGATGGGTGATGAATGTGACCTAATGAGAGGGGGAGTAAGTGAGAAGGAATCAAACCTCAAAAGGAAAACAAGTGTAATGCAGTGAGTGTATATGAAAAAGTATGAGTGTAAAATGTAGGAGAGGAAAGTGTAGGATGGGGAGTAGCTGGAGAAAGGAGAAGAAAAAGAGAAGAAAGAAGAAGGGAAAAGGAATGAATGGAGAGATGAATAGAAAAAGAAAGAAAAGAACAAATGGGGGAATATAGAGGAAAAAAGAGAAGAAAAGAAAAGAAAAAGATAAAGAGAAAGAAGGAAAAGAAAATACAGGGAAAAAAGAAATAGAAAAAAGCCAAAGAGGCAGAAGGGGAAAGAGAGTCTAGATGGAATTGAAGGGGAAAGGAAAATGAAAGCGGACAAGTAGATGGAAAAAAAGAGTAGGAAAGTGAGTGATGGAGGTGAAGAGAAAACGTACCTGGCTGGTGTGGGTAGGGGCTATGTAGCCAACAGACGTGTGATTGCAAATGGATAATGGGAAAGACTGGCGTGTAAGACCCAGCGCTGGGAAAGGACACTCCGGGAGGTGCTGCCACCAAGCAGTCCCCAACGTCAAGCGACAGCTGCCAAAGGGGAGCTAGGAAGCGCCCCGATCAAGCCAGCAAACCAATGAAACCGGCCGGTCGTGAGTCTGCCACCGAGCCCACCAATCCTTGTCGGAATGCATTGTTTTGATGACTACAGATCATCATTATAGAGCTATGTGCCAACATATGTAGAGCTATGTGCCTAAATATGTAAATATATGAATTTTTGTATCAATTTTTGTATCATTTTATTAATAAATCACATTCTTATTCAACACGTCGGTCTTTCCCATTATCCATTTGCAATCACACGTCTGTTGGCTACTTTTTTGCAGCCATTCCAGTCCGGCCTCCAGCGGCAGATGCTGTGTAGAAAAGACAGCCGAAAGCGGCCGGGAAGTGATGTCGCCCATAGACTTACTATGGGGCTTCCATTGTCAGCTGCCTTTCCTGCACACGCCTACACAAAGAAGCCACCGCTGACAGCTCAGGATGGGACTGGACCAGATAGGCTGATGAAAAGGAATGTATAACGATTTTTGCTTTACAGGGTTAGATAGATTATACTTAGAATTTGGCTGCAAGTAGATTTAGAGTTCGCTTTTAGCTGAACGTCTACTTTAAGGTATACATACTTTCCTTACTACTTGCTCTAACAGGCACCCTCCAGCTCTGCAACTTGTCCCCAGCAGTTGCTTTGTAAGCTGCGACTGGCTCCATTTGCACCCCATCCTCCTGTATTGTATGGGATGATGCAGAGGTTCTGCCCATAGACCAAAGCTTTGGTCAGAAGAGGAGAGCACTGGAGCAAGGATTTGGCTAAGTGAAATAGGCCATTCTACAGTTAAATAAAAGTTTCTACAAACCTCTAGACATAACGAGTAATTAACTTTGCAGTGTGGTGGTGCAAGGGTGTATTTTATTTTTTTTATTTTCCTAGAGTTAGTCTTTAACACGCTGCACAAATTTGAGATTAAAAATTGTAAAATGTAAACAGAAAATCATCAACTTTACTTGCCCTGTATTTAACCTTTGCCATAACCTTGCCTAGTCTTCAAAGCATATAAGAAGCTAACCAAAAGCAATTTTTACCCAGCCAATCGCCTTTATTTTATTTGTACATTTTTTTTTCTGAGCTTTATATTATTAATCCATTTCGTACAAGTCATTTTCATTAACTTATTTTTGGAACAGAAAAAAACATTTGGCTTCTTGAAAACGCTTATCAATCACGGTCACTTTGCATTTTTCTGCCGCGTACTATAAAAAGATTACAGCACAAAGTGCTAGCTCTTTGTCTTGCTCACGTCTGTTCCTATTAGAATGTGTTTAAATGCTGATATTCATGATTACAGTCCATTTCATGTTTGGCACCTTCATCTAACATTCACATCATAGGACACAACTTTGGTGATAAAATGCATGTCAAAAGATTAGTACCTAGAATTCTATCTGGAACATGGCCTCTTGGCAAATTAATTAAGACTCATTTTATACTCCTCTTAAAAGGAGCTTTTAACAAAAAAAATTAATCTTGTAGACTATAACTATGGATGTTTAATGCTGGGACTTAAGGATTCTTTAGCAGCTATAAAACCACTACTGTCTTATTGCAAACAAAAATGTTTTTGTTCTGAAAGAGTAGACCCAGATCTCATCTGCAGTGCTGTCTTCTGGTCAACTTGTATATCACAGTGTGATAAATAATGCCTACAGATAGAGATGCACACCTGATTGTATGTTGGGGGAAGACAATATGACTTTATTGGCCAATGCCTAATATTTTAAAGACTAAAGGAGTAGTGAGTTCAAACTTGCCCATTAAGTCTATAAGATATGAGACTTCTTTCATATAAATATTCAGACTTTAGCCCACTGAGCAACCAAAACTACTAATTTACAGGGCTGATGTGCATGGTGAGGATCAAGCAAAATGGGGATATCCATCTAAATTGGAGACTAAACCACTTCAGCCTGCAAGGATTTGCCCCTTCCAGACCAGGCCATTTTTTGTGATTCGGCACTGCATTGCTTTAACTGCCAATTGCGCGGTCGTGCAATATTGTATCCAAACAAAATCTGTGTCCTTTTTTTCCCACAAATAGAGCTTTCTTTTGGTGGTATTTAATCACCTTTGCGGTTTTTATTTTTTGCACTACAAACAAAAAAAAAAGCGACAATTTTGAAAAAGACACAATATTTTGTAGTTTTTGCTAAAATAAATATCCCAAAATTTAAAAAAAATATTTTTTTTCCCTCAGTTTAGGCCGATATGAATTCTTCTACATATTTTTGGTTAAAAAAAATCGCTATAAGCGTATATTGATTGTTTTGCGCAAAACTTATAGCATCTACAAAATAGGGGATAGATTTATGTCATTTTTATTATTTATTTTTTTACTAGTAATGGAGGCGATCTGCAATTTTTATCCGGACTGGGATATTGCGGCGGTCAGATCGGACATTTTTGAGACCATTTTGGGACCATTGACATATATACAGCGATCAGAGCTAAAAATAGCCATTAATTACTGTATAAATGACATTGGCAGGAAAGGGGTTAACATTAGGGGGCGATCAAGGGGTTAACTGTGTTCCCTGGGTGTGTTCTAACTGTAGGGGGGATGGGACTGACTATGGGAGGAGAGAGATTGGTGTTCATACTTAATATGAACACACGATCTGTCTCCTCTCCCCTGAGAGAAATGGGATTTGTGTTTTTACACACACAGATCCCGGTTCTCGCTCTGTGATGAGCGATCGCGGGTGCCCGGCAGTCATTGCGTCCACCGGGCATGCGCATTGGCTCTGGGGACACGCAGCACACGCACGCCTGCTGTCAAGTCCTAAAGGAGCAACGTACAGCTACGGCGATTTGCCGAGCCAACCTGCCGCAGTATAACTGTGGCGGCTGCTGGGCTAGTGGTTAAAAAAAAATTAAAAACCTAAATACAGAAGCATTTTGTTGCTAACCGTTATAGGATATTTTAGTAGGCTGTACTGGAAAAATATCAAAGTGGCAATGGCCCCTTCAGACAGGTTCTCTTTAACACACTAGATATGTAATGTTGTCAGTGATGACATGTCTGTAACACCATGGCTGTTCAAAGTGTTTAAAGCCACGGTCTTGATTACATGAAGAATTGAAGTTTTAGCTGCCAGAGTCGGGTGCACTTGGAAAACACACATTTGCCAATCTCCCTCTGCAGTGAAAGCTTATACTCCTTTCCCTGCACTGAGAAATGCTTGAGCTAGATACTCTGTCCCATTTTCATTTTGATATTTTTCACATGTTGCCTTTTTCTTATTTGTAAATAACTTTGCCATACTTTGTACCAGAAACATGATTTTGGCATAATTTTCAATAGAATACATTTATTTTTTATGTACAGTAAAACATTTGATTAAGACAATGTTGCCAAAAGAAAGCATAGTTTGTACCTAAAACAGTAAGGTATGGATTACTTATCATAATGTGGTTCTAAAGGCTGAGGCTCTCCTTGATTTTCTCCCTCCTCATTGGCTCAGACACGGCAGCGGGATCTGTAAAAATTAAGTCTTTACATTCACTTTAAGTTTTATTTATTTTATTTATTTATTTCAGGTACTTATATAGCACCGTCAATTTACACAGCGCTTTACATATACATTGTACATTCACAGCAGTCCCTACCCGCAAGGAGCTTACAATCTAAGGTCCCTAACTCACATTCATACATACTAGGGACAATTTAGACAGGATCCAATAAACCTACCAGCATGTCTTTGGAGTGTGGGAGGAAATTGGAGTACCCGGAGGAAACCCACGCAGGCACAGGGAGAACATGCAAACTCCAGGCAGGTAGTGTTGTGGTTGGAATTCGAACCAGCGACCCTTCTTACTGCTAGGCAAAAGTGCTATCCACTACACCACTGTGCCGCCCGTAGTGACAAAGTTATTGCCAAATAAAAAGGCCAGTGGTGGAAATGTAAAAATTGTTCTGGTCTATAAGGGGGTATAAAGTTAGAAAGGTATACGGAGAGTACAAGTGATAAGTGATCACTTTTAATGGGTAACTTAAGTTATTTACCACTTGAGGACTTAAGATCTATGTTTACCACCTAAAATTTTTTTAGTGATGTTCCCGAGGCGTACACTATATGTCCTGTGCTTCTCCACAACTGCTCTTTTCCTGGCTGCTTTTGCCAGCAATTCTATAAGTGTCAAAAATGACCGCTAGGATTTGCTCTTTCTGCC
Organism: Lithobates clamitans; assembly: GCA_037952925.1. Taxonomy (NCBI): domain Eukaryota; kingdom Metazoa; phylum Chordata; class Amphibia; order Anura; family Ranidae; genus Lithobates; species Lithobates clamitans. The sequence goes on from JBBGZY010000242.1 coordinate 914,377, forward strand.
TGCCTCACAATAGTGGCTGCACACAAAGTGCATCCAGTAGCGATCACTGCATGTAGTTGCTGGCTGTGCAGAGAGCCACGAATAGATGTGGCCGCCGCCGACCTGTCGTCCTACAGAATGGGGCTGGTGACTGCACCTAACCCCTGAGAACCGCATCAGGAATCACAAGATTCCTGCCACTACAATTTGCACCAATCTTAATCGCCTATGTGAATGTAGCCTTACCTTCACTACTAGATGTGCCCATTGTGTGCTCCAGGATAAGCAAATATTGTCTCAATACTAGAGTCATGTGTATTTTTACATGAATCTGTGTGTTTGTGTAATTCTTATAGATCTTTGCAGTAATCCATTCTGAAACTTTACCTCCTATAAAGGAGCTTCCTGTAATTAAGACCAGTCACTACTGCGCTCTACCCTTGTGCAATGTGGCTGGTCTTCTATCTGCCCCTTTCTATTGTTTTCATCAGGCAGCCTGTAGAATGGGAACCTTCCTACAACTCTGCTCAGGCTATGTACAATGTGCAATGATATCACCACTACTTTAAAGCGGAGCTCCGCTCAAAAGGGGAAGCTCTGCTTGTCTGCCCCCCCCCTTCCGCTGCCACATTTGGCACCTTTTGGGGGGGAGCGAGTACCTGGTTTTGACAGGTACCCGCTCCCACGTCCGGCACAGCTTGCCGCGGCTAATTGAGCTGGAAGTTCGGTCCCCCCTTCTTCATGTGTTATGGGGCGTACACACGGTCGGACTTTTCGTCTACAAAAGTCCAACGGACGCCGACGGACTAAAGCTGGCTGGTAATCCGATCGTGTGTGGGCTTCCCCGGACTTTCAGCGGACTTTTTCAGCCTCAAATGCGACGGACTTTAGATTTGAAACATGCTTCAAATCTTTACGTCGTAACTACGACGGACCCCGAAATCTGCTCGTCTGTGTGCTAGTCCGACGGACAAAAACCCATGCTAATGCAGCTATTGGCTACTGGCTATCAACTTCCTTATTTTAGTCCGGTGTACGTCATCACGTACGAATCCGCCGGACTTTTGTGTGGTGGTGTGTAGGCAAGTCCGTTCGTTAGAAAGTCTGCCGCAAGTCCGCCGAAAGTCCGCTGGAAGTCTGTCGGACAGGCTGTCAGACTTTTGTAGACGAAAAGTCCGACCGTGTGTACGCCCCATTAGAATTCTGCACAGCATTCTGGGACGCATCACAAGTCCCAGAAGACTGCGGCCCAGTCACAAAGCATAATAGGAAACCAGCTGTGAAGCCACATGACTTCACTGCCGGTTTCCTTTAGTCAAGATGGTGGCGCCAATAGCCAATTGAAGAATCAGCTCAGGTGAAGACACCGCTGGATGCCTGGACAGGTAAGTGCCCTAGTATTAAAAGTCAGCAGCTACAGTATTTGTAGCTGCGGACTTATTTTTTTTTGGAGGGGAACCTGGAGCTCCTCTTTAACAAGGTAATAACTGGGTTTGCAGAGTCATTTAGTGCACACAATGTGGATTTATATCCTTTGTGATTTTTTTAAGACTATCTTTATTTTTTTTTCATGCCCAGAATTCAGCTTTAAAGGCTAAGCTCATCTTTGGAACATGCCACATGTTTCATCCGTATGACAGCAGGTGGGGGATCCTCTCCCTGCATCTGCTGTCACAATTTACAAACAGCATGGCCATGTGGGGCTCAGCACACACGTCCACATTATTTATTCCCAGTTTCCCAATGGCTTATAGTTCTCTAGTGAGGGCTCTCATAGCTCATTAATTCTTTCAGCCATTCAGCAACTGCCTGGCTTTATCAGAAGTATATGCACACAGTGTACAGTCTGCAGGATTCCTACTTTGCACCCGCGATCTGCTCATTGAGGGTGCAATGCTTTGGGGTCTCCAAACTATGGCCCTCCTGTTGTTCAGGAACTACAATTCCCCAAATGCCTAGTCATGTCTGTGAATGTCAGAGATTTACAATGCCTCATGGGAGTGTAGTTCCACAACAGCTGGAGGGCCATAGTTTAGAGATGCCTGCTACAGGCTCCAGTATAAAAAAAATAGACTTTGCACTTTTTTTTCAGGTAGAAAAAAAAAAAAATTCAGAGGGTCTTGAAAAAGTATTCGTACCCATTGACGTTTTCCATATTTTGTCATGTTATACCAAAAATGTAAATGTATTTTATTTGGATTTTTTGTGATAGACCAACACAAAATAGCACATAACTGTGAAGTGGAAGGAAAATGATAAATGGCTTTCAATTTTTTTTACAAATATGTGAAAAGTGTGGCGTGCATTTGTATTCAGCCCCCCTGAGTCACAACTTTATAGAACCACCTTTGACTGCAATTACAGCTGCAAGTCATTTTTGGGGATGTCTCTAACAGATTTACACATCTAGAGTGACAATTTTGCCCATTCTTCTTTGCAAAAAAGCTCAAGCTCTGTCAGATTGGATGGAGAGCATCTGTGAACAGCAATTTGCAAGTCTTGCCTCAGATTCTCAATTGGATTTAGGTCTGGACTTTGACTGGGTCATTCTAACACATGAATATGACAAAATGTGGACATTTTCAAGGGGTATGAATATTTTTTCAAGGCATTGTGTTTATTTTATTTTTTTTATGAAAGATGAACTTCTCCTTTTAAATATTTTCTGTATGCATTGTGTGTTCTAAACTTGAAAGTTCATTAAAGGCTCTCCAAACAATATTTTCTGAAATCAGGATTTAACAGACGGTAGCCTTGATTTTTTTGATTTTTTTTTATGCCCTTTTCAGAACATTACACTGAACTAGAAATTTAATAAAAGCATTACTGGCATACACAAATATAAATAAAAAAAAGGTAAAAAGTAAAACTGTAAAAATAAAGAACCAGCACAGTACTTGTGATAAATGTTGCACAAGATACTGTACAATATGTCCGCCTACTAACTAAAAATTAAGATTTGCACATTCCTTATATACTCTGTCAGTCCACAATCTGATTTATCCGCACCATGGCGATTATAACACTCTGTTTCTATGTGTTGTTGAATCCTACCTGCATTCTTGTATCATGATTCAATTTCATTACATAAATAAATTGTTTTAAATTTTTTTTATTAAGATTTACAAAACCATAAATAGATCATTTACAATAACAAAATGCTACTTTCTGAGCCTAAACGTAACCACTAATGTGTTAAGGCCAGTCCACACTAGTCATTTTCCCATGTGGCTGACATGTCATCCTAATAGTTGCTGTAGAAGGGGGCTCAGAGTTCACTAAGGTCTCATTCACAAAGGTTGTACATAAGCGTACCCCTAAGAGGCCCGTTTTTACTCTCACTGGGATACACTGGTGTTCCATACTTCCCCATTTAAGCCAAGGGTTGTCGAACTCAATTTCATTGTGGGCCGTATCAGCATTATGGATGTCTTTGACCACTGGGCACTTAAACCCCCTTCCTAACCAGACCAATTTTCAGCTTTTGGTGCTCTCAAACTTTGAATGATAATTACTCAGTCATGCAACATTGTACCCATGTGAATTTTTTGTCCTTTTTTTTCCACACAAATTGAGCTTTCTTTTGGTGGTATTTAATCATCACTGGGTTTTATAAATTAAAAAAGACTGCAAATTCTGAAAAAAAAAAATAAAAATTCTTTGTTTCTGTTATAAAATTTTGCAAATTAGTAATTTTTCTTCATAAATTTTGGCTAAATTTTATACTGCTACATATCTTTGGTAAAAATAATCCAAATCGGTGTATATTATTTGGTCTGTGTGAAAGTTATAGAGTCTACAAGCTATAGTGCCAATCACTGAAAATAGATCACACCTGAAGTACTGACAGCCTAGCTCATTTCTTGAGACCCTAACAAGCCAGGACAGTACAAATACCCCACAAATGACCTTCAAAGGTATTTGGAAAGAGGCATGGTGAGTTTTTTAAGTTGTAATTTTTTCTCACAATTCTTTGCAAATTCAAGATTTTTTTTCTTGTCTTTTTCTTTCACAAAATTGTTATTAGCAGGTTATTTCTAACACACAGCATATGCATACCACAAATTGCACCCCAAAATACATTCTACTACTGCTCCTGAGTATGGTGATACCACATGTGTGAAACTTTTACACACCGTGGCCACATAGAGAGGCCCAACATGCAGGGAGCAGGCATTCTAGGAGCATAATTTACACATCTAATTTTTTGACTACCTCTTGCACTTTTGAAGGCCCTGGAGCACCAGGACAATAAAAACGCCCCAAAAATTACTCCATTATGGAAAGAAAACACCCCAACGTATATTCTATGAGGCATATCGAGTCTTTTGAACATGTTGTTTTTTCCTACAATTTTTTGGAAAATGTGGAAAGAAAATGAAAACGCATTTTTTTTACACAAAGTTGTCCATTTATACAATTTTTCTAACACATAGCATTTACATAGCAACAGTTGCACCCCAAAACATTGTCTGCTACTCCTGAGTATGGCGATACTACAGGTTTAAGATTTTTACACAGCCTGGCCACATACAGAGGCCCAACATGCAGGGCGCACCATCAGGCATTCCAGGGGCATAAATATCAAATCTAATTTGACTACCTATTACACTTTGAGGCACTGTAGTGGCATGGATAAGCCGTGGATGGGGATGGCTAAGCATGGTTGAGCCATGAATGTGGATGGCTGAGTATGGATGGGTTGGCTGAGTATGGCTGGCTGAGTATGGATGGGATGGCTGAGTATAGCTGGGTGGGTATGGATGGGATGGCTGGGTATGGCTGCATATGGAAGGGATGGCTGGGTCGGGTATGGCTGAGTATGGCTGGGTGGGTATGGCTGAGGATGGATGGATGAGTATTGCAGAGCATGGATGGATGAGTATTGCTGAGTATGGATGAGTATTGCTAAGGATGGATGGATGAGTGTTGCTGAGCATGGATGGGTGGATGAGTATTGCTGAGTATGGATGGATGGATGAATATTGTTGAGTATTGATGAGTATGGATGGCTGAGCATGGATGGATGAGTATTGCTGAGGATGTATGGATCGATGAGTATTGCTGAGCATAGATGGCTGAGCATGGATGGATGAATATTGCATGCTGAGTATGGATGGCTGAGCATGGATGTTTGGATGAGTATTGCTGAGCATGGATGGATGAATAAGTATGGCTGAGGATGGATGGATGAGCATGGATGGATGAGTATTGCTGAGCATGGATGGATGGATGAGCATGGATGGATGAGTGCAGGAATTGCCAAATATCATATGTGGGCAGTACACATCCAGCCCACATCGCTGCAGCACTTGATCTCTCCCCTCTGCTCACACTGTACCGATCAGCACAGAGAGGGAAGAGAGGAACCAGAGGTGACCCCGGTTTGTTTACAAGTGCTCACTCAGTCATTTGACGGAGTGATCACGTGGTAAACTGCCGCTGTCAGTGGCCATTTACCGTGATCACAGATATTCCCGGGTGCGCGCCCAAGGGGGCGTGCGGGAGCAAGATTCTGGGAGGACGCCTATGGACGCCCTCCCAGAATAAGCTGACCGCGCTGCAGCCGTCTTTCGGCTATGGCCCGGTCGGCATGTGGTTAAAGGGCCGGATGCATGCATCTGTAAGTCTTTATATGCAAAGTTCAGGAGTGCGCTACGCACATAGTGCAGGGTTCAAGAGTGTGCTGTGTACAAATTGCAGAGTTCAGGCGTGCGTTACATGTTACATGCAGAGTTCAGGGGTGCGCTGTGTACAGAGTGCAGGGTTCAGCTCTTTCACAGGCTGTCCACATCTCACTTCCACCACTCCTAGGCTCTGATCTCTCCCCCATCTCCACCTCTGTACATATCTCCCTCCACAGCCCTCAACCCTCAGAAGGCTTGTGTGTTTACAAGTGACAGTGGTGAGCAGGAAGCGGAGGGCAAAAGCTGGAGATGGCGGAACAGAATTCCACCACATTCTAACTGAAAAAAAGCCCTGGATGCGAGGGCCACATACAATTGCTTGGCGGGATGGATTCAGCCTTGTGTTTGGCACATGTGATTTAGGCAGTCCTGTTGCTATCAATTTGGACACAGCAGCTGCACGGACACAGCCACTGTTCCTAATGTGACATCCGTGTACCCGCATACTCCTGTGTCCGTACAGAGACAATTGACAGCAATGGGACTGCTTAAATGGGGATGTACGGAACACCTGTGCTGCCCTGTGTGGGTAAACACGACCCTCCTTGGGGTTCATTTATGTACGCCCCTTGTGAGCGGGGCCTAAATTTTATAGAAAACACCAATGAGCTTATTCACATGTGCAGCAGTGGGGGATCACTTTTCAGAGGACATTTGACAGATCGTGAGGAGGCAATGTGTCCTCTCCTCACCTCCTGATTTAACCTTGTAAATGCAGCACCACCACACTGCAATCATGTGCCCGCAGTTGCGACATGGCCCCATAGGCTTGTATGGGTTGCATCCAGCAGCAGTGTGTGTCATGCTGCTATATTTACCTCAAGGCTATAGCAATAAATTGTGTGCCTTATACGTTATTCATAAGTTGTGTGCCTTATACGTTATACGTGATTATTGAACACATAATTACCCTTTAAGGACTTGTATACATGAAATCCTGATACTTTCTGTATGAGTTGCAGTCACCACAGGAACCACATGTAGGATTAACTGCCCCCTGAGAGAAGAAATGTGAATTTATAAAAATTCACAGATAACATATCAAATCGCACTAAAAGCCTGAAGACCGTAGGAAGCCAAGGAGCTGTGCACCAAGCCGTGATGCAGCTTCGTTCGCATAGGAGTCAAAAATACACCAGAGGCATAGCATGGAGAACATGAACCATCCTTTACACATACGTATAAGTCTTAGCCCAGATTTTATCTTTTTTATCCAGACACAAAATAATCTGCTGTATAGCAATTCTGCAAACAACCAAGATGAAGAGCAGAAAGGTCTCGGAGTCACACCATCAAACGTTTCTTCCCTTCCTTCTCTTGTTTTTGTTATATTCTGAAAATCTGACGTAAAACAATCTCGTTCTTATTGATTAGCATGCCAGAGACATAACTATAAAGGCCTCCCTCCCCCATTCCACGCAGTTTTCCACTTGGCGTATAGCATCGTAAAACAATACACACTAACTATGTGATTTCTGTGAAAGTATGTCCCTGTTCTTGTTGAATAGAGGTAAAATGAGTCAAAAGACTTTTGTGGGTTGTGGGGATGCGGAATATTTTTGCATGAAATGTGAGCCAAGAGGAAGCAAAGAGTGCAAACATAACAAAAAGTTATAAAAAGTACATTTCAATAAAAAAGACAAGCCTACTCCTTGTTATTAAAGACAGTTTGAGCCCCATATGTTTAAGTAATAAGAAGATTCTTCTGCCAGAAATCGTGTAAGAAGCACAATAAGGCTGCCAGAAAATGTTCCGTGCCCGCTATTCGGAGACACAATATGCGAAAAGATCCCATTTTTCTAATCTGTGTCAATATGCTGCAGGGAAGCGCTCTATGAATGGTAGCAATTACCCGGAGCAAGCTGCTATATATGCTATTGATAATAACACTTATACGATGGAGGTGTCTGCTTATATCAGCTTCACTTTGGTTCTCTACATGAAATAAGCAGCAGTATGCACAGTGTTGATGTTCTAGTACTGTTTTCAGAATTAGAACAATCACAATGATCCTGTTCTTAATTCACTTCTGTGACAAAACTTTGCTTAGAGTTTATGTTTCTTGGTTGAACCATGGTATGGGATGTTGGGGGCTACTGCTGTGGTCAAAATTCATGTATTTAGAAGTATGAAAAAGTAATTTACGCAATGATTATCCCAAGCCTTATTAGATTCACGTCCATGTTATTGAGACCTATGGAATTAGAGATGCAAAATGTAGAGATAAGCTACATAAACACTTGTGCTACATTAATGGCGAACCTGTGTCATCCCTTAACCACTTAAGGCCCGGGCCTCTTTTTTAGATGTGTTGTTTACAAGTTAAAAAAATTTTTTTTTTTGCTAGAAAATTACTTAAAACCCCTAAACATTATACATTTTTTTTCTAACACCCTAGAGAATAAAATGGTGGATGCTGCAATACTTTCTGTCACACTGTATTCCACACTGTATGGAAAAAATACACTTTTTTGAATTAAAAAATAAGACAACAGTAAAGTTAGTCCAATTTTTTTTTTTTATATTGTGAAAGATAATGTTACGCCAAGTAAATTGATACCCAAGATATTCACGCTTCAAAATTGCGCCCTCTCATGGAATGGTGACAAACTTTTACCCTTAAAAATCTCCATAGGTGACGTTTAAAAAACTCTACAGGTTGCATGTTTTGAGTTATAGAGGAGGTCTAGGGCTAGAACTATTGCTCTCGTTCTACCGATCAAGGCGATACCGCACATGTGTGGTTTGAACACCGTTTTCATATGCGGGCGCTACTCACGTATGCGCTCGCTTCTGCACGCAAGCTCGGCAGGAGGGGGAGCGTTTCATTTTTTTTTTTTTCTTATTTTACCTTTTATTTATTTTTTTTACACTGTAAACATCCCTTGTAATAGAAAAAAGCATAACAGGACCTCTTAAATATGAGATCTGGGGTCAAAAAGACCTCAGATCTCATATTTACACTAAAATGCAATAAAAAAAAAAAAAAATTGTCATTAAAAAAAAATGGCCCTTTTAAGAGCTATGGCCAGAAGTGACGTTTTGATGTCGCTTCCGCCCTGCAAAGTCATAGAGACGGGTGGGGGCCATCTTCCCCTCACTCGTCTCCATGCACAGCCACCGGGAGGACCGGATTGCCTCCGCTGCTGCCGACGGCTCCGGTAAGCAGCGGAGGGCACCGGAGCGCGGCGGGAGGGGGGCCCCTCTCCCGCCACCGATTAAAAGTGATCTTGGCGATAAGTGTTCTCTTCTAAAAGGGGCCCCTCTCCCGCCACCGATTAAAAGTGTTCTCTGCAGCGAATCCGCCGCAGAGAACACTTTTATATTGTAGCCGGCCGTACATGAGGGTACCGGGGTTATGGTAGCTAACTGCTGCCATAACAACGATATCTGTCCTTAAAGTAAGGACGTATATTGGCGTTTGGCAGTCGGCAAGTGGTTAAACCGGGGGTCAGCAATCTGTAGACCACGGGATAAATATTAAGTGCGAGAAGCAGCGCTAGCGACAAAATGAAATATAGAATGTAAATACTATCGCTGCTGTACCAAAAGTATGGATACTTCAAAATAAAAACAAAACGATTACAGCGCTGATAGAATGACCAATACAATCAAAAACTAAAATGGTACGTGCTGACAAAATAATATAAATGATGATAATATACCATCAGAAAATAAAAGTGCTGCGTGCTGACAATAAATAAATGTCAATAATAAGTGCCATACAATAAGTGCAAATGCTATGAAATCCACAAAAAATGTCACCCCTTAGGCTAATATAAAAGAAATGGTGACTGCTTGCAAATAGTCCCAAAGTGAACTACCCCAGCCAGGCTGATCCCAGAGTTTTTAGACAGGCAGCTTCACTGGAACACAGACAGCAACTCTTTAAACTGTACTGTCAGTCAATCCCACATGCATTTGCAAAGCGCAAGTGATTACATTACTCCGCAATACTTCACCATATTATTTTTCCTTTATTTTTGGGTGGATATCCACAAGCCTCATTCTGAACATCAACACTCCTATCTGTATATCCACACTAGAGGTACCGCTTTGCAAATGCATGTGGGATTGACTGACAGTACAGTTTAAAGAGTTGCTGTCTGTGTTCCAGTGAAGCTGCCTGTCTAAAAACTCTGGGATCAGCCTGGCTGGGGTAGTTCACTTTGGGACTATTTGCAAGCAGTCACCATTTCTTTTATATTAGCCTAAGGGGTGACATTTTTTGTGGATTTCATAGCATTTGCACTTATTGTATGGCACTTATTATTGACATTTATTTATTGTCAGCACGCAGCACTTTTATTTTCTGATGGTATATTATCATCATTTATATTATTTTGTCAGCACGTACCATTTTAGTTTTTGATTGTATTGGTCATTCTATCAGCGCTGTAATCGTTTTGTTTTTAATCCGTAGACCACGGGCCAGGTGACTGGCTGGTAGATCATGGTCTGGGCTTGCTGACCTGCCAGCCCAGAGCATCAGAGTGCAATGCAGTGTAGCACCTGCCAAGCATAACCCATTCAAGTGAATGAGGCCGCTCTGCAAGTGCCCTGCAACCTTGTGCATTACAGCAAACAATGGGTTAAAGCATGCAGCATTGTGTTGCTTTCTTACCACCTGATTTAACCCCTTGGACCCTACAGAAGCATGCAGTTGCTGGGCACTTGCAGGGGGGCCCCATTTACTTAAATGGGTCATGATTGGCAGGCGACAGCACCCACCAAAAGTAACAGGGGGTTTAATTCCTGCTGTGGCATGTGTACACCTTTGTTTGCTGTCTCAGCGGCTAAAGGGTGTACGGATTGGGGGCTGGAAAACCACGATTAAACTGCAGGGATTTACCACACTCAACTTTGTGTGAATGAGCCCTAAGGCTGCTGTTGCTGAATGCAAAAAAGGGCTCATTCACAAGCACAGCAGGCACTGCTGCTCCCCTAGAAGAAAAAAAAATACTGATAAAAAAAATTGTTTAACCAAGGTTATATACTAAATAACTTGGAAGGGCAGAAAACCAAACTTTTAGCCACAGGCCCACCATCATCACATTCCGTAAGTAGAGGGATGGGTTTGTGCATGCACAAATCATATTTTCTGTTCTTCCTCTCCATGGTAACTTCATCGCTAGGTTCCAACAAGCGCGTTAATACCTGCTGGTTCTAGTTGTTAATCGCATAATGTAACATGCCCCAGTATAAGGTCTCTAGTCTCTACCACCCAAAAGATGAACCTCATCAGCCTTCTTGCTCCCCTAACAGATATATCTCACATTCCTTGTTAGGTCACCTGCATAATCTGCTATTAGATTTGGTAACTTAACCACTTCAATACAGGGCACTTTACCCCCTTTCCTGCCCAGGACAATTTTCAGCGTTGTCACACTTGAATGACAACTGCAATGCCATGCAACACTGTACCCAAACTACATTTTTTATCATTTTCTTCCCACAGATAGAGCTTTCTTTTGGTGGTATTTGATCTCCACTGTTTTTTAGTTTGTTTAGCAAAAAAAAAAGACTGAAATTTTTGAAAAAAATAAAAAAAGAAGTTTTTCTTTGTTTCTAATATAAAATTTGGTTTTCTCCTTCACTGACGGGCACTGATGAGGCTGCACTAACGGGCACTGATAAAGTGGCAATGATGGGCACTGATGAGGAGGCGCTAATATGTAGAATTGATGGGCATCAATAGGCGGCACTGACAGGCACTAATAGATGGCATTGATGGGCAATACTGATGAGGAGGTACTGACAGTCGTTACTGATGGGCCCCTGTGAAGGGCACTGACAGGCAACACTGGCATTGTGGTGGGCACCTCTGATGGGGGCTGCACTGATAATGAATGCACTGATTATCAGCGCACATCCCACCTCTGACAGTAGAGCCGCTGGGAAACCTTTTAGGGATTTAGCTTTTAGTGAAACCTACCCTGAAAGAAATGGGTAGATGACAATTGTTCCCTGATGATTCTTAATATCTGGGAGTTCATGACAGTATTTTGAGTCACTGATGAGTACTGAAAAAGTGGAATGAAGTGAGCACCACTTATGTATGGTTATTCCTCCCATCTACATTTAAAAAAACTAATTTGCAGGTTTGTGTGTTTTCTTTTTTTTAGTGTTGTGGCTTCTTCCCACAACCCAGAAACATGCTGGCAGTTTAAAGTAATAATAAAGGCAAGACTTGGCAGCATCTGACGTTCAAAAATGGGCACTAATATCTTACAAAGTCTTTTATTCAAAAAAAACTAAAACCTTTTTTATGTCTTTTTAAGTGTGCACTGTAGGGTGAGGTCCAAGCCACAAAAACACACAGAATCTAAAGTGTTTACAGTGGAGATGCACTGAAATTTCGGCGGCCAGAAATTGTGTTATAGAACACGAAAGACACATAGCAGAAGAGAGCAAAAAAATCCCAAGAAATTCTTTAAGTATGTAAACCGTAAAAAAGGGTGGACAGACCATATTGGCCCCATAAAGAATGAGGAAGGACATCTGGTTACAAAGGATGGGGAGATGGCGAAGGTATTGAATGTATTCTTCTCCTCAGTCTTCACGAGCGAATCGGGGCGCTTCACTAACCAAAACTGCAGTGTTTATCCTCATGACACAACACAGGAAGCACCTCCATGGTTAACAGAGGACAGAATAAAAATTAGACTTGGGAAACTTAACATTAATAAACCACCGGGACCAGATGGCTTGCATCCGAGGGTACTTGGGGAACTCAGACAAGTAATTGCCAGACCATTGTTCCTAATTTTTACTGACAGTCTACTGACTGGAATGGTACCAGGTGATTGGAGAAAAGCCAATGTAGCACCAGTACTTAAAAAGGGCAAAAAGATACAGCCCTGGAAATTACAGACCAGTTAGCATAACATCAATAGTATGCAAGCTCTTGGAGGGGATGATAAGGGACTATATACAAGATTTTAGTAACAAAAACTGTATCATTAGCAGTAATCAGCATGGATCCATAAAGAATCTTTTTTGCCAAACCAATCTATTAACCTTCTATGAGGAGGTGAGTTGCCATCTAGATAAAGGAAGGCCCGTAGAGGTGGTGTATCTGGATTTTGCAAAAGCATTTGACACAGTTCCCCATAAACGTTTGCTGTACAAAATAAGGTCTGTTGGCATGGACCATAGGGTGAGTACATGGATTGAAAACTGGATACAAGGGAAAGTTCAGAGGGTAGTGATAAATGGGGAGTACTCAGAATGGTCAGAGGTGGGTAGTGGGGTCCCCCAGGGTTCTGTGCTGGGACCAATCCTATTTAATTTGTTCATAAACGACCTGGAGGATGGGTAAACAGTTCAACCTCTATATTTGTGGAAGATACTAAGCTAAGCAGGGCAATAACTTCTCCGCAGGATGTGGAAACCTTGCAAAAAAATCTAAACAAATTAATGGGGTGGGCAACTACATGGCAAATGAGGTTTAATGTAGAAAAATTAAAATAATGCATTTGGGTGGCAAAAATATGAATGCAATCTATACACCGGGGGAGAACCTCTGAGGGAATCTAGGATAGAAAAGGACCTGGGGGTCCTAGTAGATGATAGGCTCAGCAATAGCATGCAATGCCAAGCTGCTGCTAACAAAGCAAACAGAATAATTGGCATGCATTAAAAAGGGGATCAACTCCAGAGATAAAACGATAATTCTCCCGCTCTACAAGACTCTGGTCCGGCCGCACCTAGAGTATGCTGTCCAGTTCTGGGCACCAGTCCTCAGGAAGGATGTACTGGAAATGGAGCGACTACAAAGAAGGGCAACTAAGCTAATAAAGGGTCTGGAGGATCTTAGTTATGAGGAAAGGTTGCGAGCACTGAACTTATTCTCTCTGGAGAAGAGACGCTTGAGAGGGGATATGATTTCAATTTTTAAATACCGTACTGGTGACACCACAATAGGGATAAAACATTTTTGCGGAAGGGAGTTTAACAAGACATGTGGCCACTCATTAAAATTAGAAGTAAAGAGGTTTAACCTTAAACTATGTAAAGGGTTCTTTACTGTAATGCCCCGTACACACGGTCGGATTTTCCGATAAAAAATGTCCGATCGGAGCGTGTTGTCGCAAATTCCGACCATGTGTGGGCTCCATCTGACATTTTCCATCGGATTTTCCGACACACAAAGTTTGAGAGCAGGATATAAAATTTTCCGACAACAAAATCCGTTGTCGGAAATTCCGATCGTGTGTACACAAATCCGACGGACAAAATGCCACGCATGCTCAGAATAAATAAAGAGATGAAAGCTATTGGCCACTGCCCCGTTTATAGTCCCGACGTACGTGTTTTACGTCACCGCGTTCAGAATGATCGGATTTTCCGACAACTTTGTGTGACCGTGTGTATGCAAGACAAGTTTGAGCCAACATCCGTCGGAAAAAATCCTAGGATTTTGTTGTCAGAATGTCCGAACAAAGTCCGACCGTGTGTACGGGGCATAAGAGCGGCAAGGATGTGGAATTCCCTTCCACAGGAGGTGGTCTCAGCGGGGGGTATCAATAGTTTAAAAAACTATTACATAAGCACCTGAACGACCGCAACATACAGGGATATATAATGTAATACTGACACATAATCACACACATAGGTTGGACTTGTGTCTTTTTTCAACCTCACCTCACATGTAACTAAATGTAACTATGTGTTTTTTACTGTGCTTATAGTGTGTTTTTCATAGGTCATGTGACTCAAAAGCGCATCAAAAACTAACACGGGTGCGTTATTGATGCGTTCTTGCTGTGTTTTCAATGCATTTCACCGGGGAGGTGCGTTTTTTTTTTTTTTAACTGACCAAAAATGCAGTAAGCAGGATTTTTCACACCACAATGGAAGTGCAACAGACCAATGTGAAGACATATATAGAATTTAAAGGGATGCATTTTTCTTGAGCTTTTCTTGCTGTAAAAGGTGCCAATAATGTCCGACAATCAATTAATATTCATTTAAATGAATTATATTAATTAAAAAGTTAAATATAATACAATTATATATAAAAATAAATATTTTGAAAAAACTGTCATTTTGGGTTTCGGCCAAGTGCATCTTGAATTTCCGGGTTTTGGTTTCCGCGCCACATTTCCATTCGATGCACCTCTCAATCATACACTTCAAGGCAGCACAGAGGGCATGTTAACATTAGAATTGCAAAGCCGACAGCAGGACTGCGGGCATGCAGTGCATCTGTGCAGTTTTTTGCAGTCCCAGTGATAACTCTACCCCAGGATTTGCAGCCAGTGGTTCGCATTGTCCTGGCCTACACACGAATCACTGAAAAGGGACAGATTGTGGCAGGATTACCAGGCATTTATTTTTAATTTTCAAATACTATTGATAAAATACATGACAAGAGGTTTCACATTTCCTAAGGAAGCAAATCAGAATACTTTAAATTTTCGTACACGTTAATTAGCTCCCATCAGGATTGGATAAAAGAGGTGCCTACAAACTTTTTCTTTGTTGGCCAAGGAAATGATAAAAACAATTCTGTAGTCTTTTTAAAACACTGCAAAATTTGCTAGTTCTATATAAGTTAATAATTAAAAAAAAAAGAAAAATAGAAATAGATACAGATTGAACTGTTTGACAAAAGAGCACAATTTATTGCTCTACTTAAGAAAATTTGTTCTCTTCGTGGTAGCGCGATATATGGTATTTTTCCATCACTAGTGGTGGTAAGCTATAATAAAACAGGAAATTTGTGCTAAATTTATGTCAACATCATTTTGAGAACACGCCCTTGCCCTATACAGGCAACATAAAGAATGGTCTTTTCTTTAAGAGTCATAAATGAGGCTAATTTTAGAGGGCAGTCAATCCTCATCTGGCTTAACTAGACAAACTTGGCTCTAATGCTCAAACATAAGTGATGTTTAGACAGTTGGGTGCTTGCTCGATCCTCTGGGACTTATTTGTGGCTCGCTTGCCTTCTGCTAGAATGTTTTCAATTCTAAGGTTGCATGTCACATAATACTTTTGATAGCCCAATGGTGAAAATTGCAGATACAAAATGATAGGACTTCACCAAACAAAGAAGCAATAGAAAGCTGCAAATAATTGCTGCTGATTATGTTTCCTAATAATGGTTTGCAAATGTTTAAGAAGCACAGTGAACTTTATGTCCTTTCCCAATAAACCATATCAAGAATCCTCATGTATTTCTTCATTTTATTCAGCAATAAGTTCAATATTTCTCATAGTCGGCAAGTATGAAAAATTGTCACCAAAAAAAAAAAAAGCTGAATACATGTAGCATTGGATCAAGGCACATACAATACTGACCAAAGGAGCATACGATGCACCTTGGCATTTATCTGAAAAAAACAAACAAAAAAATAAAACATACAATAGGAGGGGGAGGTATGGCAACAAAAGTGTATTTCTCTTAAATATTAAATTAACGGAAAGGCAATATATCATGATGGATATTTTAAAATTATATATAGATTATGATGTAGTAATGGGCACTATGGATTGGTTGGCAGCTATGTTTTATGATGTTTAAGATAAATATCTTTTTTGGGGGTTAAACTTTATGAAATGTAAAATACTGAGTGCAAATAAATCTTTTATCCAAGTAAATATTTAGAAGATTTAAATTTAAATAACTAAATTGAAAACAGGTGGTCATCATTTGATTTTATTTTTTGGCTCAAATGTATGTTTTTTTGGTGGGAAAGTAAAATACTTTTCAGTTATCTTTTACGCAGTCTGTAAAGGGTTTATATTTTGTGCGTATCATGTATCTAAATACTGATCCAGTTTCAGGTTTAAGTGTAGTTATTATAGATTAAAAAATGTGTGGGGATTTATTTGTGCTATGGGGACAGTAGACTATCGGTACATTTTTCTTGTGGCAGATTAATTAATGCCCATTACTACACACATAGGGTTTTGTTTCTGTTTTATTGAATAATGTTGTATACAGTTTATTTTTTTACAGACCCATCAATACTGTTTTTTTTTTATTTTGTTTTGTAGCTACATTTTATTTATACCATGTTTAGAATGATATGCAAAACCGGCCTGTGCTTATACTACAAAGGTCAGAAAAAATACCAAAAAAAATCCTGATTGTTCAACACAGCAGGAAAAAAAAAAAAAAAAGAAAAATCCACTTTCACAGTCAACAAGTCATTTTACTCAGTAGAACACAAAAGAGAGTTAAATGGTCTGTAACTTCAATATTAGCAAGGAAAATACAGTACAAATTACAAAAAATACTAAAATAGAGAATTGTGGTCAGGCAACGAACTACATTTAATTGTAGCAGTAACCTGAAATTTTGAAACTTTTAATAAAAAAAGTTCTTAAATATAAATTATATGGCAAATGTACAGTACATTGCTCCTTCAAAGTCTTTGTGTCATTTTTTAAATCCAGTGTTTTGCAGTAGAACAGTAAATCCCATTCACTCATTTGAGTCTCTATAAAAAGTTTTGTGCCCCTAATCATCATGAATGTGAATGGTCAGAATCTGGAATACCACTGTCTCTGTAGCTTCTGTTACTGCTGCTTTCACTGTGACTGGTTTTGTACAAGGTTACTCCATTGGATGGAAATATAGTGTGTAATATAAACTCCTCCTTGGTCATTGGATCGCTATTTATTGGTATCATCTGAAAAGAGGTCTCCCTAATTTCTAAAATGGAATTGTCTTTCTTAGTCCCCGCCTCTGCATAATCATCTTTTCTTCTCCGGCCCTTGCTGTAAGCACAGTTCCTGGAAAACAAGGATCCGTTCCGATGGACGTACCAACAAACCAAAGCAAGGAGTGTGATTGCCACTAGAGCCACTGCTCCACCTATGATAGCTGCTAGAGGCAAATTGGAGTTTTTATAAGGCTCCTTCTCCTGCTCTCTATTTAACGTTGTGGTGGGGTTATACATTTTAAGTGGAGCAGTCTCGGTTTCAATACAAACAGGTGTTTCATCCAATAAAAAGAAGTTTCCGGTTTCCATGGGAACCATACATATGCGGTATGGTGACTCTGGCTCAAGTGCTGTGAGCAAATATTCAGTTCTGTCACCTGTCACAATTGTTTCCGTAATAGATCCAAACACTGGGCTGTGTCCCAACTGCCAGCTAAGTCTTAGTGACTTCATTGGTAAAGCAATTTTCCAGGAAATGTGGATGGTCTCGATGGTGACAGCTTTTACGTTGATCGTGATTATTTTCCTCACTGGTATTGGCGTGGTTCTGTAGATTTTATTGAGATCAGGCGGCCTGATCTCCGGCTGTTTGGTCACAGATACTGGCCTCTGACCCACCAAAGTGTTTAGCATAGTTGTCGTTGTTATATGTATAATATTTTTATCAAATCTGACTTTACAATCAAATAATTCTTTGTTAAGGTCTTTAATGGTCATTCCCCTAACAGGCTCCGGTGCTTGGCACATCAGCCCACGAACATTAACTTTGGAAGGCAAAGACTGAAGCCAGTCACGTACCCATTTCATTTTGCAACCACAATACCAAGGATTGTTGCGTAGGAATAATTGGGTCAAATTATCCAAGTCATCAAAAATACCCTGAGGTAAAGATGTCAGATTGTTGCTCGACATGTCAAGTCGATAAAGTTGGGTAAGGTCAGCAAAAGCATTGGGTGGCACATAATTCATATGATTCTCTTGAAGGTAAAGCTTTCTCAAATTTGTACCTGGCAGATTTGCAGGGGGAGATTGTAGAGAATTTCGAACCAATGACAGCTCTGTCAGATTGACCAAGTTCATAAAGACCCTTTCCCCAAGGCCACTATTGGTTAAGAGATTTCCATCCAAAACAAGACGTTTTAGATTTGTGAGGTCCTGCAAAGAGATCTCTGCAATAGTGGAAATTCGATTATCATCCAAACGTAACTCTTCAATTGTTCGAGGCAGACCCCAAGGTATTGTGCTTAAGTGATTTCGGGAAAGGAACAGAAGACGAAGATAAATGTTGTCTCGAAATGCTCCATCCTCAATACTAACTGCAGACACAGAATTATCATCTAGATGTAGCTCCTCAATTGCAGGAATCTGAGAAAGTGCATCATAGGTTATAGTCCTTATATTATTTTCCTGCAGGTGCAGTTCTTTAACATTTTTTGGGAGATTAATTGGAAATTCATCTAAACTGTTCCGGTACAGGTAGATCCTTTCCACTTTGTCGAGGCCTCTCAGGTCAGAAGGTATCCCAGCATTGTTGATCTGATTATTTTGAAGGTAGAGAGTTGTAGCATCCTCTGGTATCCCCGAAGGAATAGATGTCAAATCCCTATCATTGCAATAAATGAAACCTCCATCACAGCGACATAATGAAGGGCAAGGTTTGGCACTGACGTACTGTGGAGCCAGTCGAAGTAATAGTAACATCTGAGTCCAGGCAACAAGAAAGTTCCACGCTTCTGCATTCATGGTCATAAGGGATGTAGCAATCAATACCTGGAAGATTAAAAAAAAATTAACATCTGTGAAGTCTATAATTCACAAAACTAATCTTTTCCCTTGCTCTATTTCTTAAAGAAGATCTATCAGAATCTTTAAAATTCCTGAAAGTGACATTCCACAGCAACAGTATTCTATATATATATATATATATATATATATATACACATTTTATCATTATAAACTGGTCCTTTGACTTAAGCTAAGTGACTGTGCCTAGGTCTGATAACGATTGCATTGTAATAACATATTCTTGAATCTTTCAAGTTCAACATGTCTTCAGTACATGTAAGAACATAAAGGCTACTGCAGTGTCATTGGGAATTAAATAACTGTCCGCTATGGACCATATCTCAGGCCAGGAAGTCAAAGTTGACCCTGAATGATGCCAGAACAAAGATGGTGTCACCTTCTGGGAAAAAGGAAGATGAGGTCACTGACAGTAGGTGTATTATGATCTCCCTAAAACTAGATGCTTTAAGATAATGGAAAAAAATGTTAATTAGGACATGTATAGAAAGTAATATTGTACTAATATTACACATAATCATGAGTTCTATAATTAGGCAAACTTAATTGGAGTATCTCAGTATAGACAGAACATCTTTTAGGTTTTGGTCCTGTGAAGTATTCTAAATGTTTTGTAAAATGTTAAGCTGGCCATAAATGGTTTGAATCTTGGCCTGTTCAGATCCATCTGACTGGCTGAAATTCAATCCATCTGTGGGCAGGCTGATTGTGCCCAAGTTTATCCATTGAGCGACTTGGGTACAATTAGCATGTTGGATTTCTAGCACACGATTACTGCCAGTGGCTATAGCTGCTAGCAATATTCATTGTGTTTACCCGGCAGAGACAGCTCCCCTTCCAGGAGAACACAATAGCTCAGCGGGAGGGATTTCCCCTTCAACACTGACTATGTTGATAGGGGAATCAAGCTATTTGGTTGCAGGAAAGAAAATTGTGCAATCTATGGCCTTTTTAGAACATTTATTTTTGAGTTCACCTCATAATCTAGAGAAATCAGGTGACTGACAGGTTGTAATCTATGGCCTGCTAGCACTGTGGGGAAATGTGACATTTTTGGGTTTTAATAGGTTTATATTGGCTATCATGCCACAGATGAAGCCAAACAATTTTTTCCTACTAAGATTGAAAAATCTTATTTTCCTTTTGCTACCGCCTATTTGAAAATATCAAGAAAAATAAAAACTGGGAGCAGACAAAGCATAAGTACCAGATTTCCAGGTCCCACATATAAGGGCTTTTAATAGTTCTTTGAGTTTCTTTCCGTATTCATCTCACATATACCTTCACTGTTCAGTGCACATTGGCGAACTAACCCACAGGGCTATGTCATTTGAGGGATTTTTTAAAAGCAGTGATTTGTATCAACAAAACTCTTTTGGTGCCAGTGAAAATAAATTCCTGTCAATGGAAGGGCTATGACATAGCATCTCCTGTGATTTTATTACCTAGTTGATGAGCAATTCACTTTTAGCAGTGTTTCAAACTGTACGCAAACTGCCAAACTCCATGGCTACCCATGTCATCCACTGTAGCATAAAGTAATCATTTCTTGTCAGCAATTATACGTGTACTATAGTCGGCTACAGCAGAAATTTTAAGCCAAGCTACTTATCACCACAGTCCATCAAGATTTCTAAATGCTTCAAACTACAACAGAATGTGACATGGTTCATAGGCTTCAGCTGGCTCCACCATCATTTAAGTATCAACGTTTTTCAGCCCTCCTATTTAAAGCTTCTCCTCTTGGACAACATTGACTTTTTTTCAATCTGTAAACAAATCATAGAAACTACACATTTGTAGTATATAGCGATTTCTCATTTCACATATGGGTACTTTTCTATTTGTTTGTACTCTGTTCTGTTCCCTATCGCATACGTTCCTAGGCACAGTTAAAATGATTGTGGTTATCGATGCTGCAAAGGTGTTACTGACACAGAAAATTCTAAATGACATCTTGCATTACAGCCTGTGTCATGACACCCTTTATTTTTATCTGAGGTTTTTCCTTACTTGTTTTCTTCCCCTCCTTTATCAGCACTTAATAGGAGCTAGACTAGACCTACCTGCTCGAGAAGTGTCAGATGATGTTCCCTTGAATCCTCCCGAGGGCAAGCTCTTGTGAAGTCCTTATGTTCCGAGAATAACAAGCTCAGGGTTATCTCATTTAGCAGTCCCTCTTTCGTAGTATTTACTCAAACAATCCTAACTCAAAGAAGAAGGTACAGAGTTTCATTATCTCTTGTCCACATCACAGCAAACGTTTACCACCGACACCCAAATCGTGCACTTCAGCAGCGTCGAGTTTCCTGCGACCACGTGGCGATTCCTCCTTTGCCAATTAAAAGGTTTCTTTATAATCCCCTTTGGTTGTCTTTAATTTTTATGCCAGAAACTGGCTTTCCGTATACAAAGGCTCCTCTGCAAGGCCAGTAAAATTAACTCCACGCCAGGGGAACGATTCATAATGTAAAAGCCTAAATAAATAGTGCATTCAAAGTAGGTACATGCTTCCCTGTGCAAATATCAGCCATGAATGCTCTCTGTACAGTAGTCGCAAACCCCAAACATTGACACCCGCTGTGAAAACATTTCTGGCTCCAAGCTGGATGTGAAACTTGATTGTAAAAAATTAGTGGAAGATATTTATCAGGAAGTGATTCGTTCTTTGTGAATTTGAGAAGTTTTCTTTAACAAAAAAAAAAAATATGATGTTAGTTCCTTCTAAGGATTCCTTTCCTTGCTGCAAGAATTTCCTAGAAAAAAAATAAAAAATAAACGCGTGTTAATTAGCAGTAATTGATGGTGAATATATGCAGACAAGCTGACAACTGAATTACAAGCCTTGACTGATTGAGGTACATTCATTATGCCTTATAACACACTAAAGTCTTGACTATTTTCTCAGCTCAGACCTCAAAGATCCCAGAGGTCAGGAGCATGGTACCACTCGCTGCCACGTTTTCTAGTATTTCACATCAGCCATTCCAGTGCATCCATCCAAGAGCAACTGTAATTGAAGTCAGCTTCAATCAACCAACTGCGGAGAAATTACTTTAGCAAACGGTGACACCTGTCTTTTCCGATTACAAACTCGAGCACAATCCCTTGCTGTCCACCACTTTTGTACATGTAATAGATAACCAGGTCCGGGAGCCATTCCTGCTCAGCTGCACACAAGTGCTAAGGTTGTGTTGTAGATTCTAGGCCAGGCCTTGGAACAGAACTATTTCAGGAAGCATTTATACAACAAAAAAAATGACTTCAGCCATTCTGGATACACACTAGCAAGGAAGCTTCTATCCCTGTTGTATCAGGCGCTGACATAACACTGGAGCAAGGATTCCTGGAGCAAAAATGTATCAGTTCCTCCCCAGTTAATGAGAAAGGTGTCTCCTGACTAGCTACTATGAGGAACATCTACTTTATTAGTCTTTTGCTCCAGTTTTTAAATATCAGTTGAGCGAAATAAAGTACTGTTCCACTTCTAACAATTGAATAGGAACGCTAAGGATTAAGACAAGGTTATATAAAGTTTAATTAAATAATCAGAGAAACCAATATGTGACTTTTATAAACCAGGGAATATGTGCCCCCATTAATAGAAAAAGCACCAAGAATGCAATTTTAGGTGTACTGGCAGCCTGGGCCCTAAAACCTACCACTTAATTGGTAAGAACCCTTTAACATTAACAATGTTAATCTTCCATTTTACGGGAACACTTCTGTTACCCAAGAGACCAATTGAAAGTTAAAATCTCAAATCCAACTTCCAAATTCAAAAGGCTGTTTCTTAGGTTCTCAGACCTTTGCTTGTAGATATTGATGTCATAATAACCTTGTGCACATATTCTATTTTACACACAAAGGTGTGAAGAACTGCTTTATGCCAACCTTTCCACTCGGAGACACCAAAAAGCTGCCTCAACCACATTCAGATAACACTTTTGCTGTTTGATTGTCTTTCAAAAAGACCATTTTTAAAGCAAGCATTTAAAAAAAAAAATAAACCACCTTATGAATTATGGAGATTATCAAATTCTAATTCCTATCAGGTTCTGATTTGTACAAATTATTCCTGCAGATATTTTCGCTAGGCCTTTTTATGTAAGGGTCAACCTGCCAAGGTGCTGAGAGTGACAAGCAAAAGAATTTGAGAGTGCTGGAAATACTTGACCCTGAAATTAAGGAATGCCGTAGCAGCAATTTGCTTCTCCACTCAGTAATTACATGGCATCCAGCAAGCAAAGCATCTGTTCCAGAATTAAAATGCTCCACAGTGCCAGTATGCTGAATAATAGATGCAGAAGACTTCTTTTATATAAACAAAATTCCATCTCCAAATGATTAAACTTTAACGATATAGGGCTAAGCTTACTGTGAATGTGGATACTGCTTGAGCAACGGTGCCCCTGGCCTAAACCATTCTAAAGACCCCGCTTTTCTGCTAATCTATAGAAACAATTTAATTATTACATATGTAGGCACAAAGGGAGCCCAGTGTCCTGTGGTAACGTGCGAAGATGCTAGATATCTAGTAGACAATGCTAACACTTATTTACCAGCAGGTGTAGCATCTTCCTGAATCCAGATTAAAACGTTACCTTACAAAGTTAACCATTAGTATGTACTCTCAAATGCTGCTATCCGTGTCTGCTTTGATTACTACCATGTGTTAAATTTGTTTTAACAACTGCTGAAGTGAATCACTGAAGCAGCTAAACATACGATAAAGTATTTTTATGGTTTTTGCAATCTGTCTTCTCTTAATTAAAAAGCATATTTAATTTTTTTTATACTATTTTTTTTTTAACGGATAATTTATTTATTTTTCCCTTTAAATGTTTTCCTCTATCTTGTCTGATGCCTCTGGCAACAGCTAATGTAAATAAGGTAAAGGCAAGTGTTGTCAAGTAGCTCTAAGGAAATCACTCTTTTCAACTTGTTGATTAGGCTAAATAGCATATAGGATGTAAGGAAATGACTATAAGTAGTGTAAAATGCAAAGAAAATAATACTATTTGTTTTTTACATTGTGGGCTAAACTGTTTCTTTTTAACACCAATTGTTATGCAAACCACTTTCTAATGCTGCCATTGTAGTAGGGGCTATGCTGGACTTAACTTAAAGCTCATTAGGATCAATAGCACGTTTTTAACTGCAGCAAACAAAACAAAAGGAAAAAAAAATAGCTCTGCTGGTAGCAAATAAAGTGGATTGGAATATATTCTTTATCTCCTTATAAAAAGATGGCCCATCCACATCTGTTTAATATTAAATACTTTGCATATCAATAGCTAGGCATGATGTTAGAACTAAGCCCCCTGAACAATGCTTCATGCCACAGGGATGCAACCGTTTCTTTAAGTCTTTGTATATACGCTGAATGACCGCCAGTAATTACAGTTAAAAATATGACCAAGACCTGGTGATGAAAGAAGGTAAGTGGACTGTGTGGCCTTTCCATGTTTTCGCTACAGGCCTTCAGCTTGTATCTAAATTATAATATATCCCATCAGGTATTGTTGTCATAGACTGTTTTATGCGGTTTTGCCCATTCTTTGCTTTGTAACTAAAGGGCTGCATGGTATTTGGCAGAGCTTCATTATTGATACAATGTAGGGATTTCTAAGTAACTTTGCAGCTTGAAAGTATCTGTCATGCTTTCTTGAATTACACATTCTTGCACTGAAGACAGTGTGGGTTATACAGTCCCTAGACATCCTTCCTAAAAGCTAGATTTGTTTTCCACGATCTTCAGATTGCACACAGGTAGGGCTCACACTGTCTATACCACCAGTGATAAGCCCACCAGGATCTCTAAAAGTGGGGTTGTGAATCAATCATGTTCAACAACATTACATCACCTGATAAACATCAGAGGCATTCTGTTGAGAGCAGACTAAACCTTTTCAGATTGAAAAAAATAATGTTGATAAGACCTGCTGTAAATAGTGTAGATTAGCCATTCTCGACCAAGATTCAATGGAACCTTAGGGTTCCTCCAAAGGTTGCACGGGGCTCCTTGAACGTTAGCTGATTGACATCCAAGTCGATGGTACCTGCTTAGTTTCTGGACCAACTCCGCTTGGCAAAGTCAGCAGCAGGACACCAAGTATTTTTTTTAGCTATCTGTAAGACTGGCATTTTGACCAGTGTAAGAGGGGGACTTCCCTCTGACTCTAGATTCATTGGATTTATCAGGAGTACTCAAGACCTGAAAATTATTTCAAGGGTTCCTCTAGGGTAAAAAGGTTGAGAAGGGCTGGTATGTAGATATAGGTTAGTTAAGTCAATTTTAAAACCGTGAAACTCCACCCTGGAGTGGAAAAGCAATACAACCAAATAAGTAAATGTACATCCATCCCACTAATCAGTGATGTTAGACATTTGTTGGAACAAATGCAGTTGTGATAGTTTTCTAAAGCAGACCAGCAGAGAGCACCCTACCCCATGTCTTTTGCTAGCAGTGTATCCATTTACTACACAGCCTATATTGGAAAGGCGGTTTAAAGTACTGTCCTAGACACATTTTCATGTAGCCTTGTAAAATTTTATATACCAGGCTACCATCAATGCTAATTTTTACATCCCCAGCCTTCTAATAATAGAACAAAAAATAATTACTTATAGATTTTTCAAGCACTAGGTAGACATAAAATGAAGAAAAAAAAAACATGCATTAAGTATCTAAAGTGAACAGAATTTTTGTTGGCAATGCTAACCATGTATTATCATTCCACCTGTAAAGATAATTTCATTGGTTACTGTGGAGAACATGAACTGCTGTTCCGTCAGATACTTTTTATGCAAGAAGCTTAGTAGTAGACAGCGGGGTTCCCCCTTTAAAGGTCAGCAATGCTTTTCACATTTTTTTTTTAATCTAATGGGAAAATATCTGTAGAACTCACTGCTGAAAGTGCTAAAAGACCGGTCTTTCATTTGCATGAGAGAAGCTGATTGGTTGTTATGGCAACAGACGACTCTTGATACATGCAAACATGAGGCCCGGGGTTCCCGTTTGAAGTGCAACTTCCCAGCATGCTTTGAGTCGCCTCCATTTTCCAAGGAGGGTTTATCATACGTCTGTAGTTGCACAAAACAATACATCCCCCTATGGGGCTAGCTGCTCACTAGATGTCATATAAAAAAAAACATATAATCAGTAATATTTCCCCAATTTTTTACAAGTATTTTGCACAGATCATTATTCTGTTCAGGTCTAGCTGGAAGTTCCCCACTAGGGACATATTTACAAAGACGAAGAGTGAAAATGGACAATATATTAGGAGAGCGTGTCAAACAATTATCCCCATTGTCTGAGCAATTGCTGGAAGTTATTTCCGAGTGGAGTACTTGCTACCTGTTTTTGGAGAAATGCCTGACACTTCACCTTAGGGCGTGACAAGCGGGTACATGTTTGCACAGTAGACTGCAAATTAGCTGCATTCTACAAAAACTCGCTCACATACTTTGACTGTGTCAAATACTTTTAGCATCTACTGTGAAAACTTTGTCTGGCTAGAACAATAGTAGCTAAAAGCTTGTAAAGTAAGTACAATCCTGTAACATTTGCCAAATTGGCCTACAAAGGTGTTGTACATTTAATTAAATTAAAGTGTGTACCTGTTATACTGCAAAACAGGAAGCCATTATATATGCCAATTAAGGTTGGATCCATCAGTATAAAAAGGGTGCCATGTAGCAAGAATACCACATTGATAATACTAATTACTAAGGAACTGCTAACTCATTCTCTCAAAGAGTGGCCAACACACAACATGGTTGCCATGTTTGCAAATTCTAGACTGCAGAACAAACAATGGTAATAATAACAGCCTATTGTTCTTATTAGTAATAATTTTTGACATTAAGAAATATACTAAGGCCAGGAATTTACATTTATGATATTAAGAAATATACGAAGGCCAGGAATTTAGCAACAAGGAATTAACACAATTTACACAATAAAAATCACCGAATTCAAAGCTATAAAAGCAAGCTGTGCCTTACCAACAAAATAAAAATGTCAAGGCCCCTGCACCATATTCTACATGGGTTTTTAAACCATCCATTTCGGTGACTGCTTGAACTTCTGCAGCCAGGAAACAGACCACTGGTTTCTTTGTTCATTGACTAAGAGGGGGGGAAAAAAAATAAATGAATTGAAGAAAAACTGCTCCAGTGTGCCTCCAGCTGAGCCTATGCCCACTTGGGGGTGGTACAGTCTACTCGAAGCCTTTTTCTGTCGAGACCCACAAGTCAGACGCTCGCTGTTTCTGTCCGGCTTTCCTGACTTTAATTGCAACAAAGTCTCCTGTTGAGCTGAACAGTGGTGTCTGCGAGAGCAAGTAAAAGTTCTCCTTTTGAAGGACTTTGTGAAACCCTAATGGCCATGCTGATTTCATTAACCATGGTATTTATTTAGTCATTACCCCTGACAATGCATGCAACACACACAAAAAAAAATGAAAATGGCACAAAACCAAAAGATTTGTCTTTCTCTGTGTTAAGCTGCAGCCTTGCCCCCCTGGCTTATGTGGCCTCGGGTTATGCAGAACAATTAAGTGCAGTTTTCACAGGTGAGATCATCCTGTTGCTACACAATGTTTATCTTGATTAGATAAATCCTGATCTCAGAACTGGCAAATCCCAATTTAATACACAAGTCTCATCATGTTGGGACTCTGTGCTTCCACCGCAGAAAATCAACCTTTGCCCTATTGTTGAATCTGATGAGCTTCCAGCAATCCTCATACTACAGTATACTACTTTATATTTGTACTTTAACTGCATGAATAGTCAGCTCCCACATGTTTTTAAATAAATTTTGGAGCCCATTTTGAATATGCTTGTTGCCTAAACATTAAGAAAAACAGAAATTAGCTCCTGCCTTTGCACTAGCCTATAAAATGTTTTAGTAGTCTTATCAGATGGAGTGGCTTCAGTTGACAAAAGCTAGGACTGTCTACAAAGA